>CAMZMU010000085.1:43126445-43575131 GCA_947311845.1 Poa pratensis
TCATGGGCCCAAATGTCCGGCCGGCCTGAGACACGTGCAGGGCAGTTACGCCGCGACGACACGTTCTCCTCGGAGATGATGGGCGTAGTGGGGGGTCCCACCACGTCTCGGTAACTGCTCTGAGGGGAATAAAGCCTGCAGCGCCGGTTCAGGCAGCAGTTACTGCATCATTTGCGCGCCCGTCTCCTTGCTCTTGACGCCTGCGCTCCTGTGTCTCGACGCACCTCCCCCCTTGCAATCCTGCGGCAATGGCGCCCAAGAAAGCTTCCGCGGCCTCGAAAGGCAAGCCGTGGTGCAGGGCGGCGAACCTGCCGCGACGCAGCAGGTCGGCGACTTCGAGCCGGCTCTGACCGGCTTCCGCTTTAAGAAGAAGCGCAGCTGGAGAAAGTGCGTCACATGGCGGCTTCAGCGACCAACGAGCACGGCGCTACGGTGCTTAAGCGGCGGACAACTCCTTCGGCGACTTCTACCCCATCTTCATGCACACCCTATTCGCCGGGCTTGTGCCTCCTTTCTCCGATTTCTTCCTGGCGGTTCTGGAGCGCTACCAGATCCAGGTCCTTCATCTCCATCCTAACTCCATCCTTGTCCTCGCCATCTTCGCCTACCTCTGCGAGGCATACATCGGCATTCCACCTCGGTGGACCTCTTCCGAAGCTTCTATGCGCTCCGGTTCACGGCGAACAAGGAGCGGTCAGGGTGCGTGTCCTTCCGCATCACGAGGGCATGAAGGGCACGTACATCCCCATCGCGCGGAACGGCGAGAACATTGTGACCAATGTGACGAAGAGGGTGGAGGACTTCCGCAAGCGCTGGTTCCTCATGAAGTTTGGCAGCCGGAGCGCCTTCTTTGACCTGCCCGAGGCGCCTCCGATGAAGAGGGCGAGCTGGTCTTCTAAAGCGCTCAAGGGAGCCGCGCTTGGCCCCGTGATGAGCGCTTGAAGGACCTCCGCGAGGCAGGCCTCACCGGGCAGATGGTGGCCAAGGACTTCGTGAAGCGCCGCATTGCTCCGCTCCAGAGGCACGCGGACGCAATGTGGCTTTACTCCAACCAGAGGGACAAAATGCGCCTGAGCGCAACCCTCACGCAGCAGGAGGTGCGCACCATTATGGAGACACTCTTCACGGCTCCTGATATCCCCAGCCCGGCGATAAGGCGGTCCCGCTCCACAGGATTGACCTTGGGCGCCGCGTCTCGCTCGTGCAGACGATGCCGAAGTTCGACCGGTGGGGCCTGGTGCCCAAGGGACATGCGGGGCCCCGCGAAGATCCTGAGTCCGCGGCGCAGGGGGCGCCAGCTGAGGGCGACGAGGAGACGACGGTAACGCCTGTGGAATCCGACGCAGGCGCAACCGGCGCCTCGGGAGGCTCTGCCTCTCCAGCGGAGAACTCGAGCACCTCGAAGAGCGCGGCGCCTGAGGTTGAGGCCCACGAGGCTTCCTCAGGCAGCAGCGGCCAGTTCGTGGTCGCTCCCTCGCAGCGCCGAGGGGCAAGAGGAGAGCGACGATGACGGAGCTTCATCAGGCCATTGCGAGCCCCGCTCCAAGGCCGTTCATGACCGGGCCGCCGGGAGTCCAGCGGGCATCTCCCTCAAGAGGAAAGCCGAGGCCGCTCTCGAGGGGTCCGGCGCCGGAGCCGCACCACCGAGGCCGTGGCGGTCGTCAAACACGGTGTGGGTCGATTCCCGCGCCAAGACATCAGGGTAAGAACCGACTCCCTTTTCTGTTTGGCTTGTTTTGCGTAGGCTTCCTGCGGAGTTTTTGAGTTTTAGCCTCTCCAGGGGCCCCGAGGTGCCGAAGAGGCGGAGACTTCGGAGGCTTGGAGAGATCCCCAGCGCTGCAGCGGCGCCTGCAGCGTGTACAGTCGACGAGGTGCCTCCCGAGGGCACTGCTTCATCTCCTGAGGCTGCGGCACCGCCTCCTGAAGCAGAGGAGCACTGCAAGGAGATGGAGGGGGAGGCAGAGGTGGCGGCCTCCACCTATGCGGCCTGACGTCTCCCCCCACGCCGGAGGGGACGGCGGATGCGGATGCGGCGAGGTTCACGCCGCCGGCGAAGGAGTGTGCGCGGTGACAGGGGCGTCCGCGGGGGCGTGCGCTGACGTCGAAATGGAGGAGGCCGCCGCGTCATCGCCCCCACCGAGCACGAAACTTGGAGAGGCCACAGCGGACTCTGAGGCCGCTGGGGAGGCGGCCTCAGCTGAGAAGGCCAACCCTGTCCCTGGAGAGGAGAGCGCTCCCCAGGGGCAGAAGAATGACGGGTTGAAGATGAAGATGCCCCGAACCCCAGGAGGCCTCCAGCGGTGAGGGGGTTCTCATCAAAGCCCCCTGAAGGCCCTTGTGTGGACCAAGAGGGGGCTCGCACCAGAGCCCCCCGCGCCTTGAGGCCACTCGGAGCCCAAGGTTGGACGCTCCGGAATCCTCGGCAGGCGCCGGCATTTCCAGGCCCTCCGGCGAGCCATGGGCCTTAGTTCTGCGGGGGCGGCGCCCCGCGCAGCCCCGTGGGGCTGTCCTCCGCTCGGCGAGGGAGGTTCTCGACGAGCTTGAGGCCCAGCTTGCCGAGGAAGATCGCTCCAGGGCGGAGGAGGCCGCTGAGCTTGCGCGGGGCTGGGCTTGTCTTCATGAGACCGTGGAGCTGCCGCCGGAAGAACGAAGCTGCCCAGGCGCAGCGCGAGGCAGCGCTGCGCTCTGCTGAGGAGATCCGCATCAGCGTGGTCCGCGAGGTCGAGGAGACCCTAGCGGACCTGGGTGCTAGGCGCGAGGCTCTCGAGGTGGAGACCGAGGCCAAACACCAGGAGCTGGCGGCGCGCGAGGCGGCGGTCTCCGCCAAGCACAAAGAGCTTCTAGACCGCGAGGCGGGGATCGTCGCCGAGTCGGAAAATGTGCGGCAGAGTTTGGAGAAATTCCGTGAGAGTTTGAGCATTCGCGAAGACTTGATCGTGCAGCGCGGAGCTGATCTCGACGCCCGCGAGGCCGAGGCGCGCAAACGCGAAGACAGGTTGAGCAGATCGAGAAGGATCAATCCGCGCAGCGGGAGCACCTGGAAGCCCGCGAGAACAAGGTCACTCAAGACGAGGAGTTCTACCAGAAGCGCCTTGCGCAGACCAACGAGAACCTTCGCAAAAAGGAGGAGAAGATGGCGGAAGAGTCTGCGACGAAGGAGAAGCTCTTTCGCGACAGCTGTAGAAAAGACTTCGCGGATAAGGCCAAGAAGCAAGAGGATCGCTTCACGAAGAGACGCAAAGAGCTTGAGGCTCGCGTCCAGGACCTTGAGGCCCAGAAGAAGCGATTCGACTCTCGCCTCCAGGCTGCCGCGGAGGCTCGGGCGCGCGGAAAGAACTTTGCCTCTTTGATGGCGGACATGAAGGAGTTGACCGCTCAGGTGGGCCCTGTCGTGGAGCGCGCCGAAGAGGCTGAGCATCGCGTGCAGGCGGCACAGGTCTTGACGCAGCAACGGGAGCGCATGTTCCAATCCTTAGTGGCCCGGGGAATACTCTCGCGGGGCAGCTAGGAGTGGATGCCCTATTGTTCCCGTCCATGGGAACGCTGAGCCGCCACATATCTTGCCTACTTCGACCAGCTCTTCTCTGTGCTCGAGGGCCCTGTGGCGGAACTTGGCGACGTTGTTGATGAGGAGTGCCGCAAGCTCTTGACCGTGGCGATCGATCGCGTCTTCGCCAACCTCCAGCGCCTTCACCCCGGCTTCGACTTCGAGTCAGTGACCGAGCCCATCGAGGGAGATCCGGCCTGGGAGCTCTCCAACTTGGTTCGAGAAGAAGTCAACGATTACGTCGACCGCTTCAAGAGGGTTGAGGCGGAGCAGGCCGCTGAGGAGGATGAAGGCGCCGAAGAAGAGAAGGCTGAAGAGGGGCGATGGTGAACCCTCTGCCTAGGCCACTCCTGCAACAAGATGCGCTTGGCGCAATTATCTTTGTTTTAAGACTTGTTTTAATTCACGCTGGCTTGTAAGATACTTTGATCGTATGCAAACATGTGTGTGTGCCCCTCGAAGGGTCCTTTTCCCTGTTCCATGTCTTTCTTCGCTCTACGTCGTCAGGACCCATCTCTTTGCGCTATGACACCGCCGCTACGGTATGCCGGAGCGTGACTCGGCAAGGCCGGGGGGTGTTTAAGGCTTGGAGAGGTAAGGGCTCTCGAGTCGCGGTGCTCGAGGGCTCCCCTTTGACGCACAAGCAGTCCATGGAGTGTGAGAGAGAAAAAACCGCTCGAGGGGCGACAGGTGCCCGTGAGAGGGAGAAAACTTCTGAGGCGCGAGCGCTAGACTTAGCTTGGCGAGACTTTGGCCTCGTAGAGGGCGTTGGCTTCCCTGATGGTGCGCCCCTTCTAGGGTCGGAGCGTGACTTCTCGACCTTGGGGAGGACTTCTTGTTCCCTGTATTGGTTAGAGAGGCAGACCCAAAGCAGGCACATGGTAGTAAACACCATGCGCGCTTATAGGCTTCCTCATGGTATCTCGCGAGGAGAGTAAGTACCAAGGTCCTTTGGTGAGGTGGCGTGTTTTGGGAGCAAGCCCATGGGCCAGAGCTCTTTGGGGAGGTAACAGGCGTGAGAGCGTGCTCACGTGCTAGAGCTCGGATCCTTTGGATTTTGCGGTGCTGTTGGGGTGCTCTTGAGGCACAGTCACCGTACTCAGCCCCCGCTCGCGAGGTGCGCATGGGGAAGAATATGAGCGCGAAATGAACTAAGATGATGAAAAGTAAAACTCACCACCAAAATATTACATAGCGGCGCCTCAGCGCAATGTTTCATTGAAACGAATTGGTTCATTACACTTGGTGTGACCAAGATAAAGTTTTCCATGTCGAGGCATGGGGACCACATTCAGTGGCTGAGACTCTTCACGGCCTGCGGCGGCACGTAATCAGGAGAGCTCAGAGGGGCTGGCCCTCGGAGGAGAAGCTTTTGTGAAGCTTGGAGGTGAAGTTGTGTGCTTCCCTCTAGAGACAAAAAATGTCTGGCGTGACTATGATCACGGGTAGAACTTGCGTAGATGCGCGATGTTCCATGGATTCTTGACCGGAATGCCGTCCTCCGTTTCGAGGCGTACCGCGCCAGGCCTGGCGATGTGTGAGACCCTGTAGGGGCCTTCCCACATTGGCGAGAGCTTGTGGAGACCTTCCCTGGAGAGGATTCTCCTGAGGACGAGGTCGCCTGTCTCGAGAGTGCGCGGACGTATGTGGCGGCTGTGGTAGCGTCGCAGGTCTTGCTGGTACTTGGCTGCCCTGAGGGCGGCACGGCGGCGCAACCCGTCAAGGAGTAGCAGGTCGTCGCTGTGGAGGTCTGCTTGATCGTCCTCGTTGAAGGCAAGGACCCGTGCGGATCCATGCTTGATCTCTGTGGGGAGGACTGCTTCAGCTCCATACACGAGAGCAAATGGCGTCTCACCAGTGGGCTTCGTGGGTTCGTGCAGATGGACCAGAGCACGGACGGGAGTTCGTCTATCCAGCCCTTGCCGTACCCCTTCAGGCGATTGAAGCTCCTTGTCTTGAGGCCTTGAGGACTCAGCATTTGCTCGCTCGGCTTGGCCGTTGCTCTGTGGGTGAGCCACCGAGGCGAAGCAGAGCTTGGTGCCGAGGCTCTCGCAGTAGGCCCTGAAGATGCCGCTGGTGAATTGTGAGCCATTGTCGGTGATTTGCGATTAGGCACACCAAAGCGGCAGACCAGGCCTCTGATGAATTTTACTGCCGCCCTGGCCGGTATGCTGCGCACTGCTTCAACCTCTGCCCACTTGGTGAACTTGTCGACTGCCACGAAGAGGAACGGTAGCCCCTTGTGATCTCGGGAAGGGTCCCAAATGTCAAGGCCCCAGACCGCGAAAGGCCACGAGAGCGGGATGGTTTGGAGTCCCAGTGCAGGCTGATGAACTTGCTTGGCGTGGAACTGGCACGCATCGCAAGATTGGACGATGGTGGTGGCATCTTGAAGCACTTGGGGCCAGTAGAAACCGCTCCTGAAGACCTTGCCTGCCAGGGTGCGTGCAGAGGAATGGTGGCCACACTCTCACTGTGAATGTCTCTGATCAGCATGCGGCCTTCCTCGGGGGGGACGCACTTGAGTGCATTCCATTTGGGCGCTTGCGGTACAGGTCTCCCTCGAGGATGTAGTATGACTTGGCTTGTCGAGCCACTCGCTCTGCCTCCGCGTCTTCTTCAGGAAGGACTCCCTTCAGCAGGTAGTCTTTGAGTTCGTCAACCCAGCCTGTCTCTTGGTGCACCATAGCCAGCAGCAGACGCTCCCCTGAGGATGGACCGCAGTTGGGTGCCCCACCTATAGGAGGTGGTGGGAGTACTTCGTCTGTGCTTGCGGCTGCTTCTTGTGGCTGCTTTATGGACGCCTTGGAGAGTCTCTCTTCAAACACGCCGGCCGACTGGGCCTGCCTTCGTGATGCTCGCTTGGCGATGTCATCTGCCTCTTGGTTCTCCTTTCGCGGGATGTGCATGAGCTCCATGCCCTGAAGTGCTTCTCGAGCTTGCGGACCTCTTCAAGGTAGGCGGCCATGTGGTCGTCCTTAGGCGTGTAGCTCTTGTTGGAGAAGTTAACCAGGAGCTGGGAATCACCCTTTATGAGTAAGTGCTTGACGCCAAGGGCGATTGCGGCTCTGAGCCCGGCGAGGAGGCCCTCGTACTCGGCGATGTTGTTGGAGATCTTGTCTATTGTGAAGCACAGCTGGATGGCGTAGTAGAGCTTGTCACCTTTTGGTGAGGTTAAGACAACGCCAGCCCCACCATTGCGGCAGGCGAAAGCTCCATCGAAGTGCATGGTCCAGTGGCTTGGCATTGTATCTCCCGATGACGCGGTTTCTTCTTCGCGAGGCTCTTCAGGAGTTGGGTCTGTCCACTCGGCGACGAAATCCGCCAGCGCTCTCCCTTTTATGACTCTTGTGGTGTCGAAGCGCAAGTTGAATGGCTGCAGCTCAATGTTCCACCCTGCGACGCGGTCAGTAGCGTTGGGGTTGCGCAGGATCTGCTCCAGGGGGAAGGACGTGACCACCGTGATGGGGTGACCCTGGAAGTAGTGGCGCAGCTTCCTGGAGGCGATGAGTAGCGCGAGGAGGAGCTTCTGCTGCACTGGGTACCGCTCGCGAGCATCTCGCAGTACAGTACTGACGAAGTAGACTGGATGCTCGACGAGGGTCGTTGATGGTGCGGCAGCGTCGGCTCCCTCGAGAGGCTCCTCAGGAGTTTTGGCGAGGTTTGCCTGTGGAGGAGCCTCGGCAGGAGTGCTCGTGAGGCTCGACTTGAGGCTGTGGGCCTGGCACTGGGTCTGGAGAGACTGTTCCCTCGTCGGGAGGTTCTGGACTTGGTGTGGCAGTGCTTTTCTTGGGAGAACTGGCTCTTCTCTTTCCACCACCAGGACGGCGCTAGCAGTTTGTGGAGTGGCTGCTAGGTACAGCTTCAGATGCTCGCCTGCCCTGGGGGCTACCATGACTGGTGAGCTAGCCAAGTATTTCTTCAAGTCCTTAAATGCTTCGTCAGCCTCTGGAGTCCACTTGAAGGTGCCGGATTTCTTCATGATCTTGAAAAATGGCAAGGCTCTCTCGCCGAACTTGGAGATGAAGCGGCCTAAGCTGGCCATGCATCCTGCTAGGCGCTGCATGTCCTTGAGGCGGCGAGGTGGCTGCATGTCTTCTATAGCCTTGATCTTGTCAGGGTTTGCTTCTATGCCGCGGTGGGACACGAGGAACCCGAGGAGCTTGCCTGAAGGCACCCCGAAGACGCACTTGGCGGGGTTTAACTTGATGTTCACCTTGCGCAGGCTGGCGAAGGTTTCCTCGAGATCCTTCAAGAGAGTGTCTCCCTCGCGAGACTTGACCACGATGTCGTCGACATAAGCTTCTGCATTTCTTCCCATCTGAGCCCCCAAGGCGATCCTCATGAGCCTCTGGAAGGTGGCGCCGGCGTTTTTTAGGCCAAAGGGCATGCAAGTGTAGCAATACACACCACAAGGGGTGAGAAATGCTGTTTTCTCCTCGTCTTCCTTGGCCATTTTGATCTGGTGGTAGCCTGAGAAGGCATCCAGGAAACAGAGGAGATCACAGCCGGCGGTGGAGTCCACAATCTGGTCTATCCTTGGCATGGGGTAAGGTCCTTGGGGCAGCCTTGTTCACGTCTGTGTAGTCGATGCAGAGCCGGCCTCCTCCATTGGGTTTTGGGACAACCACACCGTTGGAGAGCCAAGTGGGTGGGCAACTTCTCGAATGATGTCTGCTGCTTTCAGCTTCTCTACTTCTTTGATGATGAACGCTTGCTTCTCGGGGGCTTGTTTCCGCGCTTTTGCTTTACAGGGCGTGCGTCTGGACACACGGCTAAGTGGTGCTCGATCACCTCCCTTGGTACACCGGACATTTCTGACGGAGTCCATGCGAACATGTCAGAATTTGCCCGAAGGAAGGCGACGAGCGCGCTTTCCTATTTGGGAGGCAAGCCAGCGCCTATGGTGACGCTAGCCCCCGAGCCTCAGCCCCCGAGCCGCTGGTGCTCAGCGACACCTTCTTTGTAGATGCTTGCTCTTGAGTGAACAGTTGTTTCTTCTTCTTGGGCCTCTCGAGAGGCTCCATGTCCTCGTCAGCGGGGAATGCCATGGCAGCGGCCTTGTAGGCGATCTCGACGGCGCGCGTGGCGTCCTGTACGTGACCGCGTATGGTGATGGTGCCACCGCTGCCAGGGATCTTGACCATGTTGTAGGCATGGTGCGTGACGGCCATGAACTTCGCGAGGGCGGGGTAGCCGAGGATGGCGTTGTAGGGCAGGCCAATGTGCGCGACGTCGAAGTCAATTAGCTCGGTGCGGTAGTTCTCCTGCGTGCCAAAAGTGACCGCGAGCCTCACTTGCCCCAGAGGCGAGATTGAGCCGCTGGTGACCCCGGTGAAGGGCCTGGAGGGCATGAGCCACTCGTAGGGCACTTGAAGCGTCTCGAAGGTCTCGACAGAGATGACGTTTAGGCCTGCACCCCCATCAATGAGCGTCTTGCCGACGGCGATGTTGTTGATGGTGGGGGTGCACACCAACGGGAGGGTGCCCACAGTCTTTGTAGACTTGGGGTGATCTTTGGCGTCGAAGGCGATGGTGTACTGGGACCACTTGAGGGGGCGGGACGTCTCGACCCCGGGAAGCGCTGCGTTGAGCTCGCGAGCGAACTGCTTGAACTGGTTGTTCGACTTGGGCGCCTGGGATCCGCCGAGGATGCATGCCATGGCACCCTTGGGGGCCTGGTAGCCTCCAGGCTCTTCGTCGGGCAGATTGTTGTTTTTCTCGGCGGCATTCGCCTGAGTTCCCTGAGGCCTCTGGAAGTTGCCCTTGCGTCCACCTTTGCGGTAACCACGCCTCTGCCGCGGCCACCGCTGCCCTCTTCTTGCTCACGCTTCTTGCTCAGTGCTTGAGGTCATAGCAGTTCTCTGTCGCATGGCCGCGCCTGTTGTGGTAGATGCAGAACGGGCGGTTGTCCACCTTTTCTGCCAGCCTCTGGAGAGTCCTCGCGAACATGCTTGGCGTCGGGTTCAGCTGCCAGGACTGCGGTAGGCTTGCGCTTTGATCTCGTCGCGCCTCTTCTGGGTCTTGGATCCCTCGACAGGGTCGTCTGTCGAGCCCACCTTGACGAAGAGGAGCCCTTCCTCTGCCTTGGCGCATTTGTCTGCGATGTCGAAGAGCTTCACCACGGAGGAGAGGGTATCATGGATGCCGAGCTTCTCGAGCATCCTGTGGTTGGTGACGCCCTCTCTGAAGGCCGCAATGACGTGCGAGTCCGGGATGTTCGGGATCTTGTTGCGGACTTGGCTGAAGCGCTGGATGTACCTGCGGAGGGTCTCGCCAGGCTTCTGGCGCACAGCTCGCAGGTCGTTGTAGGTGAGGGCGCGCTCGTACGTGCCCTTGAAGTTCGCAACGAACTGCTGGCAGAGCTCCTCCCACGAGTCAATGGAGTCCTCGGGAAGGTTCAGGAGCCACGACAAGGCGGAATCCTTGAGAGCGTGGGAGAACCAGTTGGCCATGACCTTGTCGTCTCCCCCCAGCTTGGATGGAGGTGGTGTAGAGCTGCAAGAACTCGATGGGGTTGTTCGTGCCGTCGTAGCCCTTGGGTAGGTCAGGCCTGAACTTCTGTGGCCAGACGACGCGCGCAGGTTGCGGGTGAAGGCCGCGCAACCTGTGGCGTACGAGGCGATGCCCCCCTGAAGAGCACGGCGGTTCTGTCGCCCTGCCTGGCCGATCTCCACGATGCGCTTCTGGAGGTCCTTCTGGCGCTCCATTTCCCCCGCGCGTCTGGGGGTGTCCGCTGCACGATTTGACAATCGCGCGGCGAGACGCGTGGGATGCGGCCTTGTGCGCCGCGGCTGGAGGCGGACCTGGCGGAGCGGCGGCGGCGGAGGTGCGCCATGCGCGGTGGTTCCAGCGCGTCCGGAGTTGTGGTGCACCAGAGAGCGCGACGCCGCAGGAGCACGCGCGGTGCCGCCGCAATGTCGACGAGGTGCTGAAGGCGGCCGAGCCAGTTGTCGTGCGCCTCAGCTGTGGGACGGTAGCGGAAGAGTTCCGCGGCCATGAGCAGCGCGGTGTTTGGGCTGGGCGCTGGACGCCCAAGAGTGGAGGCGCTGTGGCGCTGGGACGGGTGCGAGGACTCAGCGTCCTCGCCGTGCCCGTGGTCGACGTCGTCGTCGAAGCGGTCGTCGTGGTTGCCGTCGTCGTCCTCGGGGTGCTCCACCGCGGTTCAGCGGTGTTGCGCCCCGTGGCACGGCTGGCGCGGGGACGGCCGCGAGGGTTGGTGGTGTTGGCAGCGGGCTCGGTGGTTGCCCTGCCTGACGCCCGCCGGGTGGCGCGAGCTGCGCGAGTGTCCGCCATGGCGCAGAGGTCGATGAAGGTTGAAGACGCGCCTCAGCCCCCTACCTGGCGCGCCAATTGTCGGAGAATGACTCCCACGAAACAGGGATAGTCAAGCTCACGAAGAGAGTTCGTGTAAGGGGCTGAACACGTTGGTCAAACAACCCTCAACCTGCACGGCGACGGTGCTCGTCGAGCAAGTGGAGGGACATCACGACAGAGATGAACACCAGCCCGTACCCAGGTTCACGGCCCTCGTGTGGAGGTAATACCGCTACTCCTGCTTGTCTGTATTGCACTGCTTGTAGAGGTTACAGTACAATGAGCTTGCCGAGGCTCTCTTTTGGCAATGGTGTATACAAGGAAGGGAAGCAATGGTCTTCTTCTTCCTTGCGCGTAAGTGGCTATGCTGGAATGAGAATGCGATCCCTTGCTACGGTGCACCTTGCCCCTTTTATAGGCGCCCCGTGCTCCCTCCTTGCACTCGCACTGTGGTAGGGCTGTCACGTGGCGCAGAAGGTGGAGCGCGGTGCATCGCAGCCCGGTGTCCATGGACGCGGTCCATGAGCGTAAAGCTGACTCCTGTAGCAGAGTACCCACCGTCCATGCAGGACGGCCAGCTGGGGCCGCAGAGGAACGTGGGGGTGCCCACGGTGACGTTGGCCTTGGAGCGTAGCGCCGGCCGGTCCCCTTATCACCAAAGAGGAAATCCTTGTAGTCCGGAGCGGGTGGCACAGCTTTATTGACCCCTTTAATCACCAAAATGGCAACTGCGGCGTCGTCGTCACCGCGCGCAGGGGCGCGCGTCACTCTGCGGCCGCTGCAGAGCCCATGTGCGCTCTGCAGAGGTTGCTTTGCAGCGAAGCGATCTCCACGAGGGCTTGGATGCCCTGTAGAGAATTCGGCGTTGACCTCTCCCCAGGGGAGATTTCCTTGAAGAGGGGGCAGCAGTGGATATGGCCTCCGCAGGCCTCTGCTGCCTCAAATGCCCTCGCGAGGCAATCGCCTCACGAGGCTCTCCAAGCCGTAGGCTTGGTCCTTAGCGAAAATCGCCATCAAGTGTCGAGGGCCGTATAGGACAGGCCCAGCACACCCTGGATTTCACTGGGCCGACAGTAGCCCCCGGGCCCATGATGGGCACGATGTAGTCCAATGGACGCAGGCGAATCGTCATGGGCCCAAAGTGTCCGGCCGGCCTGAGACACGTGCAGGGCAGTTACGCCGCGACGACACGTTCTCCTCGGAGATGATGGGCGTAGTGGGGGGTCCCACCACGTCTCGGTAACTGCTTGAGGGGAATAAAGCCTGCAGCGCCGGTTCAGGCAGCAGTTACTGCCTCATTTGCGCGCCCGTCTCCTTGCTCTTGACGCCTGCGCTCCTGTGTCTCGACGCACCTCCCCCCTTGCAATCCTGCGGCAATGGCGCCCAAGAAAGCTTCCGCGGCCTCGAAAGGCAAAGCCGTGGTGCAGGGCGGCGAACCTGCCGCGACGCAGCAGGTCGGCGACTTCGAGCCGGCTCTGACCGGCTTCCGCTTTAAGAAGAAGGCGCAGCTGGAGAAAGTGCGTCACATGGCGGCTTCAGCGACCAACGAGCACGGCGCTACGGTGCTTAAGCCGGCGGACAACTCCTTCGGCGACTTCTACCCCATCTTCATGCACACCCTATTCGCCGGGCTTGTGCCTCCTTTCTCCGATTTCTTCCTGGCGGTTCTGGAGCGCTACCAGATCCAGGTCCTTCATCTCCATCCTAATCCATCCTTGTCCTCGCCATCTTCGCCTACCTCTGCGAGGCATACATCGGCATCCACCTCGGTGGACCTCTTCCGAAGCTTCTACGCTCCGGTTCACGGCGAACAAGGAGCGGTCAGGGTGCGTGTCCTTCCGCATCGCGGAGGGCATGAAGGGCACATACATCCCCATCGCGCGGAACGGCGAGAACATTGTGACCAATGTGACGAAGAGGGTGGAGGACTTCCGCAAGCGCTGGTTCCTCATGAAGTTTGGCAGCCGGAGCGCCTTCTTTGACCTGCCCGAGGCGCCTCCGATGAAGAGGGCGAGCTGGTCTTCTAAAGCGCTCAAGGGAGCCGCGCTTGGCCCGTGATGAGGCGCTTGAAGGACCTCCGCGAGGCAGGCCTCACCGGGCAGATGGTGGCCAAGGACTTCGTGAAGCGCCGCATTGCTCCGCTCCAGTGGCACGCGGACGCAATGTGGCTTTACTCCAACCAGAGGGACAAAATGCGCCTGAGCGCAACCTCTTCACGCAGCAGGAGGTGCGCACCATATGGAGACGCTCTTCACGGCTCCTGATATCCCCCAGCCCGGCGATAAGGCGGTCCCGCTCCACAGGATTGACCTTGGGCGCCGCGTCTCGCTCGTGCAGACGATGCCGAAGTTCGACCGGTGGGGCCTGGTGCCCAAGGGACATGCGGGGCCCCGCGAAGATCCTGAGTCCGCGGCGCAGGGGGCGCCAGCTGAGGCGACGAGGAGACGACGGTAACGCCTGTGGAATCCGACGCAGGCGCAACCGGCGCCTCGGGAGGCTCTGCCTCTCCAGCGGAGAGCTCGAGCACCTCGAAGAGCGCGGCGCCTGAGGTGAGGCCCACGAGGCTTCTCAGGCAGCAGCGGCCAGTTCGTGGTCGCTCCCTCGCAGCGCGCCGAGGGGCAAGAGGAGAGCGACGATGACGGAGCTTCATCAGGCCATTGCGAGCCCCGCTCCAAGGCCGTTCATGACCGGGCCGGGAGTCCAGCGGGCATCTCCCTCAAGAGGAAAGCCGAGGCCGCTCTCGAGGGGTCCGGCGCCGGAGCCGCACCACGAGGCCGTGGCGGTCGTCGAACACGGTGTGGGTCGATTCCCGCGCCAAGACATCAGGGTAAGAACGACTCCCTTTTCTGTTTGGCTTGTTTTGCGTAGGCTTCCTGCGGAGTTTTTGAGTTTTAGCCTCTCCAGGGGCCCCGAGGTGCCGAAGAGGCGGAGACTTCGGAGGCTTGGAGAGATCCCCAGCGCTGCAGCGGCGCCTGCAGCGTGTACAGTGACGAGGTGCCTCCCGAGGGCACTGCTTCATCTCCTGAGGCTGCGCCGCCTCCTGAAGCAGAGGAGCACTGCAAGGAGATGGAGGGGGAGGCAGAGGTGGCGATGCCTCCACCTATGCGGCCTGACGTCTCCCCCCGCAGCCGGAGGGGACGGCGGATGCGGATGCGGCGAGGTTCACGCCGCCGGCGAAGGAGTGTGCCGCGGTGACAGGGGCGTCCGCGGGGCGTGCGCTGACGTCGAAATGGAGGAGGCCGCCGCGTCATCGCCCCCACCGAGCACGAAACTTGGAGAGGCCACAGCGGACTCTGAGGCCGCTGGGGAGGCGGCCTCACTGAGAAGGCCAACCCTGTCCCTGGAGAGGAGAGCGCTCCCCAGGGGCAGAAGAATGACGTGGTTGAAGATGAAGATGCCCCGAACCCCAGGAGGCCTCCGGTGAGGGGGGTTCTCATCAAAGCCCCCTGAAGGCCCTTGGGTGGACCAAGAGGGGGGCTCGCACCAGAGCCCCCAGGCGCGCCTTGAGGCCACTCGGAGCCCAAGGTTGGACGCTCCGGAATCCTCGGCAGGCGCCGGCGTTTCCAGGCCCTCCGGCGAGCCATGGGCCTTAGTTCTGCGGGGCGGCGCCCCGCCGCAGCCCGCCGTGGGGCTGTCCTCCGCTCGGCGAGGGAGGTTCTCGACGAGCTTGAGGCCCAGCTTGCCGAGGAAGATCGCTCCAGGGCGGAGGAGGCCGCTGAGCTTGCGCGGGGCTGGGCTTGTCTTCATGAGACCGTGGAGAGCTGCCGCCGGAAGAACGAAGCTGCCCAGGCGCAGCGCGAGGCAGCGCTGCGCTCTGCTGAGGAGATCCGCATCAGCGTGGTCCGCGAGGTCGAGGAGACCCTAGCGGACCTGGGTGCTAGGCGCGAGGCTCTCGAGGTGGAGACCGAGGCCAAACACCAGGAGCTGGCGGCGCGCGAGGCGGCGGTCTCCGCCAAGCACAAAGAGCTTCTGGACCGCGAGGCGGGGATCGTCGCCGAGTCGGAAAATGTGCGGCAGAGTTTGGAGAAATTCCGTGAGAGTTTGAGCATTCGCGAAGACTTGATCGTGCAGCGCGGAGCTGATCTCGACGCCCGCGAGGCCGAGGCGCGCAAACGCGAAGACCAGGTTGAGCAGATCGAGAAGGATCAATCCGCGCAGCGGGAGCACCTGGAAGCCCGCGAGTACAAGGTCACTCAAGATGAGGAGTTCTACCAGAAGCGCCTTGCGCTGACCAACGAGAACCTTCGCAAAAGGAGGAGAAGATGGCGGAAGAGTCTGCGACGAAGGAGAAGCTCTTTCGCGACAGCTGTAGAAAAGACTTCGCGGATAAGGCCAAGAAGCAAGAGGAGCGCTTCACGAAGAGACGCAAAGAGCTTGAGGCTCGCGTCCAGGACCTTGAGGCCCAGAAGAAGCGATTCGACTCTCGCCTCCAGGCTGCCGCGGAGGCTCGGGCGCGTGCGGAACAGAACTTTGCCTCTTGATGGCGGACATGAAGGAGTTGACCGCTCAGGTGGGCCCTGTCGTGGAGCGCGCCGAAGAGGCTGAGCATCGCGTGCAGGCGGCACAGGTCTTGACGCAGCAACGGGAGCGCATGTTCCAATCCTTAGTGGCCCGGGGGAATACTCTCGCGGGGCAGCTAGGAGTGGATGCACCTATTGTTCCCGTCCATGGGAACGCTGATGCCGCCACATATCTTGCTTACTTCGACCAGCTCTTCTCTGTGCTCGAGGGCCCTGTGGCGGAACTTGGCGACGTTGTTGATGAGGAGTGCCGCAAGCTCTTGACCGTGGCGATCGATCGCGTCTTCGCCAACCTCCAGCGCCTTCACCCCGGCTTCGACTTCGAGTCAGTGACCGAGCCCATCGAGGGAGATCCGGCCTGGGAGCTCTCCAACTTGGTTCGAGAAGAAGTCAACGATTACGTCGACCGCTTCAAGAGGGTTGAGGCGGAGCAGGCCGCTGAGGAGGATGAAGGCGCCGAAGAAGAGAAGGCTGAAGAGGACGGCGATGGTGAACCCTCTGCCTAGGCCACTCCTGCAACAAGATGCGCTTGGCGCAATTATCTTTGTTTTAAGACTTGTTTTAATTCACGCTGGCTTGTAAGATACTTTGATCGTATGCAAACATGTGTGTGTGCCCCTCGAAGGGTCCTTTGTCCCTGTTCCATGTCTTTCTTCGCTCTACGTCGTCAGGACCCGTCTCTTTGCGCTATGACACCGCCGCTACGGTATGCCGGAGCGTGACTCGGCAAGGCCGGGGGGTGTTTAAGGCTTGGAGAGGTAAGGGCTCTCGAGTCGCGGTGCTCGAGGGCTCCCCTTTGACGCACAAGCAGTCCATGGAGTGTGAGAGAGAAAAAACCGCTCGAGGGGCGACAGGTGCCCGTGAGAGGGAGAAAACACTTCTGAGGAGCGCAAGCGCTAGACTTAGCTTGGCGAGACTTTGGCCTCGTAGAGGGCGTTGGCTTCCCTGATGGTGCGCTCCCTTCTAGGGGTCGGAGCGTGACTTCTCGACCTTGGGGAGGACTTCTTGTTCCCTGTATTGGTTAGAGAGGCAGACCCAAAGGGCACATGGTAGTAAACACCATGCGCGCTTATAGGCTTCCTCATGGGTATCTCGCGAGGAGAGTAAGTACCAAGGTCCTTTGGTGAGGTGGCGTGTTTTGGGAGCAAGCCCATGGGCCAGAGCTCTTTGGGGAGGTAACAGGCGTGAGAGCGTGCTCACGTGCTAGAGCTCGGATCCTTTGGATTTTGCGGTGCTGTTGGGGTGCTCTTGAGGCACAGTCACCGTACTCAGCCCCCGCTCGCGAGGTGCGCATGGGGAAGAATATGAGCGCGAAATGAACTAAGATGATGAAAAGTAAAACTCACCACCAAAATATTACATAGCGGCGCCTCAGCGCAATGTTTCATCGAGAAACGAATTGGTTCATTACACTTGGTGTGACCAAGATAAAGTTTTCCATGTCGAGGCATGGGGACCACATTCAGTGGCTGAGACTCTTCACGGCCTGCGGCGGCACGTAATCAGGAGAGCTCAGAGGGGCTGGCCCTCGGGAGGAGAAGCTTTTGTGAAGCTTGGAGGTGAAGTTGTGTGCTTCCCTCTAGAGACAAAAAATGTCTGGCGTGACTATGATCACGGGTAGAACTTGCGTAGATGCGCGATGTTCCATGGATTCTTGACCGGAATGCCGTCCTCCGTTTCGAGGCGTACCGCGCCAGGCCTGGCGATGTGGAGACCCTGTAGGGGCCTTCCCACATTGGCGAGAGCTTGTGGAGACCTTCCCTGGAGAGGATTCTCCTGAGGACGAGGTCGCCTGTCTCGAGAGTGCGCGGACGTATGTGGCGGCTGTGGTAGCGTCGCAGGTCTTGCTGGTACTTGGCTGCCCTGAGGGCGGCACGGCGGCGCAACCCGTCAAGGAGTAGCAGGTCGTCGCTGTGGAGGTCTGCTTGATCGTCCTCGTTGAAGGCAAGGACCCGTGCGGATCCATGCTTGATCTCTGTGGGGAGGACTGCTTCAGCTCCATACACGAGAGCAAATGGCGTCTCACCAGTGGGCTTCGTGGGGTTCGTGCGGATGGACCAGAGCACGGACGGGAGTTCGTCTATCCAGCCCTTGCCGTAGCCCTTCAGGCGATTGAAGCTCTTGTCTTGAGGCCCTTGAGGACCTCAGCATTTGCTCGCTCGGCTTGGCCGTTGCTCTGTGGGTGAGCCACC
This sequence comes from Poa pratensis, assembly GCA_947311845.1. NCBI lineage: Eukaryota > Viridiplantae > Streptophyta > Magnoliopsida > Poales > Poaceae > Poa > Poa pratensis. The sequence goes on from CAMZMU010000085.1 coordinate 43,144,022, forward strand.
GAGGCGAAGCAGAGCTTGGTGCCGAGGCTCTCGCAGTAGGCCCTGAAGATGCCGCTGGTGAATTGTGAGCCATTGTCGGTGATGATGCGATTAGGCACACCAAAGCGGCAGACCAGGCCTCTGATGAATTTTACTGCGCCCTGGCCGGTATGCTGCGCACTGCTTCAACCTCTGCCCACTTGGTGAACTTGTCGACTGCCACGAAGAGGAACGGTAGCCCCCTTGTGATCTCGGGAAGGGTCCCAGAATGTCAAGGCCCCAGACCGCGAAAGGCCACGAGAGCGGGATGGTTTGGAGTCCCAGTGCAGGCTGATGAACTTGCTTGGCGTGGAACTGGCACGCATCGCAAGACTGGACGATGGTGGTGGCATCTTGAAGCACTTGGGGCCAGTAGAAACCGCTCCTGAAGACCTTGCCTGCCAGGGTGCGTGCAGAGGAATGGTGGCCACACTCTCCACTGTGAATGTCTCTGATCAGCATGCGGCCTTCCTCGGGGGGGACGCACTTGAGTGCAATTCCATTTGGGCGCTTGCGGTACAGGTCTCCCTCGAGGATGTAGTATGACTTGGCTTGTCGAGCCACTCGTTCTGCCTCCGCGTCTTCTTCAGGAAGGACTCCCTTCAGCAGGTAGTCTTTGAGTTCGTCAACCCAGCCTGTCTCTTGGTGCACCATAGCCAGCAGCAGACGCTCCCCTGAGGATGGACCGCAGTTGGGTGCCCCACCTATAGGAGGTGGTGGGAGTACTTCGTCTGTGCTTGCGGCTGCTGCTTCTTGTGGCTGCTTTATGGACGCCTTGGAGAGTCTCTCTTCAAACACGCCGGCCGACTGGGCCTGCCTTCGTGATGCTCGCTTGGCGATGTCATCTGCCTCTTGGTTCTCCTTTCGCGGGATGTGCATGAGCTCCATGCCCCTGAAGTGCTTCTCGAGCTTGCGGACCTCTTCAAGGTAGGCGGCCATGTGGTCGTCTTAGGCGTGTAGCTCTTGTTGGAGAAGTTAACCAGGAGCTGGGAATCACCCTTTATGAGTAAGTGCTTGACGCCAAGGGCGATTGCGGCTCTGAGCCCGGCGAGGAGGCCCTCGTACTCGGCGATGTTGTTGGAGATCTTGTCTATTGTGAAGCACAGCTGGATGGCGTAGTAGAGCTTGTCACCTTTTGGTGAGGTTAAGACAACGCCAGCCCCACCATTGCGGCAGGCGAAAGCTCCATCGAAGTGCATGGTCCAGTGGCTTGGCATTGTATCTCCGATGACGCGGTTTCTTCTTCGCGAGGCTCTTCAGGAGTTGGGTCTGTCCACTCGGCGACGAAATCCGCCAGCGCTCTCCCTTTTATGACTCTTGTGGTGTCGAAGCGCAAGTTGAATGGCTGCAGCTCAATGTTCCACCCTGCGACGCGGTCAGTAGCGTTGGGGTTGCGCAGGATCTGCTCCAGGGGGAAGGACGTGACCACCGTGATGGGGTGACCCTGGAAGTAGTGGCGCAGCTTCCTGGAGGCGATGAGTAGCGCGAGGAGGAGCTTCTGCTGCACTGGGTACCGCTCGCGAGCATCTCGCAGTACAGTACTGACGAAGTAGACTGGATGCTCGACGAGGGTCGTTGATGGTGCAGCAGCGTCGGCTCCCTCGAGAGGCTCCTCAGGAGTTTTGGCGAGGTTTGCCTGTGGAGGAGCCTCGGCAGGGTGCTCGTGGAGGGCTCGACTTGAGGCTGTGGGCCTGGCACTGGGTCTGGAGAGACTGTTCCTCGTCGGGAGGTTCTGGACTTGGTGTGGCAGTGCTTTTCTTGGGAGAACTGGCTCTTCTCTTTCCACCACCAGGACGGCGCTAGCAGTTTGTGGAGTGGCTGCTAGGTACAGCTTCAGATGCTCGCCTGCCCTGGGGGCTACCATGACTGGTGAGCTAGCCAAGTATTTCTTCAAGTCCTAAATGCTTCGTCAGCCTCTGGAGTCCACTTGAAGGTGCCGGATTTCTTCATGATCTTGAAAAATGGCAAGGCTCTCTCGCCGAACTTGGAGATGAAGCGGCCTAAGCTGGCCATGCATCCTGCTAGGCGCTGCATGTCCTTGAGGCGGCGAGGTGGCTGCATGTCTTCTATAGCCTTGATCTTGTCAGGGTTTGCTTCTATGCCGCGGTGGGACACGAGGAACCCGAGGAGCTTGCCTGAAGGCACCCCGAAGACGCACTTGGCGGGGTTTAACTTGATGTTCACCTTGCGCAGGCTGGCGAAGGTTTCCTCGAGATCCTTCAAGAGAGTGTCTCCCTCGCGAGACTTGACCACGATGTCGTCGACATAAGCTTCTGCATTTCTTCCCATCTGAGCCCCCAAGGCGATCCTCATGAGCCTCTGGAAGGTGGCGCCGGCTTTTTAGGCCAAAGGGCATGCAAGTGTAGCAATACACACCACAAGGGGTGAGAAATGCTGTTTTCTCCTCGTCTTCCTTGGCCATTTTGATCTGGTGGTAGCCTGAGAAGGCATCCAGGAAACAGAGGAGATCACAGCCGGCGGTGGAGTCCACAATCTGGTCTATCCTTGGCATGGGGTAAGGATCCTTGGGGCAGCCTTGTTCACGTCTGTGTAGTCGATGCAGAGCCGGCCTCCTCCATTGGGTTTTGGGACAACCACACCGTTGGAGAGCCAAGTGGGTGGGCAACTTCTCGAATGATGTCTGCTGCTTTCAGCTTCTCTACTTCTTTGATGATGAACGCTTGCTTCTCGGGGGCTTGTTTCCGCGCTTTTGCTTTACAGGGCGTGCGTCTGGACACACGGCTAAGTGGTGCTCGATCACCTCCCTTGGTACACCGGACATTTCTGACGGAGTCCATGCGAACATGTCAGAATTTGCCCGAAGGAAGGCGACGAGCGCGCTTTCCTATTTGGGAGGCAAGCCAGCGCCTATGGTGACGCTAGCCCCCGAGCCTTCAGCCCCCGAGCCGCTGGTGCTCAGCGACACCTTCTTTGTAGATGCTTGCTCTTGAGTGAACAGTTGTTTCTTCTTCTTGGGCCTCTCGAGAGGCTCCATGTCCTCGTCAGCGGGGAATGCCATGGCAGCGGCCTTGTAGGCGATCTCGACGGCGCGCGTGGCGTCCTGTACGTGACCGCGTATGGTGATGGTGCCACCGCTGCCAGGGATCTTGACCATGTTGTAGGCGTGGTGCGTGACGGCCATGAACTTCGCGAGGGCGGGGTAGCCGAGGATGGCGTTGTAGGGCAGGCCAATGTGCGCGACGTCGAAGTCAATTAGCTCGGTGCGGTAGTTCTCCTGCGTGCCAAAGTGACCGCGAGCCTCACTTGCCCCAGAGGCGAGATTGAGCCGCTGGTGACCCCGGTGAAGGGCCTGGAGGGCATGAGCCACTCGTAGGGCACTTGAAGCGTCTCGAAGGTCTCGACAGAGATGACGTTTAGGCCTGCACCCCCATCAATGAGCGTCTTGCCGACGGCGATGTTGTTGATGGTGGGGGTGCACACCAACGGGAGGGTGCCCACAGTCTTTGTAGACTTGGGGTGATCTTTGGCGTCGAAGGCGATGGTGTACTGGGACCACTTGAGGGGGCGGGACGTCTCGACCCCGGGAAGCGCTGCGTTGAGCTCGCGAGCGAACTGCTTGAACTGGTTGTTCGACTTGGGCGCCTGGGATCCGCCGAGGATGCATGCCATGGCACCCTTGGGGGCCTGGTAGCCTCCAGGCTCTTCGTCGGGCAGATTGTTGTTTTTCTCGGCGGCATTCGCCTGAGTTCCCTGAGGCCTCTGGAAGTTGCCCTTGCGTCCACCTTTGCGGTAACCACGGCCTCTGCCGCGGCCACCGCTGCCTCTTCTTGCTCACGCTTCTTGCTCAGTTGCTTGAGGTCATAGCAGTTCTCTGTCGCATGGCCGCGCCTGTTGTGGTAGATGCAGAACGGGCGGTTGTCCACCTTTTCTTGCCAGCCTCTGGAGAGTCCTCGCGAACATGCTTGGCGTCGGGTTCAGCTGCCAGGACTGCGGTAGGCTTGCGCTTGATCTCGTCGCGCCTCTTCTGGGTCTTGGATCCCTCGACAGGGTCGTCTGTCGAGCCCACCTTGACGAAGAGGAGCCCTTCTCTGCCTTGGCGCATTTGTCTGCGATGTCGAAGAGCTTCACCACGGAGGAGAGGGTATCATGGATGCCGAGCTTCTCGAGCATCCTGTGGTTGGTGACGCCCTCTCTGAAGGCCGCAATGACGTGCGAGTCCGGGATGTTCGGGATCTTGTTGCGGACTTGGCTGAAGCGCTGGATGTACCTGCGGAGGGTCTCGCCAGGCTTCTGGCGCACAGCTCGCAGGTCGTTGTAGGTGAGGGCGCGCTCGTACGTGCCCTTGAAGTTCGCAACGAACTGCTGGCAGAGCTCCTCCCACGAGTCAATGGAGTCCTCGGGAAGGTTCAGGAGCCACGACAAGGCGGAATCCTTGAGAGCGTGGGAGAACCAGTTGGCCATGACCTTGTCGTCTCCCCCCGCAGCTTGGATGGAGGTGGTGTAGAGCTGCAAGAACTCGATGGGGTTGTTCGTGCCGTCGTAGCCCTTGGGTAGGTCAGGCCTGAACTTCTGTGGCCAGACGACGCGCGCAGGTTGCGGGTGAAGGCCGCGCAACCTGTGGCGTACGAGGCGATGCCCCCTGAAGAGCACGGCGGTTCTGTCGCCCTGCCTGGCCGATTCCTCCACGATGCGCTTCTGGAGGTCCTTCTGGCGCTCCATTTCCACCCGCGCGTCTGGGGGTGTCCGCTGCACGATTTGACAATCGCGCGGCGACGACGCGTGGGATGCGGCCTTGTGCGCCGCGGCGGAGGCGGACCTGGCGGAGGCGGCGGCGGAGGTGCGCCATGCGCGGTGGTTCCAGCGCGTCCGGAGTTGTGGTGCACCAGAGAGCGCGACGCCGCAGGAGCAGCGCGCGGTGCCGCCGCAATGTCGACGAGGTGCTGAAGGCGGCCGAGCCAGTTGTCGTGCGCCTCAGCTGTGGGACGGTAGCGGAAGAGTTCCGCGGCCATGAGCAGCGCGGTGTTTGGGCTGGGCGCTGGACGCCCAAGAGTGGAGGCGCTGTGGCGCTGGGACGGGTGCGAGGACTCAGCGTCCTCGCCGTGCCCGTGGTCGACGTCGTCGTCGAAGCGGTCGTCGTGGTTGCCGTCGTCGTCCTCGGGGTGCTCCACCCGCGGTTCAGCGGTGTTGCGCCCCGTGGCACGGCTGGCGCGGGGACGGCCGCGAGGGTTGGTGGTGTTGGCAGCGGGCTCGGTGGTTGCCCTGCCTGACGCCCGCCGGGTGGCGCGAGCTGCGCGAGTGTCCGCCATGGCGCAGAGGTCGATGAAGGTTGAAGACGCGCCTCAGCCCCCTACCTGGCGCGCCAATTGTCGGAGAATGACTCCCACGAAACAGGGATAGTCAAGCTCACGAAGAGAGTTCGTGTAAGGGGCTGAACACGTTGGTCAAACAACCCTCAACCTGCACGGCGACGGTGCTCGTCGAGCAAGCGGAGGGACATCACGACAGAGATGAACACCAGCCCGTACCCAGGTTCACGGCCCTCGTGTGGAGGTAATACCGCTACTCCTGCTTGTCTGTATTGCACTGCTTGTAGAGGTTACAGTACAATGAGCTTGCCGAGGCTCTCTTTTGGCAATGGTGTATACAAGGAAGGGAAGCAATGGTCTTCTTCTTCCTTGCGCGTAAGTGGCTATGCTGGAATGAGAATGCGATCCCTTGCTACGGTGCACCTTGCCCTCCTTTTATAGGCGCCCGTGCTCCCTCCTTGCACTCGCACTGTGGTAGGGCTGTCACGTGGCGCAGAAGGTGGAGCGCGGTGCATCGCAGCCCGGATGTCCATGGACGCGGTCCATGAGCGTAAAGCTGACTCCTGTAGCAGAGTACCCACCGTCCATGCAGGACGGCCAGCTGGGGCCGCAGAGGAACGTGGGGGTGCCCACGGTGACGTTGGCCTTGGAGCGTAGCGCCGGCCGGTCCCCTTATCACCAAAGAGGAAATCCTTGTAGTCCGGAGCGGGTGACACAGCTTTATTGACCCCTTTAATCACCAAAATGGCAACTGCGGCGTCGTCGTCACCGCGCGCAGGGGCGCGCGTCACTCTGCGGCCGCTGCAGAGCCCATGTGCGCTCTGCAGAGGTTGCTTTGCAGCGAAGCGATCTCCACGAGGGCTTGGATGCCCTGTAGAGAATTCGGCGTTGACCTCTCCCAGGGGAGATTTCCTTAAAGAGGGGGCAGCAGTGGATATGGCCTCCGCAGGCCTCTGCTGCCTCAAATCCCCTCGTGAGGCAATCCGCCTCACGAGGCTCTCCAAGCCGTAGGCTTGGTCCTTAGCGAAAATCGACCATCAAGTGTCGAGGGCCGTATAGGACAGGCCCAGCACACCCTGGATTTCACTGGGCCGACAATTATTGCTATGAAAGTAAATTGTGCATCAAGTTCGTGAGAGCTATATAACCAAAAAAAAAATTCATTGCAAACAATAACATAAACATTTTCATTCAGAGGTAAGATAACACAAACAACATGTTAAACATACTCGGAATAGCATAAAGCCAATAGGTAGATATGGTGGACTCACTGGAATAACTTTGGTTGAAGGTGTTGGAAACAAGTTTTTGCTTGTTGGAGTTTTTGGGCTAGCAAAAGAGAGAAAGTTGACCATCTAGATGCATGCATGAGTGTCCATAGAACTAACTAATCCATGTTAAACCAAGTGAAATAACAATCAGCACCAAAACATGAATAAGTGATAGCTCTACAAAAAGAATTTGCAAACTATTACTCATAAACAAGCTCATGAATCATGCAACTATATGTATCATTAAAAATCAAATCAAACATCCCTTTTCCCAATCTTATAAAAGCATCCAACATATTTCAACCCATATTTCCAGTCTATCTCTCATATATAATTGATAGTGTGGTGGTCTCTCAAGACTCAAACAAAAACAAAAAAAACGACGCTCCAAGTTTATGCGATAAAGTGTTTCGATCGAAAAACAGAAGTTGGACGTGTGCAAACCGAGAGTGTGTAGGTCCAGCGGGGTTGTCTTCACATCCCCAAGCTTATGGTCTTCACCATCCTTGGATAGCTCTTGGTGCATCTCCTCCAATCCCTGTGAAAAAACTTCAAAACACCGTTTCTCCCATTTCTTTTCTGTGGGGTGCATTAATAGTGATAAACAAATAGGTTCCTTGCTGCATATAATCCTTGAACAAAAATTCATATGAGATGTCCAGAAAGTGTATAATGTTGTATGCCTACTCATAAACTCAATTGGATCAAAAAGATTCAACTTAAAAGCTCAAAGCATGCATCAAACAAAATGGGACAGAATCTGTCCAGAAAAACAGCAGCAGTAAAACGTATTTTTCTACCCTACCAAACTTTCTCGAAAAATTCCGAAAAATTCATGCATACATAGGATGAAAAGTTGCAACTACAGTTCAAATATGAGCTCATTCGGAGTTACAGAATAAGAATTAAAAATCATACCGTGCACTGACTCGTGCAGGAATAAAATCTCCGAACGCTATAAGCAACTTTTTCAAACCAAAAAGGGTAAAACTTGGCACTTTATTGAAAACTCCAGAACCTAAACTAAAAACAAAGTCTCTTGGTACAGCAAGAGGACACAAAGAAAATCACACATAAAAATAACCGGGTTGCCTCCCGCAAAGCGCTTTTTTATAGCCATATAGCTAGGCTTCTTACTTGTTGTTTTATTGTGGACGAAGCTCATGAGGGAGCTTGAACTTTGGTGGTTCCCTCTTCCTTGGGAAGTGTTCCATGCACTTCTTGTGTGGAAACTGAAACTTTACATTCCCTTCCTTTGAATCAATGATAGCACCTGTGGTACGAAGAAAAGGTCTTCCAAGAATAATAGGACTAGAGGTTTTATTCCCCATGTCCATGATTAGAAAATCCACAGGCACAAAAGTCATATGTAACTCTACCATAACATCACTTACTTTTCCCAAAGCATTTTAATAAAGTCATCAGCAAGTGCTAGTTCAATAGAGCATTTTTCAAGATTTTTCAATTCAAGCACTTCATATAGTTCTTTAGATAAAACAGAGACACTAGATCCTAGATCAAGTATGGCATGGTGTGTCTCTTTTCCAATAGTTACTAGTACCTTAGGTATCCACATATCCCCAAGCTTAGGTGGTATCATAGCCTCTTGGTTGTACCTAGCAATCTTTTCTTTCAAGACATGATTAGCAATATAAGAACCAAAACCTGCTTGGTTAGTGTTGATGGAAGGATCACTTGCAAATTTTTGTAAGATAGATATTAATTCATGCAAGCTACAATTTTCTAAGTCAAGCAAAGGATCCTTGACTTCATTAAGCATTTTAACTTCCTCAACTTCAACCTCTTTCATTACCCCAATAGATTCTTTAGCAACTCTCTCTTGCTCATGAATGTGTTCCCAAGACTTATTGATAACCTCTTGGCAATATTTTATTGTTTCCTCATGTTTTTGGGCTGTAATGATGCTCTTTAATGATGAAACTTCCTTAGTAAGCTGATCTACCCTTTCAAACAAAGCATCTTGTTTTTCAAACTTAGAGATAAATTCCTTATTAAGCTCTTTTTGGGTAGATATAAAAGATCTAATGGTGTTTTCCAAGTCACTAGAAACATTACCACTAGAAGCATATTTATTTGGCACATATGGGGGTTTATTATAAGAGTTATAATTGTTGTTACCATACCCATTATTACCATAGTTCCTAATGAAGTTGACATCAATATTTTCAGAATTGTTTCCAACTAGTTCTTGCAAAGGAACATTTTCAACACTAGGTTTATTAAGCAAAGCAAGAATAGTATCCATTTTAGATGACAAATCATTAGTTTCTTCAATAGAGTTCACTTTCTTAGAAGGATTAGGTGCCCTATCAGTATGCCATTGACTATAGTTTTGTAAAATGCTTTCCAATATATTTTTAGCTTCTACTATAGTCTTACTCATAAAAGCACCTCCAGCAGCAGAATCAAGTATGTTTCTAGACATGTAGTTTAAACCATTGTAGAAAGAGTGTAATATGGTCCATTCATTAACTCCATGTGAGGGACAAGTTCTAAGCATAAGTTTTATCCTATCCCAAGCCATAGCAACATGTTCATTTTCATTTTGCCTAAAAGAAAGGATGTTGTTTCTATTTTGCAAAATTTTAACAGGGGGATAATATTTCTTAATGAAAGCTTCTTTTAGATCATCCCAAGAATTAATACTACCAGATGGCAAGGAATGCAACCACTCTTTAGCTTTTCCTCTAAGTGAAAAAGGAAATAACTTCAGTTTTAGGATATCACTTTCCACATTTTTAAACTTTTGCATGTCACATATTTCAACAAAGTCATGAAGATGCATAGAGGCATCCTCCATAGCACTACCACCAAATTGTTCCCTAGTTATCAAGTTCAACAAACTAGGACTTACTTCATAACTCTCAGCATTTATCTTAGGTGTGGCAATAGCTCTCGTGATAAATTGATCATTAGGAGTGTTTGTGTAGTCACACAACTTAGTTCTTTCTCCCATTTTAGCAAGTTTTTTTGGTATTTTTAATTTTTTATGCAAAACTGAAATAAATATGATATGATATGCAATGACACTAACAAAACAAATAAATTGCTTTGTAAGTAAAGATGGATAAGATGGTGCTCACGTAGGTGCAACCTCCCCAAGCTTAGGTGTTAGCACAAGTTGGTGACGTTGACTTTGTTGTGAGATGAATGCGATGATGCACACCCTTGGATAAATCTCTCAGCTACGATTCCCCGGCAACGGCGCCAGAAAACGTCTTGATGGTCCCGAAGAGCAAGGCTTGATACCTGCAAAAGTAAACGGGATTAGGTTGAGACTCCAAGTGCAGAGTGTATAGTAAGTGGAAGACAGTTTTCCCCACGAGGGGTGACTCGAGGGTTTAATATCGAACTCTCGGGGAATCTGAAGTGGTAGATTTATCTTCTTATCCTTTTTTGGTTACCTACAAAACAAGGTTAGATGTTTTGGTCCTCAACCTCACCTGTGGTTGTCAAGCACAAGGTGTAAGAATGATATCAGGATAGTTATGCAATGCAAACAAGAAATAAATATGCAATGATGGTGGATGCAATGATAAATGATATTTTTGGGTTTTTGAATGATGTATGCAAGATGAAAAGTATTTTTGTATTTTCGGATTTAATGATGGCTGAAAATAGAAAAGTGGTATATGGTGTTGGAAAGGTGTTTCTTATGATTAAAAATGGACTGGGGTTCATGGTTTCACAAATGCACTCTCTCTTTATAAAGTGGTAGACAATGGAACACACAGTTAACATATGAGATTGCAACACAGGGTTTGATAACAAGTTACTTAGATATATGGGCATCACATCCTAACATAGAGATCTTTTGGTTATTAACCTCTCTTATACTCCACCAAGATGCGAACTAAATCATAACACCTCAGTAATTAAGATAACTCAGAGTATAGCATTAAGTATCATGACATGAAGTGAAAATAAGAACATGCTAGATCTAGTCATGGAGTAGTGGCAATGGTCACGCCCACATCCCCGATAGCATGGTATTTTAGTTTATCCCTAGTGAGGCAACAAAGTAAGGTAAAGATACCAAAGTGGATCGCAGAACTTTCTCTCACGTTCACTGCACTAGCCACCCCCGTTACTCCAACTAATGCACACGTTCCCCCACACACGCTCTCATAAACGTGCTTGATCAAAACAAGTAGACAAGAACGGGGTACACAATATGCATCTATACTCATAACTGAAACAAACATTGCAATCTCAAATATATATTAACTCATAAAGATCCACCACAAAGGTATTACAACGGTGACCGTAATCATGTTCAGCAGCTCATACGGTGCTAATTAGTGAAGCTCAAGAGAGGAGAGATACATAAGTTACTTCCACAAACCCATAGTCCAGAGGTGGACTACTCCCTCTTCATCATGGAGACGGTGGAGAAGTCGATGGAGAAGATGGAGACCACGCCGGCAGCGCCCCGCCGGAGTTTTCCCCCTCCAATCTGCAGCTCCTGATCTCCGTTTCGGTGTTTCTGTGTTTGTGCGGCGCTCCTTCCAGAGAACGTCGGGGGACCTTTTTTATAGGCGTTTTTAGGTCAACACGATGTCGGTGGAGAAGAGATCGAAGGCAACGGAGCCACGAGGCCCAAATGGGTGGGTCCCACGCGGCTACAGTACCAGGCCGCGTGGGCCCCCCTCGTTTGGCCCTCGAGCCTCCGTTTGCTCGCTTCCTTCGCCCACGGGTCTTCTTCCTTCCAAATATTGACGCCCGTAAATTTCCAGGTGATTTCGTTGACGTTTGGGTCCCTGAACATTAAAATAAGAAAACGGGGTTTTCTGCCTGTGCAGGGTTAATTTCATAAAAATAGGAAATAAATGAATATTCCCAAAAATCATTATAAAACATTGATATAACCCTTATATGATGCAAATATGATTGGAATATAAGCAATTAAAGTGCAAAGTTCATGTATGCATTTTACATGCATCAATCATGTAGGTATGTTTTCCATATATAGTCATACGTGCTCGCAATGAGAAACTTGCATAACATCTTTTGTCCTACCAGCCCGTTTGCAGCGGGGCCTCAAGGGAAACTACTGGTAATTAAGGTACTCCTTTTAATAGAGCACCGGAGCAAAGCATTAGCACTAGGTGAAAACATGTGATCCTCATATCAAAACCATCCCCTCCGGTTATCCAGCTGCTGTCACTCCGGGGCCTCGGGTTCCGGACAAAGACATGTGCAAACAACTTGTAGATACAATCTAAGCAACAATTATAGAGCTTAAATCTAAGATCATGCCACTCGTGCACTAGTGACAAGCATTAAACACAACAAGATTGCAGCAACAATAACTCACAAACTTTGATGGATAGACTGATCATAATGTAACAATTCATCGGATCCCAACAAACACAACACCGATTACATCATATGGATCTCAATCATGTAAGGCAGCTCATGAGATCATTGTATTGAAGTACATGGAGAGAGAGAGTACCAACTAGCTACTGCTAGAACCCGTAGTCCATTGGGGGAACTACTCACGGAGCATGATGGAGGCGGTGGCGTTGATGGAGAAGGCTCCGGGGGTCAATCCCCGTCCCGGCAGGGTGCCGGAACAGGACCTTCTGACCCCCGAAACTTGGTTTCGATGGCGGCGGAGCTCTGGAACTTTTCGTAGAATATGACTCTTGTATTTAGGGTTTTCGCGTCAGCGGGAATAAGTAGGCGAAAGGGCGGCAGCTGGGGGCCCCCGAGGGGCCCACACAACCCTAGGGTGCGACAGGCAGGGGGGCCGCGCCCAGGGTGCGTGTGACGGCCTCGTGGCGCTCCTCCGTCTCTCCTCTGGACTCCGTGTGCGTGTCGGTGAAATAGGGACCTCCGTTGATTTTCGTCCAATTCGAGAATATTTCCAGAATAGCTTTTCTGGAATACAAAAACAGCAGAAAATAGGAACTGGCACTGTGGCATCTTGTTATAGGTTAGTCCCAAAAAATGTATAAAAGTGATATGAAGTGGATGCAAAACATATAACCATTGGTATAATGTCAACATGGAACATCAAAATTATATATACGTTTGAGACGTATCAGCATCCCCAAGCTTAGTTCCTACTCGTCCTCGAGTAGGTAAACGATAAAACAAAATAATTTTTGAAGTGACATGCTACCATCATAATCTTGATCAAATAGTATTGTAAGGCACATGTAAATGAATGAAGTGATCCAAGTCAATGGTCTATAGTTTGCTACCAAATAGATAATGAATAAACAACTGAATCACACAAGCTAAACTTTTCATGAATAGTACTTTGGAGACAATGTATCCATAGGTTTATACAAGTGTTAACTCATAAAGCAATAGATTCTAACAAAAGGTATTTAACCAACACAAAGGAAGATTTAAGTTTCAGCATTTGCTTCAACTTTCAACATATTTATCTCATGGATATTGTCAACACAAAGCAATATAATAAGTCCAATATGTAGCATATAACAAATGTTGTACCAAAGTTGACACTAGTGTTTGCTTGTGGAAGATAGAAAGAAGTAGGAAAACTGACTCAACATAAAAGTAAAAGAAAGGCCCTTCGCAGAGGGAAGCAGGGATTAAATCATGTGCTAGAGCTTTTTAGTTTTTGAAATCATATAGAGAGTAAAAATTAAGTTTTGAGAGGTGTTTGTTAATTGTCATCGAATCAGAAAATGAAAGTACAATATGACCCCTGCCAACCAGACTTTTAAGAGCGGCTCTCATGAAGGACGTTATTTCTACCAGCAAGGCAGATCATCCTCTTTCTCTTTTGTTTACACATGCAGAGATTTCACTGGTATCATTACTTGTCTAATAAATCAGGGCAAAAATGTGAAGAGAATTAAGCGGTTAAAGTTGTAATTAATTGGGACTGGGCACCCCGTTGCCAGCTCTTTTTGCAAAATTAATAGATAAGCGGATGTATATGCCGCTAGTCTGGTGGTAAAGTCTGTTTGACAGTTGACATAAAGACATCCACCCGTCCTCATGAGTTGGTAAACATTGACACAAAAAGGAGTAGTAACAATTTTGAATAGTTTAAGGTAGCACATGAAAAATTTACTTGGAGTGGCAAGGAAATACCACATATAGGTAGTTATGGTGGACACAAATGGCATGGATTTTGGCTCAAGGATTTGGATGCACGAGAAGCATTCCCTCTCAGTACAGAGTTTAGGCTAGCAAGGTTATGTAAGCAAACAAGAATATCAACCGGTTCCCCAAGTTTTATATGAACAACATATTGCAAACATTATAAGACTTCACACCGTCTTCCTTGTTAACCAACCCTTTTATTAGAAAATATCTAGACCTTAGAGATACCACTCATGCAAACCAAATTTCAACAAGCTTTACGGTAGTTCTTCACTGATAGCTTAACTTACATGATGCAAAAGTTTAATCATGATCTACTTGTTAACTCAAATCAATTGACAAGTATCAAATTATCCAAATTAGTGATCTACAATAATATGCAAGTTTTTTCCATTATACCATTTACCACATGCAACATTTTCTGTTCCAACCAAACACCAATCAATTTATTCCAATAACTCTCTAAAAAGTATAAGTGAAGTAAGAGAGTACTTTCTTTAAAAGAACTAATAGCTCTGACAAGAGATACATGAAAAACAAGAGCTAAAAGCTTAACAGCGCTAGACGGGAATACTCAACAAGTATAAATGAAGAGTAGGAGTATTCAAATGAAAAAGCGGAGCGTGTCTCTCTCCCAACAAGAATGCTAGGATCCAATCAAGTTGAGATCAGAAAATAAAAAAAACATACTGAAAATAAAAGCACACAGACGCTCCAAGAACAACACATATGATGTGAAAGAATAAAAATATAATTTCACTAGAGATGACCTGATAATTTTGCCGATGAAGAAGGGGATGCCCAAGGCATCCCCAAGCTTAGATGCTTGAGTCTTCTTGAAATATGCTGGGGAGATCCATGGGAGTCTCCCCAAGCTTGAGCTCTCCACTCTTCTTGATCCTATTATATCACTCTTCTCTCTTGACCCTTGAAAACTTCCGTCACACCAAACTCAAAGTAAATCTCATTAGAGGGTTAGTGCACAATCAAAAACTCACATGTTCAGTAAGGACACAATATGACCGTTACTTTAAACATTAGCTACTGCCACTGATGTTATGTGAAGCTCTTCCACCCAAAAAAGAATTCCACTCAACACTAGTAAAAGAGAGAATGCAAAATAAAAGACATAATCTGTCTAAACAGAACAGTACACAAAGACGAATTTTTTCGAGGCACTTACGTTGCTCAGATCAAAAAACTTTGAACTAACAAAAGATGCATACATATAAGGATTGCGCACAAAAAATTTCCGATTTAGATCACATTCTGTTGATTTTATAAAATTAATACGGTGAACAGCAGAAATCTGTTTCTGCGCAGCAATCAAAATCTAGCATCATCTTATCATTAGAGACTCTTCTTGGCACAACAATACCAAAATAAAAGATACAAAGGAGTTGCTACAGAAGTAAACACCCTCTGATGGTCCCGAAGAGCAAGGCCTTGATACCTGCAAAAGTAAACGGGATTAGGTTGAGACTCCAAGTGCAGAGTGTATAGTAAGTGGAAGACAGTTTTCCCCACGAGGGGTGACTCGAGGGTTTAATATCGAACTCTCGGGGAATCTGAAGTGGTAGATTTATCTTCTTATCCTTCTTTTGGTTACCTACAAAACAAGGTTAGATGTTTTGGTCCTCAACCTCACCTGTGGTTGTCAAGCACAAGGTGTAAGAATGATATCAGGATAGTTATGCAATGCAAACAAGAAATAAATATGCAATGATGGTGGATGCAATGATAAATGATATTTTTGGGTTTTTGAATGATGTATGCAAGATGAAAAGTATTTTTGTATTTTCGGATTTAATGATGGCTGAAAATAGAAAAGTGGTATATGGTGTTGGAAAGGTGTTTCTTATGATTAAAAATGGACTGGGGTTCATGGTTTCACAAATGCACTCTCTCTTTATAAAGTGGTAGACAATGGAACACACACAGTTAACATATGAGATTGCAACACAGGGTTTGATAACAAGTTACTTAGATATATGGGCATCACGTCCTAACATAGAGATCTTTTGGTTATTAACCTCTCTTATACTCCACCAAGATGCGAACTAAATCATAACACCTCAGTAATTAAGATAACTCAGAGTATAGCATTAAGTATCATGACATGAAGTGAAAATAAGAACATGCTAGATCTAGTCATGGAGTAGTGGCAATGGTCACGCCCACATCCCCGGTAGCATGGTATTTTAGTTTATCCCTAGTGAGGCAACAAAGTAAGGTAAAGATACCAAAGTGGATCGCAGAACTTTCTCTCACGTTCACTGCACTAGCCACCCCCCGTTACTCCAACTAATGCACACGTTCCCCCACACGCTCTCATAAACATGCTTGATCAAAACAAGTAGACAAGAACGGGGTACATAATATGCATCTATACTCATAACTGAAACAAACATTGCAATCTCAAACATATATTAACTCATAAAGATCCACCACAAAGGTATTACAACGGTGACCGTAATCATGTTCAGCAGCTCATACGGTGCTAATTAGTGAAGCTCAAGAGAGGAGAGATACATAAGTTACTTCCACAAACCCATAGTCCAGAGGTGGACTACTCCCTCTTCATCATGGAGACGGTGGAGAAGTCGATGGAGAAGATGGAGACCACGCCGGCAGCGCCCCGCCGGAGTTTTCCCCCTCCAATCTGCAGCTCCTGATCTCCGTTTCGGTGTTTCTGTGTTTGTGCGGCGCTCCTTCCAGAGAACGTCGGGGGACCTTTTTTATAGGCGTTTTTAGGTCAAGACGATGTCGGTGGAGAAAGATCGAAGGCAACGGAGCCACGAGGCCCAAATGGGTGGGTCCCACGCGGCTACAGTACCTGGCCGCGTGGGCCCCCTCGTTTGGCCCTCGGCCTCCGTTTGCTCGCTTCCTTCGCCCACAGGTCTTCTTCCTTCCAAATATTGACGCCCGTAAATTTCCAGGTGATTTCGTTGACGTTTGGGTCCCTGAAACATTAAAATAAGAAAACGGGTTTTCTGCCTGTGCAGGGTTAATTCCATAAAAATAGGAAATAAATGAATATTCCCAAAATCATTATAAAACATTGATATAACCCTTATATGATGCAAATATGATTGGAATATAAGCAATTAAAGTGCAAAGTTCATGTATGCATTTTACATGCATCAACATCCCCAAGCTTAATCCATGCTCGTCCTCGAGTATGAAGATGATAAAACTAACATGGACTTTGCAATTTAATACTTAACAATGATATCAAAGATGATTACTATTGCTACATATAGTCAAATGATTCATTCTTCAAAGGAGTAGCAATATGCAAATAGTTTATGAAGTGATATCAAGTATTCAAGACAAGGATGTTCATTGATAGTTCACAAAGTGTAACATGTAGCAAGTAATATGGAACACATGTATGCATAATGATAAGTAGAACATCCTACAATGGTCATAGAGTGTAGATGAAAATCTGAATATGATAGGTGTACACTTTGGAAAGATGTATATGTGAGTAGAGGTAAAGCATGCATAAGTTTCATCCAACTTCCAAACTCTTCTACTTAAGTTAATGATTGCAATAAGGTATTCATTGGTGTCAAGCTCTCATTGCCCCTATCATAGCATCTTGAATGATTAAGGTTAAAGTGAAAGCAAATATGAGTAGTGTGCTTGATAAAGAATGGGTTGAATGTCTCATGCCCCTTGAATACAAGTACTTACACCATGTGTTACTCAACTTGGGAAACAAAGCAAGTTCAATTAAATATCATTGTAAGCATAATAGTATCATCAAGAGCGTCAACTGGGGTACCTCTTGTCCCAAGATATGGAACAAGCCCATATCAAAATGACAAGACAAACAAACAAAATGAACAATCTCAACACCCTTTTTATTTACCATTTGGAATAGTTTTTTATTGCAAGGTGTATCACAGAAGGTTCACCATAGTATGTAAGTAAATTTCCACCATGAATGATGCATGGCTTAGATTAGCGGCCCAGGCGTCTCTCTAACCATTTACACAAACTCATTTAAACTCACTCTATTTCCACATTTATTTCAACATGATAAGCATCCATAGACAAAAGCACATGATATCAACTAAATGAGATGAAGAGCGTGTTGAAAGCTTGCCATGTGACAGCACATATGGGCTAACTTCCAACCCAAAACATTCATCAAGCCACAAACATCATAATCTTAATCACAATGGGTCAAGTTTTATTATGCAAATAAAAGAACATTGTGCATCAAGTTCGTGAGAGCTATATAACCAATTTTTTCCATTGCAATCAATAACATAAACATTTTCATTCAGAGGTAAGATAACACAAACAACATGTTAAACATACTCGGAATAGCATAAAGCCAATAGGTAGATATGGTGGACTCACTGGAATAACTTTGGTTGAAGGTGTTGGAAACAAGTTTTTGCTTGTTGGAGTTTTTGGGCTAGCAAAAGGGAGAAAGTTGACCATCTAGATGCATGCATGAGTGTCCATAGAACTAACTAATCCATGTTAAACCAAGTGAAATAACAATCAGCACCAAAACATGAATAAGTGATAGCTCTACAAAAAGAATTTGCAAACTATTACTCATAAACAAGCTCATGAATCATGCAACTATATGTATCATTAAAAATCAAGTCAAACATCCCTTTTCCCAATCTTATAAAAGCATCCAACATATTTCAACCCATATTTCCAGTAGCTCTCTCATATATAATTGATAGTGTGGTGGTCTCTCAAGACTCAAACAAAAAAAAAAACGACGCTCCAAGTTTATGCGATAAAGTGTTTCGATCGAAAAACAGAAGTTGGACGTGTGCAAACCGAGAGTGTGTAGGTCCAGCGGGGTTGTCTTCACATCCCCAAGCTTATGGTCTTCACCATCCTTGGATAGCTCTTGGTGCATCTCCTCCAATCCCTGTGAAAAAACTTCAAAACACCGTTTCTCCCATCTCTTTTCTGTGGGGTGCATTAATAGTGATAAACAAATAGGTTCCTTGCTGCATATAATCCTTGAACAAAAATTCATATGAATGTCCAGAAAGTGTATAATGTTGTATGCCTACTCATAAACTCAATTGGATCAAAAAGATTCAACTTAAAAGCTCAAAGCATGCATCAAACAAAATGGGACAGAATCTGTCCAGAAAAACAGCAGCAGCAAAACGTATTTTTCTACCCTACCAAACTTTCTCGAAAAATTCCGAAAAATTCATGCATACAGAGGATGAAAAGTTGCAACTACAGTTCAAATATGAGCTCATTCGGAGTTACAGAATAAGAATTAAAAATCATACCGTGCACTGACTTGTGCAGGAATAAAATCTCCGAACGCTATAAGCAACTTTTTCAAACCAAAAAGGGTAAAACTTGGCACTTTATTGAAAACTCCAGAACCTAAACTAAACAAAGTCTCTTGTTACAGCAAGAGGACACAAAGAAAATCACACATAAAAATAACCGGGTTGCCTCCCGCAAAGCGCTTTCTTTATTGAGACGAAGCTCATGAGGGAGCTTGAACTTTGGTGGTTCCCTCTTCCTTGGAAAGTGTTCCATGCACTTCTTGTGTGGAAACTGAAACTTTACATTCCCTTCCTTTGAATCAATGATAGCACCTGTGGTACGAAGAAAAGGTCTTCCAAGAATAATAGGACTAGAGGTTTTACTCCCCATGTCCATGATTAGAAAATCCACAGGCACAAAAGTCATATGTAACTCTACCATAACATCACTTACTTTTCCCAAAGCATGTTTAATAGAGTCATCAGCAAGTGCTAGTTCAATAGAGCATTTTTCAAGATTTTTCAATTCAAGCACTTCATATAGTTCTTTAGATAAAACAGAGACACTAGATCCTAGATCAAGTATGGCATGGTGTGTCTCTTTTCCAATAGTTACTAGTACCTTAGGTATCCACATATCCCCAAGCTTAGGTGGTATCATAGCCTCTTGGTTGTACCTAGCAATCTTTTCTTTCAAGACATGATTAGCAATATAAGAACCAAAACCTGCTTGGTTAGTGTTGATGGAAGGATCACTTGCAAATTTTTGTAAGATAGATATTAATTCATGCAAGCTACAATTTTCTAAGTCAAGCAAAGGATCCTTGACTTCATTAAGCATTTTAACTTCCTCAACTTCAACCTCTTTCATTACCCCAATAGATTCTTTAGCAACTCTCTCTTGCTCATGAATGTGTTCCCAAGACTTATTGATAACCTCTTGGCAATATTTTATTGTTTCCTCATGTTTTTGGGCTGTAATGATGCTCTTTAATGATGAGACTTCCTTAGTAAGCTGATCTACCCTTTCAAACAAAGCATCTTGTTTTTCAAACTTAGAGATAAATTCCTTATTAAGCTCTTTTTGGGTAGATATAAAAGATCTAATGGTGTTTTCCAAGTCACTAGAAACATTACCACTAGAAGCATATTTATTTGGCACATATGGGGGTTTATTATAAGAGTTATAATTGTTGTTACCATACCCATTATTACCATAGTTCCTAATGAAGTTGACATCAATATTTTCAGAATTGTTTCCAACTAGTTCTTGCAAAGGAACATTTTCAACACTAGGTTTATTAAGCAAAGCAAGAATAGTATCCATTTTAGATGACAAATCATTAGTTTCTTCAATAGAGTTCACTTTCTTAGAAGGATTAGGTGCCCTATCAGTATGCCATTGACTATAGTTTTGTAAAATGCTTTCCAATATATTTTTAGCTTCTACTATAGTCTTACTCATAAAAGCACCTCCAGCAGCAGAATCAAGTATGTTTCTAGACATGTAGTTTAAACCATTGTAGAAAGAGTGTAATATGGTCCATTCATTAACTCCATGTGAGGGACAAGTTCTAAGCATAAGTTTTATCCTATCCCAAGCCATAGCAACATGTTCATTTTCATTTTGCCTAAAAGAAAGGATGTTGTTTCTATTTTGCAAAATTTTAACAGGGGGATAATATTTCTTAATGAAAGCTTCTTTTAGATCATCCCAAGAATTAATACTACCAGATGGCAAGGAATGCAACCACTCTTTAGCTTTTCCTCTAAGTGAAAAAGGAAATAACTTCAGTTTTAGGATATCACTTTCCACATTTTTAAACTTTTGCATGTCACATATTTCAACAAAGTCATGAAGATGCATAGAGGCATCCTCCATAGCACTACCACCAAATTGTTCCCTAGTTATCAAGTTCAACAAACTAGGACTTACTTCATAACTCTCAGCATTTATCTTAGGTGTGGCAATAGCTCTCGTGATAAATTGATCATTAGGAGTGTTTGTGTAGTCACACAACTTAGTTCTTTCTCCCATTTTAGCAAGTTTTTTTTGGTATTTTTAATTTTTTATGCAAAACTGAAATAAATATGATATGATATGCAATGACACTAACAAAACAAATAAATTGCTTTGTAAGTAAAGATGGATAAGATGGTGCTCACGTAGGTGCAACCTCCCCAAGCTTAGGTGTTAGCACAAGTTGGTGACGTTGACTTTGTTGTGAGATGAATGCGATGATGCACACCCTTGGATAAATCTCTCAGCTACGATTCCCCGGCAACGGCGCCAGAAAACGTCTTGATGGTCCCGAAGAGCAAGGCTTGATACCTGCAAAAGTAAACGGGATTAGGTTGAGACTCCAAGTGCAGAGTGTATAGTAAGTGGAAGACAGTTTTCCCCACGAGGGGTGACTCGAGGGTTTAATATCGAACTCTCGGGGAATCTGAAGTGGTAGATTTATCTTCTTATCCTTCTTTTGGTTACCTACAAAACAAGGTTAGATGTTTTGGTCCTCAACCTCACCTGTGGTTGTCAAGCACAAGGTGTAAGAATGATATCAGGATAGTTATGCAATGCAAACAAGAAATAAATATGCAATGATGGTGGATGCAATGATAAATGATATTTTTGGGTTTTTGAATGATGTATGCAAGATGAAAAGTATTTTTGTATTTTCGGATTTAATGATGGCTGAAAATAGAAAAGTGGTATATGGTGTTGGAAAGGTGTTTCTTATGATTAAAAATGGACTGGGGTTCATGGTTTCACAAATGCACTCTCTCTTTATAAAGTGGTAGACAATGGAACACACACAGTTAACATATGAGATTGCAACACAGGGTTTGATAACAAGTTACTTAGATATATGGGCATCACGTCCTAACATAGAGATCTTTTGGTTATTAACCTCTCTTATACTCCACCAAGATGCGAACTAAATCATAACACCTCAGTAATTAAGATAACTCAGAGTATAGCATTAAGTATCATGACATGAAGTGAAAATAAGAACATGCTAGATCTAGTCATGGAGTAGTGGCAATGGTCACGCCCACATCCCCGGTAGCATGGTATTTTAGTTTATCCCTAGTGAGGCAACAAAGTAAGGTAAAGATACCAAAGTGGATCGCAGAACTTTCTCTCACGTTCACTGCACTAGCCACCCCCGTTACTCCAACTAATGCACACGTTCCCCCACACACGCTCTCATAAACATGCTTGATCAAAACAAGTAGACAAGAACGGGGTACATAATATGCATCTATACTCATAACTGAAACAAACATTGCAATCTCAAACATATATTAACTCATAAAGATCCACCACAAAGGTATTACAACGGTGACCGTAATCATGTTCAGCAGCTCATACGGTGCTAATTAGTGAAGCTCAAGAGAGGAGAGATACATAAGTTACTTCCACAAACCCATAGTCCAGAGGTGGACTACTCCCTCTTCATCATGGAGACGGTGGAGAAGTCGATGGAGAAGATGGAGACCACGCCGGCAGCGCCCCGCCGGAGTTTTCCCCCTCCAATCTGCAGCTCCTGATCTCCGTTTCGGTGTTTCTGTGTTTGTGCGGCGCTCCTTCCAGAGAACGTCGGGGGACCTTTTTTATAGGCGTTTTTAGGTCAAGACGATGTCGGTGGAGAAAAGATCGAAGGCAACGGAGCCACGAGGCCCAAATGGGTGGGTCCCACGCGGCTACAGTACCTGGCCGCGTGGGCCCCCCTCGTTTGGCCCTCGAGCCTCCGTTTGCTCGCTTCCTTCGCCCACAGGTCTTCTTCCTTCCAAATATTGACGCCCGTAAATTTCCAGGTGATTTCGTTGACGTTTGGGTCCCTGAAACATTAAAATAAGAAAACGGGGTTTTCTGCCTGTGCAGGGTTAATTCCATAAAAATAGGAAATAAATGAATATTCCCAAAAATCATTATAAAACATTGATATAACCCTTATATGATGCAAATATGATTGGAATATAAGCAATTAAAGTGCAAAGTTCATGTATGCATTTTACATGCATCACCTCCTTGGCTCAATAAAATAAAATAACAGAAAATAAAATGGGTTGCCTCCCATAAGCGCTTTTCTTTAATGCCTTTTAGCTAGGCTTGATAGTTTTAATGATGCTCACATAAAAATAGAAAATGAAGCAAAAGGAGAATCAAGAAGCAAATTCGAAACACATTTAAGTATAACCCACTTCCTATGCATAGGAATCTTGTACACAAATAAATTCATAAAGAACAAAGTGACAAGCATAGGAAGATAAAACAAAAATAACTTCAGAACTTTCAACATGAGAGGTGTTTTAGTACCATGAAAATTTCTACAACCATATTTTCCTCTCTCATAATAATTTTCAGTAGCATCATGAACAAACTCAACAATATAACTATCACATAAAGCATGCTTTTCATGATCTACAAACACATAATTTTTATCAAGCTCAAAAATAGTGGGATTAAAACTTTCATACCCACTTTTAACCATTTTATAACAAGATGATTGATCATTCTCTAGAGGTATGGGACTCCTAGATAAAGTCAAGACCTCTCCAATCCCATTTTCATTTGTAGTACAATTAATATTATCAACCAATATAGGACCATCATCAAGAGCTTTATCATAAATATTTTCTAAGCAAAACTCTTTAGTACCATGCATTTTGATATCAGGCACAAATAAAGGATTATCATAAGATTCATCAAAATAGCATGGATTATCATAAATAACAGTAGCATAATCATTTCCACAAGTTTCATTCATAGGGAATATTTCAAGAGAATCCACAGGAACATAACATTCATCCTCCTTTGGTAAGCATGGAGGGCAATCAAATAGTGTAAGAGATAAAGAGTTACTCTCATTAGAAGGTAGGCATGGGTAGCTAATCCATTCTTCCTCCTTTTGTTCATCACTCTCCTCCTCTTTTTCATCCAATGAGTTTTCAGCTTCAGCAGTAGTTTCTTCTTCTACAGGTTCCTGCAAATTGTGAGTACATTCTTGTGCATGAATGAGTCTCTCTTTATAATCAATGATATAACAATTATTGCTGAAATTTTCTAGGCAATAATCAAGAATAAAAGAGACCGTATCTTTAAGTTTATTACAAGCAACACAAGTTTCATAATTTTTAGCCATGAAGGAGTCTATTTCAGAAGCTCCCATAAGTAAAACAAATTGTTCTACTTCTTCAACTCCCAAATGAATATAGTTATTCCAATGATAGTTCATAATTAAAACTTCTTCACTAAAGCCACATGGGAATTTAAGATGTTTAGTATCCTGTTCAGAGCAACAATTTATATCATGGCGTTCTAGCAAAATTTCAGCAATTTGATTTAACTTTTTTAACATGCCTCTCATGATTTTACCCTCTCTTGATTCTCTATACTTTATATATAATTCTTTAGCTTCCATAAACATAGAGGTTCTAGCATGTTCTTCCATAGCAACAGTTTTTTTTTAGATTTTTCGGTTTTTAAATTTTTATGGATTTTCGGGTATATAAGAAAAATAAAACTAGACAAAAATAAACTAGACAAAAGTAAACTAGGATAAAATAAACTAAACAAAAGTAAACTAAGCAAAATAATACTAGACAAAAGTAAACTAGACAAAACAAAATAAAATAAAAATAGAGAGAGAGGTAGAGTGTACTCCCCAGGTGAACTTATGAGTAGAGCTATGCTCCCCGGCAACGGCGCCAGAAAATAGTCTTGATGACCCACAAGTATAGGGGATCGCAACAGTCTTCGAGGGAAGTAAAACCCAAATTTATTGATTCAACACAAGGGGAGACAAAGAATACTTATAAGCCTTAGCAGTGGAGTTGTCAATTCCACCACACCTGAGAAAGCACTAGTAACAAACGTGATGTGAAAGCAGCAGCAGTATGAGAGCAATAGTAGCAGTAACACAGAGGCAATGGCACAGGAAATAGTTGATGGCGTGTATGTGGACGGAAAGCAATGATGATGACAGATGGACTGGGTTCCCAGCTATCTACACTAGTGGTAACTCTCCAAGAACAAGTGTTGGGTGAACAAATTACAGTTGGGCAATTGACAGAATTGAAATACCATTAAGACAGAACATCCAGTCTATTAATCATGTAGGCATGTTTTCCATATATAGTCATACGTGCTCGCAATGAGAAACTTGCATAACATCTTTTGTCCTACCAGCTTGTTTGTAGCGGGGCCTCAAGGGAAACTACTGGTAATTAAGGTACTCCTTTTAATAGAGCACCGGAGCAAAGCATTAGCACTTGGTGAAAACATGTGATCCTCATATCAAAACCATCCCCTCCGGTTATCCCAGCTGCTGTCACTCCGGGGCCTCGGGTTCCGGACAAAGACATGTGCAAACAACTTGTAGATACAATCTAAGCAACAATTATAGAGCTTAAATCTAAGATCATGCCACTCGTGCACTAGTGACAAGCATTAAACACAACAAGATTGCAGCAACAATAACTCACAAACTTTGATGGATAGACTGATCATAATGTAACAATTCATCGGATCCCAACAAACACAACACCGATTACATCATATGGATCTCAATCATGTAAGGCAGCTCATGAGATCATTGTATTGAAATACATGGGAGAGAGAGTACCAACTAGCTACTGCTAGAACCCGTAGTCCATGGGGGAACTACTCACGGAGCATGATGGAGGCGGTGGCGTTGATGGAGAAGGCTCCGGGGGTCAATCCCTGTCCCGGCAGGGTGCCGGAACAGGACTTTCTGACCCCCGAAACTTGGTTTCGATGGCGGCGGAGCTCTGGAACTTTTCGTAGAATATGACTCTTGTATTTAGGGTTTTCGCGTCAGGGGGAATAAGTAGGCGAAAGGGCGGCGGCTGGGGCCCCCGAGGGGCCCACACAACCCTAGGGCGCGGCAGGCAGGGGGGCCGCGCCCAGGGTGCGTGTGGCGGCCTCGTGGCGCTCCTCCGTCTCTCCTCTGGACTCCGTGTGCGTGTCGGTGAAATAGGGACCTCCGTTGATTTTCGTCCAATTCCGAAAATATTTCGAGAATAGCTTTTCCGGAATACAAAAACAGCAGAAAACAGGAACTGGCACTGTGGCATCTTGTTAATAGGTTAGTCCCAAAAATGTATAAAAGTGATATGAAGTGGATGCAAAACATGTAACAATTGGTATAATATCAACATGGAACATCAAAAATTATAGATACGTTTGAGACGTATCACAATCATTTTCTCGGCTAGCTTTACCACCCTATTGTTAATGACTTTTGTAAAGATCTTGAAGATAACGTTTAACAAGAAGATCAGTCTGTACTACTGTATACCATTGGCATCAGCGCTTTTCAGCAAAAAAGTTAAAACCCCATGATTAAATCTAGACAAATCCAACTCCTCTCTGCGAAACTCATGAAACAAATTTCATCAACTCACCACAGACTAGGGACCAAAACTTCTGATAAAATTCTATGGGGTGACCATCCGGTCCCGGTGCTTTATTAAGTTTCATGTTAAAAACAGCAAAGTTTACTTCCTCTACACTAAAAGGTTTTTCTAATTCAAATTTGTCCTCGTCATTTAAAACATTTTCTGAAGGGATATCTAAATCTACTCTAGCAGTTACAGGTAAGGGGCCAAAAAGATCTCTTTAGAACGAAGTTGCATATTGTAAAATCTCTTCATCTCCCACTATGAGACGCTCTTCTTGGTTTAAACTTGTTATTTTGTTTTCCTTTTCCCGCCACCAGCTTTCGCCATGAAATAAGCAGTTAGAGTATTTCCTTGTACAAGGTCGGTTCCTTAGCTCTTTGGAACCACTTTACTTGCTCCTTTCTCCTAATCCTATGCAACGGTTCTTCCAGAGACTTCCTAATATTATAGTTCTCTACTGTGAGGCCAACCAACTCACTCTCTCTATCTATATTATCAATAGCTATAGACAAGGCCTCCTTCTGTTTTTTTGTAAAACGCTTGATAGTTAATATTCCACACTTTCAACACACTTCTAACTTTTACTCCCCTATTCTGCCATTTATCTATGCTTTTTCTACCAAAATAAAAAGCACTCCAAACTTTACTGACTAATGCAAAAAGATCCTCTCTCAGGAACCAGTTGAGTTCAAATCTAAAAGGTTTGCCGATCTTGTCTTGCTTAAGACCAAGATTTAAAACCAGGGAAGAATGATCCGAAGCATCTCTTGCCATCACATTAACAACTTCTCCCACTATGTACAAAGTAAAAATCTATCTGGTTTAGCAAGGATAGGATCTACTTGGTTGTTAGACCAAAGTGAATACCTCCCAGGTAAGTCAGTCTCTTTCAAATCCCAATGTTCGATAATTACATTAAAAAAATGACCACTTTGATAATCTTCTAACTTTATTGCAGTCACTAGCTTTCCTAATTAAATTAAAATCACCACCTATAATATGAGGTACATTACTTAAACTAAAACATGGACTAGTTCTACCAAGAAAGCTTCTTTATCCAACCTAGATACTCTATGGAAAGCCTATAACATATTCCTCAACCCATATTTAGAAACTAATTCAAAATTATGAAGAGAACACCCAGAATGTGTGTCAAATATTAGTGTCTTAAGGAATCAGCTACACTATTTCCTCTAGCTCTATTTCTCCTACTCCATGTTAACTTCATGATTGACGAAATGTGAATAATGCATCAAACCAAGCATCCTTTTTTTAAACTTAGTGTAGGCGTTTACATTTGGGTGCCTTCAGGTTGCCAGCTTTGAATTGAAGGAAATAAAAATAGTCCGTGGTAGCACCCTAGCTACAGCAACGCCTTGGAACTCCAGCGCTTCCATCATGCCCTCAGTCAGATCCAGCAGCCATCTGGCGCGGTAGGATGCCTTGGTCGTCGTGAAGAGGTCCCCCACCCGGCCCCCGTGTCGGGCGGAACCATGGGCTCCTCCCACCGTGGCGCCAGGCGCCAGGACGAGCGGTGTCGCGCCGGTCTGCTGGACGACGGCCGGTGCGGGCAGCACTCGCCCGCCGATCCACTTGAGCCAGCCCATTGGTCACGCAGAAGAAGTCGGCTAGGTGGAGAGCGGGCCACACCCAAATATAGCTGCCACATGGCGCCCCGAACCACATACATCCATAGCCGGGTTGGGGAGGGCAACTGCCCCCCTCCCCTTACTAACTTGGAGAGGCCAACAAAACAAATGAGCTTGCATGTACTCACATAACAATGCATAAGTGCTATGTGAAGCATACTCAGAAAACAGAGAACAAAGATCATTACATACATGAAAAACGTTACAGTGCTGGCTTGGCACCTCGTAAGTGCCACTAAAATCACAATAGCAAACAGGACAATTCATCAAACTGAAACAAGAACACACTTGTAGCCTTGTAGGTAACATAATGAAAACCTACAAAAATTACCTCGAGGTTTGGAACTTGGAAGACAATAATAGCCAATAGAGGTGGATAATTTTTTGCCTTTTTAAAGTTGCTGATGCCATGTACCAGAGAAGGGCAATGTGATTGACATACCAAAAGCTGAGTTTTCAATATTTTGAGAGTTCACTAAAGTGCCCACCACACAACATGCAGCATGACAAACCCGTGTGCATAATACAAAATGAATACAAATTAGGTATGGAAGAAGTAATCAAATCAGCTCCGTGGCTTTTACTGGTGTATTCTATTTATAAGGACGTCTTTGTTTTAGGTTCAAGTTTGGTCCTTCATATCGCCTTCCCTGTACGGACAGTTCAGCTAAGCTCATCGCAATGTCAGCTCGCTCGCTGATAATACAGGTGCCATGGAAAAACTTCTGGTTAACAAATGGTGCAGAAATGAGAATGAATAGTATGTCCTCAAAAAACCAAGCCAAGAAACAAGTTAAAAATAATCATGTTTGAAATCATCAGGATTCTGTACATTGAAACATGTCCCAGCACCAACATCTAAATTTATGAACTGGCCATAGTCTGATAAAGATGTCTACACATTTGAAAGAAGAGAAACATGTGAAATGCTTGGATACGAGCGTCAAAAAGTAATCCTCAACAAAAATAGTTCAGAATTAAATCCTAACAGCAATTTATAGATCTAACCGTCAAAAATAATTTTGATGATGTGGCTTGACGTGGTGTCTCTACTAGACCCACCTCGTATCTTGCTTTTAGTATATATAATAAAAGATTTGTATCATATAGTATCAATTTAACCGTTTTCGTCGAAATTTCTTTTGTATGCTACATGAGCTAAACCTTTATATTGTTCTTTTCCCAAAAAAAAAACCTTTATATTGTTCAAATTTATGAAAGTCATGTATAAAACCAATGTGTCTGCAACTTTCATGTCGAGCCCACGCACTTTGAAGCTGAAATCTTGTCGGCGCACCGCGCCCTCCACGTCGCCTCGTCGACGAATCGTTGTCCTGAAACATTTTGGTTCCACCAACCGGGACAGTGTGTGTGACAGTCACCTACTTCGACCGATCCCTCCTTCGCAAAGCTTTAAACGCGCGCTGCGCAAAGCTCGCTCCATCCCTCCTTCCCACCGCCGGCCCCCGCGACAGCACGAGATTTCATGGACCCGCCGCCGCCACAGCTGCGAGTCCTAGACAGCGTCAGGCTCTCCCCGGCGCAGCACCCACCCGCGTCTTCCCTGCCGCTCTCCAGCCTCGACGCCGACCGCAACGTGCTCGACGTCTCCTTCCGCACCGTCCGCTTCTTCCCTCCCCACCCGGTCTCCCTCGACCCGCTCGACGTCCTCCAGGACGCCTTCGCCGCCGCGCTCACCCTCTTCCCGCACCTCGCCGGCTCCCTCCGCGATGACCGTCGCGTTGTCTTCTCCGGGACCGGCGACGACGCCGTGACCCTCGTCCTCGCCGCGTCCGACCTGTCCGCGGCGGACGTCGACGCGGACACGCCGGACTCGCTGCTGCTCGACCGCCTCGTGCCGCGCGACGGGGACGGCGGGCCGGCAGCGCTCGCGCTCCAGGCCACGCGGTTCGCCTGCGGCGGCGTCGCGATCGGGATGCGGGTGGCGCACGCGCTCTGCGACGGCGCTGGGTCCACCAAGTTCCTCGCTGCCGCCGCTCGGTTCGCGCGTCGGGAAGCGCAGGTTATTTCGCCAGTGTGGGAGCGGCGGGAGCTCCTGGGTCCCCGCAGCCCGCCGCAGGTAGTGACCCCGTTCGACGCCGTCCTCGCGACCGACGACGACGTCGTGCGGCGCGGGCCGTACGGCGCGACGAGCGACGACGGACACGAGCGGCTCGCGAGGGTGTGCTTCCATGTCAGCGACGCGCGCGTGGAGGCGCTCAGGGCGCAGCTCGCCGCCGACGCCGGCCTCAAGCTCACGACTTTCGAGGTTCTCGCCGCCTTCATCTGGCGCGCCAGGGTGAAGGCCAACGGGACCAGCCCCGACGAGGTGGTGAAGATGGTGTACTCCATGAACATCAGCGGGCTCCTCGACCCGCCGCTCCCGGAGGGGTACTGGGGCAACGTGTGCGTGCCGGTGTACGTGTCCCTCGCCGCCGGAGACCTCGTCGGCCGGCCGCTGGCGGAGACGGTATCTCTGGTCAAGAAGAGCAAGCGGGGTGTGGACGAGGAGTACGTGCGATCCTATGTCGACTTCCAGGAGCTGCACCGGGGGAGGGCGTCACGGCGGGGCGCGGCGTGAGCGCGTTCACGGACTGGCGGCGGCTGGGCCACTCGGAGGTGGACTTCGGGTGGGGCGGCCCGGACGCCGTGCTGCCGCTCTCGTGGCGGCTGCTCGGGAGCTTGGAGCCGTGCTTCCTGCTGCCGTACGGCGCCGGGGACGAGCGGCGGCGGCGTGGGTTCAAGGTGTTCGTCGCGGTACGGGAGGAGGCGGTGCCCCGGTTTAAAGAGGAAATGGAAGAGATACTGTTGCAACCTGAGCACAGTGACTGCATTTCAGTTGGAAACCTGTAAAATTGGGGATTATTTCAAATTCATCAGGAATTTATATTCAGGCAAATTTGTCAGTTTTCAGACAGCTACATTTGCACCACCTTCTCCTCTCATGAGTCTCGACGTTCAATCTGCATCTCGTTCTCTAAACCCTAAACTCCTCGCTGCAACCACGAATCAAACCCACTGGTCAACTCGTCGTGCCCCCTCAGCCAAATCAGCTTTTTTTCTTTCGAAAAATGAGGGTTTTTAGAAAATGAGATTCATTTGATAATTTCTGGCCTTGTGAGGTTCAACGGTCACGTATATGATTGGCGTAACCGTGCTAGTTTGGTGCCACCTCTTCTGTAGCCAATTCAACCAACATATTTGAAAGGAAAGTTGCACCGAGCCCACATCATTTATACATTCTAAACCCTCAATTTAAGGTTTGTGCAAAGCTTTCTCAAATTGTTGCCTCTTTTTGCTTCGATCCATCTTCTAGTCGTTGCGATATTTTCATAATCTTCAGAAAACAAGACGTGTCTGATACTTTGGGAGAGAGTCATTTCAGAAATGGGCATATAAAAGCAAGAGAAACATATTGAACTAGACTCAATATCGTGCAACATGCCCTGTCAAAAACAAATATATTGTGCAACATGCAACTACATCGATCACATCAATTTTTTGATTATGCTAAGGTTATGGAAAAAAGATGGAACTTAACTTTTTGCTCCAACAAAACCCTTATAATCCAGCAGACATATTACACATCCACACACAATGAATAGTAGAGATCCTAATCCTAACCAAAACCACTCTCATTAGATATGTGTGCAATCGCCCAAACCAAATACATTCTACATTGGTCACTTCGTGTTCCAGTGATAAAACAACAATATAATGTTAAGAGACAAACGAAGAAAGAGTGCAAAAAAGAAAGAGAACTTCACAGGATGTATCATACACTGACCAACAATGGTTCCGCAGCGGGTTTCAAGCAGTGAGCGTAGGAACCTGAGGTTGTTGCTGCTTCTCTTGGTTCTTTCTCACATCCTTCGACTTGGCACTGGGAGGGCCGGCAACCTTTGGTTTCTGCTCCGGTTTCGCCATTGGTTTCTTGTTGGGAGAAGGAGATGACTTCTTCTTGTCAGGAGAGGGAGATGACTTCTTCTTGGGAACTTTCCGGCCATTATTGGTGTAGCTTAGACTGATTGCGCCTTGCAGCTTAAGAGCCGACTGGTTTGCACTGAAGCTGTCTTTCTTTGACTGCCCTTTCTTCGAGGTTTCAGGGTGGGCCATTGATCGGGGCTCCCATGGTCGTGCGGCGATCCAGCGGTCCATCCAGCTCCAGCCCCAGCCACCGTTACCGACTCCGTAATTGAAGTTTCCTAGGCTTGTGGCAGACCTTGCCCTCCACTGCAAAAGGGCAGAACATATGGCTTACATTATTGAGATGCAGTTACATTGCTCTATGGAAACAACTAATCATGAGTTTCCAATCGAAATTATATGCATTAAGTTTTGCAAAACAACGAGCTGCAATATGAATATTAGTAGCTAGGAATGGTATGAACCTGATGGTTAAACGCATATGCCATGGCTCGCTCACGCTTTACCGATGCTTCTTCCCTTAGGTGTATCCTGGCAAGTATTTCATCCATAGTATTCGAGCCTCCATTCCACTCAACCTGATAAAACATGCCGATGAACAAAACGAAATGTCATGGAACTTTCTTTTTCTCTCAAGTAAATTTAGCCGATGAGCACTTTTTGATGAAAAAATAAAGTAGGCATAAAGGAGAAAGTTACCTGCAAATTTTGTAGTTTTGCATCAAGTTTTACTTGATTCTCTTGCTTCTTCTTCCTATTGCGTCCTTCAGTGACCATGAAAGCACGACGGTTTCTTAGTTCAGCTTGTAACTTGTTCCAAGACTGTATGTAGCTCAATGTGGCACTAGTCTGCTTGTTAACTGGATTGCTGTTCCCAATAATTCGCAGTCTTTTAAGTCCCTTCAGACAAAGGAGAGTTTTCCTTGCCTGCATTTAAGTTATGATTTACGCAGCGAAAATGCAATTTCTTAGCTATTGTCCAAGTTAAATAGTCAAAATGATGGTGTTGCAACACATTATTGGTGTTACCTTGTAGCGCCGAAACGCATTCTGAATCCGAGTAGCCGCCCAATCTTCTAGTGCTGCGTTGTCTTCAGGGTCGCTGCTGGAAGAAGGACCAGTACTGGGCTTTTGCTGTGGCAGGTTAGCTCCATTGCGTAGAGCAGCAACCTTCATTGCAAAAGAAAGCATGTAAAAATTACTGTAATTTAATGTTCTGTTGGTTTCCAAAGATGTGTACATGTCCAGGTGAAAACCAACAATACACAATATATTTACTAATACGGCAATTTGTATCTGGTATGACAATAAAAAAAGCAAGACAAGTTTCATTGTCAATCTTGACCAGAATGTAGCAGTATTTACTAATACAGCAATTTTGTACTACAAGGAAGCAGTCAACAAATGGATGTTAGGCAATTGACGTCTCGAAGTTGATGTGGCAGGAAAAAAGAGTTATGAAGGACCAATTCAACAGTCAAGTCTTATTTTGCTGAACACGTTTCAACAGTCAAGTTACTTTCACAGACCAGTCCAATGTCCATGTCCAAAAGAAATATTTGGCCATACCAATGGCAAGGCAAATACCACAACTCCAGGTTCTTCTTTCCAAGGAACACAAGTTCTCTGAATTTTCGTAAATTAATCTAACACAATATGTTGATTGTTATTGTTGCACAGTAAAGAATGGTCCTTCAAATTTCGGTCTTCCCAACCACAAAACACCAAAGACTGACAAGACGACTCAGCTACCTAAGAGCAATATTTGATGTTTAGCACAGTATCAAACATCCATGCTGACGATTTCAAATCTCCTGATGTCAGTCAGAAGGCTCCGCTAGCGGTGGCTCACCAAAAATATCAAACACGTAGGTGTAGGCAGGAGGTTCCTATCCCAGAATCCACGGCAGCACCCAACACACACAAGTTTCAGACATACTGTTCTACAAGTCAGTATCAATGGCGCCTTTCCATCATTGCCATCGGCAAACAAGAAGCTTTCCCAGCGGCCAACTTTCCATTATGATGGCCACGTCAACAAGACACCCAAATTGCAGTGGAGAGGCCGGTTTCGCCAGTCCTGGCCCTTGTTAATAATGAATAATGATGGAATGTGACGGAATGAAATCGATGGCATCTTTTTTCTCAGGTTGCTTAGAAGACATGCAAGGCGGTCGGGGTGTGCAGGACTTGGAAGTTTTGGGTTAAAGGAGGATTTAAAGATTGCTACTTGTAATATTTTTCTTGTCTTCTCGAGACCGGGAAAGCAAAAGGCAGGGCAATGGAGGGGGTACCTTTGCGTGCTTTGACTTTCCCCGTTTCGACTTCTTCTTGTTGATGATCGTCTTGAACCAGTCCCCAGACCCCATGGCTTCTTCAACCCGGAGTTCACCTCAGGAGACTAGATTGTGTTCTTCAAATCCTCTTTGTCTTGCCTTTAAAAAATCCTCTTGCCTAGATCACACGGAAACGGCAAGGGGAATTAATTATCCACGGACGTTTATTTGGTCAAGAAGACAGAAATCACAGCACAAGATGGTGCAACACGGCTTGTTTGGAAATTAGTACTGCAGATGAATAAGTTCAGTGTCCTGTTCTCAATCTCTGTCACACTGTATCTCAAGTAAAAGGCCAAATATGTACATACAGTAAATAACCAAACCCATGTTTCTGAATTACCAGGAACATGCACCAGCAACAGCAAACAGCAGAAATGAACCCTTGTCCTTTCTAAAATAAATCGCAAGAAAACTGCATCCGGAAGCTCTCAGAAAATGAACAAAAATGGCAGGTCAACTGAAACCCAAGAAACAAGGGCAACAAGACAGAACCCAAGAAGAACCCTGACGGAGATCTCTCAGAGTTCCTAGAAGAAAGATTGGAGCTTTCTCCCTCTAACCTGACAGAGTTGTTCAGAACTCCCATGGCAGGGCACAGGACAGAGCAAAACCGAAGGAAGAGCGCCCAAGAATCCAGCGCAGAGCAGGGAAAGAAGCACAGAGCAGAGAATAATAGAGCAGAAACTAAGTACCAGGTGGGCGGTGGCCGTCTTGAATCCGATGAGGAGTTGCTCTCAGAAGGGATGGCGCGGGGGAGCTGGGGAGAGGGAGGCACCCGGTGGAAGAAACGGATCTCCTCCTCGTCCACCTCGTGCGGTCGCGTGGGGAGGGAGACGGAGATGGTGGTGGGAGGGAAGGTGGAAAGGTGCAGGGTTCTCTTCTCCGTTCTTCCCTTGGAGTTGGGTGTAAGTTCAGATCAAGCCAACGAGCAGACCTTCCTTCGCCAGTGTGCTCCCCCGTCGCCCCTTCATGATGGCTCGGCTGACCTGCTGAATTTTTATTTTGTTATTCTTTTACAGTGTGAATTGTGAAATGGAACTACTTTTATTGTAGTGGGATTATCACCGGAGTTAAATATGTTTGTTCCGATCTTGCTGCCATAGAAAATGGGGACAAAGGGGTAACTCGTTTTGACTTTGATGCGCGGATCCACTTCACCGGAGGGCATGGATCTTCTGCAGATTGCTGCAATGTACTTGTTGTCCATGTGCAGACTGGTTTACTAGGCATCGGACTATGTGTCAGGATCCGTTAGTAAATATATTATTTTAAAAAAGTTGCCCACTTTTGTTCACAAGTTCAAAATTTTATTTAAGAACACAATACTCACGAAAACTCGCGCACGAACATTCTCCTTATGAGCACCTCTGGAAAATTGAATTGTCCGTAAGGGCACCTCCAACGGGCTGGCGCATACGGACCAGCCCAGTCCGATTTTGTCCGAACGGACATCGGAGGTGCTTCAACGGGCTGGCGCATATCGCCATCTGTCCGGGAGGACACGCGTTTTCACCCCAAACGCGGACCATTTTTGGTCCGCCTTTGGTCGCATTTGGTCCACGCGCGGACAGAGCGCGTGTCCTCCCGTGTCCGCGTCTGGCCCACCTGGCAGCGACCGTGACCGCTTCAGCTACCTCGCTGGGTCCTATTAAATGGGACCGCTGGCCAAACCCTATCCCCACTCTCCCCAGTCCCCACTCCGCTTCCAGTCCACTCCAAACCCTACCTAGCCGCCGCCGCCCCGTCGCCTGCCACCATGAAGAAGGCCGCCTGGTTCTTCAAGGGCCGCCACAATGCGGAGGCCAGCAGCTCGTGCGCGCCCCGGCCGACCTCCGACGCCGCCGTCCGTGCCGAACGCCGCCGTGAGGAGCTCCGTGCGGCCCGCAACGCCCGCCGCCGTGCCCAACGAGCGCGCGTCTCCAAGGACGTCGCGGAGATGTACTGGGAGGTGCAAGCGCCCCTGCCGTGGGGTGATGCGCATCTCCCAGATGGCTGGCATCTGAACAGCGGGCGTGTGCCCGTGCCGGCCATCCCGCGCTCCGGCAGGGCGCGCACGGAGGAGATCCTCCGCCGCCGGAGCTTCCTCCCGGCCGATCTCGTCCACGACCCAGCGTACGCGATTAACTCGCCGCTCTGGGATCGGTGGTTCGAGCTCGAGCACGACCAGCGCCGCCGGCAGGCCTTCGCGGGCGAAGCACCGGCCGGCTACCAGCCCGTGGAGGAGGAAGACGAGCCGAAGGAGTCCGACGTCGACTTCGACTTCGGATCGAGCGACGACGACGCGCCGATGGGAGCGGTGAAGATGGAGGCCGCCGATGCCGCGCCGTCTGCGCCGCCCGCTGCCTACGACGACGATGCCGCCCTCCAGGCTGGCCTGGACGCCTCCAATCTGGAGGAGATTGGCCAGTGGCCTGGCCTCGGGGAGGCACTCCAGGCGTCGGCGGAGGCTGCGGCGGAGGCACTCCGGCAGCAGCGGGAGGAGGAGGCATGCGCCCTCCAGGAGGAGGCGGAGGACTGGCGTCGCCAGGAGGAGGCGGAGGCCTGGAACCGGCAGCTGAACGAGGAGGCGGCGGCCTGGGGACTCCGCCAAGCGTCGTGGTCACCGTGGCGTGATCCTGCCGATGCACCGGCGTGGCAGCCTGCACCGGCATGGCCGCAAGAGCCCGAGGCGCCGCCCACGCCACCGCCACAAGGGCCGCCGGCGCACCTCTACGAGGTGCCGCCGTACATCATCCTCTCGGATGACGACGCTTAAGCAGCCACGGCGAGCTCTTGGCCGCGGCGTCGGCAGCTCCAGCGGCGCCGCCCCTCCCCTAACCCAGCAACAATAGGGTTATTTTTTTATTTTTTTTTGTACATTTTGTGTCACTGGCCCGTGGGGCCTTGCTACCTATTTTATGTAAATTAATTTTCGTTTTCTTTTTTATTTAACTATGCGCCACGCCATTGGAGCCACCCCCACCCCCAAACCCTCTCCTTGTCCGCGGTCCGCCCCCAAACGGACAAAAGCGGACCAATTTCGGTGTCCGTTTGCGCCACGCCGTTGGAGGTGCCCTAAGTTTTTAAGATTGACGAAGTCACTGTAGACGTCTCGTTATCGTCGGGAAACTTCGTATCCCACTGAGAAAATATTCCGCCCTTATGCACCTTTGGATACTTGGACAATTTTTTTTAATGAAAACACGGGCTGTGTGCAAAATTTTAATGCAGAGGCGGGGGCGATGCTCCCATTTCTAAAAAAACACATATGTGTCAACTTGGGATCTAAACTCTCATGTGCTGAGGTACAATTACCCTCTTAACTATCCCACCATATGTTGATTCGCCATAAGTTCAGACTTTTGATTCTACCGGTTGGTGTATGAATCTTAACACGATATCAGGGCAGATGTCTTAGGTTTAAATCTCGTCTTTCACAGTTTAATGAAAAGAATTGTCCACCTTCTTTTCATTAGCTCCGACTTTTAGCTCTACTCGTTGTTGCATTTTACTTAACACATTAATATGCAAACACTGAATATAATAATATCATTAGCGTATATGTTGATTAACTTCCACTATGATTATAAGCTAATTAGAAAGACTCTGGTGAAAACTGTATGAACGAGGCGACAATTTGAACACCGGTGCATTGAACAAAATTGGCGCGCGGTAGGATACATAAAGAGATGTGGACCCAAAGTTGTATGGAGCAACTTGTTGCTTGGAGGTTCCTCACGCACACAAGACTGCCCTTTTTCTTAGGTTCCTATGCTGGTATCTGAATCTGAATATGGCCTTCTCTTTAGAAGAATCCTATGCTGCCGATTTGGCTGACCAGCTTGGGTGAAGAAGCTAGGGAGCATCAGATGGGATAAGAATAAGATGAGGATTGAGGAAGAGAGCTGAGCACGTCGGATCCCGACGGTTGGTATGTTTACAATTGTGTTGTTGTCCGTGCTGCCGTGGCTGGCTGGCCCCAATAGCGACGGCGGAGCCGATGAGGAAGAAGGAAGGCTCTCACCGCACCTGATGATGATACTCTGAGAAATATCAAAGATGCATGGTTGGTCGCACGTTTTCTGTGCTACCCTTCCCATCGCGGCTTCCGACCGTTGCATGGCTATCTTTCCTGCTATAAAAAAATACTACTCGCTCCGTTCTAAAAAGGATGACTTCCATTTGTGCAAAAGTGGATGTATCTACATATCTAGGTACATCCACTTTTGTACAAATAGAAGTCATCCTTTTTGAAACGGAGGGAATACAATCTTTTCTCTGAGACTAATAAAAAATGCAATCGGCTATATGCAAAACACGACCGTCGGAAATGGCCTTATTTCTTTTTAAACACTGGTACAGTAGAGGCCCACATCATTGTAACTCATCACCATTTTCCTTCTACATCCCTCGCCGACGCCCATGAGAAATCTCGTTGTCGCAAATGGGACTCCGGCGTACCGGTGCATCCATGTAGAACCAACCCGGGAGGTTATAAAAGGAGCGGCCCAAAAACCGTCGAGTAGAGAAGATAGCATCTAAAAGAGCAGGGAGATAATCTCAACTTCGGTCAAACAAAGATCGGGGACACAAAACTCACAAGCTTCGCCACAAAGCCGTATCTGTCCTTGTTTCATCAGACGGATCAGAGAAGGATCTGGCGAACAAAAATACGCTACGACGTTATCCCCTACGAAGAATGACGCCACGGTAGACAAACGCTAATCACGCCAAACCTAATGTCTGAAGATCGATCAATACCACCCTTCAACTCGTCGACGCCACTGGAGGAAGGACATCTCCTCGTCGACGTGGATGCCCCAACTTGACCGGTGACGAAGAAATCGAAAACTACACAGGCAAGACCTGGACGATCAAGTTATCATATTAACTTGGGTTATGCCAACTAGACAGGACACAAACCGGACACACAAATCTAGATTCCCCCATCATCTTCCCAACACCATAGCGGCGGGCAAAGGAACCACGCCTGCCAAGAGAAAGAGCGGGTCGCCTCATGATGGCTAACCCTCAATACGTGCGTTTGTTTTGAAGATCTAAATTTGTTGACGGAGCCCATGCTAGTAGATATGTCGAATTATTACATCTCACAAAAAAAAAATACTCCCTCCAATCCCTTTTTAGTGTCGTGAAAACAAAACTAGTCACGTACAACTCATAAGCACACACAGCGACACTTAATTTGGGATCAGAGGAAGTATGTCGGATTAGATGCGTTGTTCCCGCTTCAGTAGTCGAAGGAGGCGATTTTCTGAAACCTTCCTCTCTTCCCACCTCGCCGTCGGCGTTCCGCCGGTTCCCTCCCCCTCCGCGGCCGCTCCGGCGGCGGGAGGGTGGGGAACCCCGGATCCCGATGTGTACATAGCGTAGGGTGGAGTAGGTCTCCTGCTGGCGGCGTCGGGGAGCTGGCGGCGCGGTCAGGTCGGAGTTTTGCGGCGGCGCTTTTCCTCTCTGGTTGCAGGTTTCCTCGGAGGTCTGCGGTCGAGTTGCTGCCTTCTCCATGCTCGCAGATCCGTGGATCTGTGTTGCGTGTTGTCCCTGTTCCGGTGTCCGGCGAGCGGCGGAGCCGGTTGCTTGAAATAATCGGAGGAGTTGGTGGTGCTGGCCATGGCGTCCGAGTTGGCGGAGCGAGATGGAGGCTCTTCGGAGTTCGAGGCTCGAGGACTTCCCGTCTGCACGGGGACGCTTCTGATCCAAGGTTGAAGGAAGCAGGTGCGGCGGCGCGTCGTCGGCACGTTTGGCTCGGCGTTGACGAAGACGGGTTCCAGAAGGACCTTGTTGTAATTTTGCTATCTTTGCTGGATCTTTCTGTAAGAACCATGGTGGCATTGTAAGCAGCTCTTTCCTCGCAAAAAAGATGCGTTGTTTATCACAACTTGTACCTCACGGTCGTCCTTTGTGAATTCGGTGTCGCACTGAGAAAGCGAAGGGAGAGCCAAAATGGTGTAGCACGTGAGCGGGACAACAGGCCAAACTCGTTCGGGTCTATTTGCTGTTCTGACGCTCTTTGTGTACAGCTGTCCTGTGTATACCGGTTACTCTTATTTAAAGCGAGAGATATGTCAAACAATCGGTTTGCTCAAGATTTGTTCGGTTTTGGATGCAAAATCAAGATCTCTCCCCCTCACGTTGCTTCTCGCCCAAAGCGACGCGGCAGCCGGGTAGCTGATCCGCGTGGAGATGTTTGCCTGGTAGCACGTTTAAATTCGTAAAAAATACTGATTCTTGAGAGCTTATATATGGCTACTTCTTCTAGCTGGTACTATTTCTGATACTAACGAGTGTACATCGCACGTGCCTCTAAAACATAACGACGTCAAATATAAAATAACTGAAAATTTGGGGTACTTGGCACCATTTTTTTGATTTTAGTAATTTTCGAATAAACGGCATGGCGGTCACGATAGTTTAGAAAGGTACTGAATGGGGAGGCGACTAAAAGAAGAATGCTTAGTGCAATTCCTCGTGGTTTGATTAAAGGGGTGGTGGTGAGTAATTAATATCGGAGTATAGTCTTTATTATATCTATATTCAACTAAATTTTCTTTAGCCACCTGATCCTATTGGATGGCTGAGCTGATTTGTATCCAGGTGTACCATATATCCACCATTTAATGTGAAAAAAAAATTAAATGGAGCATAAACCTTCAAACGATCATAACTAAGGGATAAATGAGGCAAGATTCAAGTGGGGTAAACGTTCTCGCAAGATTGCAAAGTGGAATTCGATCATTTGCTACATGAACTAATGAAGTGCCAGCCAGTCAACAACTATGATTCTAGCGAAAAAACTAATTCACAACTCTGTGCTGCACTAGGTTGTGTTGAATAAAGCCCAATAGCCCATGCAACTCCAGTTAAAGCTAACGACCGAGAAATATCCAAGATACTCCATTAATTTGCGCCGTGATGCGCCTAATTTGGCTGCATGATTTGCTGCTGGTGGCTGCTTACTATCGTGGAGACAGGCCATCGAGATCACGCGCGTACAATCATGATGGCTGATGATGGATACGTTTCCATTCATATGTGTACATGCAGTGCAATGCAAGGTATAATGTGAAAATTGTCTGGTCGATGTGCGCGTACTAACCTGGATGCAATCTATCGGTCGACATCGATTTGATCAAGTGATTAATTTGGATCAGTGTTGGGAGATGGTTCTTATCATCTGATTAGTAATTTAACTCTGCATTGCACATTTGCAGCAGGTTTTTATCTGTCGTCCTAAATGAAACCCCTCGCCCTACTTTTGCCAGGCCACGCAGCACCAGCTTTGGTGTCTGCGGGTGGTGCTCGTATCAAGATTCAAGACAGCAGGTCATACTATAAAATTGGTGAATGATGACCTGGATTATAATCGGCGGCTATATAGTCACCGCCGAAATCTCCCTTCCGGCCGGACCTGTTCCTGATGATTTTGCGTGCATGCACGTCGGTATGAGCCGTCGGTTACAGACTTGGAACTAACTATAAAGACAGCTTGCTTAGCATCTAACTATGGCAATCAATGTACATACAATAATTAGATTGGTACTCCGTATAACCGATTGTCGGTCATCTTAATTAACTGACGTACAACTAATTCTATTTCTAATTATGCTACGGGCGCGTCATGAGTTTTGTATATGAAGATTTGGATATTTGTCAACTGGGAATTAGGACGACATAGCTGTTGCTGGCTTGCTGCCGCCAACCATGGCGACAACACAACCGCCATATACATGAAACGGAAAGATATAGAGATATTGTTGTCTGTTGACCAAATATTCATAAGAAAGGAGACGAGAGTGACAGGCCAGTATGACGATTTAGCAGTTTGGGATTTTTATTTAAGAAGAATGGTTTGATTAATAAAATACTAATGTACCTGCATTACGATTGCGAATCATGTGGGCGTGAGTGACAATATGAAACAAAATATTAGTACTACCTCCGATCCATATTAGTGGGCACAATTTTGTCTAGATACACATGTATCTAGTCTAAATACTTAACTAGATACATATGAATTTAGACAAAACTATGCACACTAATATGGATCGGAGGGAGTACTTTAGTGTTCAAAAATAGTGTAGTACTTTGAGAGAAAGGTTCGATGCAGATAACAGTTTGTCGGCAGCATCAACGCGTTGCGCCACCCAACTGCAGCGTATAAATAAATTTTCGTACCGTCTAATGATTTCGTCTGTACTTTGGGCTGGTCTTTCCGTAGGCTAAGATATCTTTTCTAAATCAGCATGCTTGTTTTATTATATTCGAATATTCCAGGAGATACAAACAAACATCACGTCGTTGGAGGACCAAAATATGGCTTCCTGTTGTTTTATGGTGTTCCAAATTCCAGCGGTAGTACCGCTGGGTTAAGCGGTACTACCGCTCGAGAGCTGCCGCCACCGCTACCGCCAGAATGGCCGTCTGACGCGCTTGTCCGGTACCGACTGGTACCGCTGGCGGTACCGCCGCCGGTACCGCTGAGGTGGGAAGAGCCGAACCAGCCCACCCCAGCGGTACTACCGCTGGGTTAAGCGGTAGTACCGCCGCGGTGGGATCGATTCCGGGTTGGACTGCAGCCGACCTAGGGTTTTATGCTTCTATATATTCCTCTTGTAAGCCGCCGTTTTGGGGTAAGCCACACATTGTAAACCCACGGCGTTTGTAACCTCACCCGATATAGTGAAGTATTGCTGGCTGGCGCCCGTGGTTTTTTCCTCTCCTTTGTTTGGAGAGGTTTTCCACGTTAAATCTCGTGTCCCCTTTGGTTTGATCGTTCCGCTCTTCGTCGTTTCTTTGCTATCGTTTACAACAAGTGGTATCAGAGCCCTGTTTCAGATCTGTTTTCAGATTAGGGTTTTGGATGGCATCGATGAAGTTCGATCTACCGGCGCTGGACTACAAGACGAGATTTTCGCTGTGGCAGGTCAAGATGCGTGCGATCCTCGCACAGTCCAATGATCTTGACGAGGCGCTGGAGAAATTCGGCGACAAGGATGCGGCGGCATGGACCGCCGATGAGAAGCGGAAAGACCGTAAGGCTTTATCGCTTATTCAACTTCATCTATCTAATGATATTCTGCAAGAAGTACTC
This sequence comes from Poa pratensis, assembly GCA_947311845.1. NCBI lineage: Eukaryota > Viridiplantae > Streptophyta > Magnoliopsida > Poales > Poaceae > Poa > Poa pratensis. The sequence goes on from CAMZMU010000085.1 coordinate 43,187,395, forward strand.
CAGGAGAAAACCGCAGCGGCACTGTGGGCTAAGCTGGAGTCGATCTGCATGTCCAAAGATCTCACCAGCAAGATGCATGTGAAGATGAAGTTGTTCACGCACAAGTTGCAAGAAGGTGGTTCGGTAATGAATCACTTATCGATCTTTAAGGAGATCGTTTCTGACCTAGTGTCGATGGAGGTAAAGTACGATGATGAAGATCTAGCACTTTTACTTCTATGCTCGCTGCCAAATTCCTTTGCAAATTTTCGTGATACCATACTGTTAAGCCGTGATGAACTAACCACCGCGGAAGTATATGAGGCCCTGCTTGCCAGGGAAAAGATGAAAGGTATGGTACAGAAAGAGGAGACGTCGTCCTCCAAGGGCGATGCTTTGCAGGTCCGAGGGAGGCCTGAGCAGCGAGATAACCACTACCACAACAACAACAGAGACAAGAGCAAGGGTGACAGAGGTCGCTCAAAGTCTAAAGGCCGTGACAAGTTCTGCAGGTATTGTAAGAAATCTAATCATGTCATTGATGATTGTTGGAAGTTGCAGAACAAGGAGAAAAGAAAAGGTACTTACCAACCGAAAAATAATGAAGGTAATGATACCGGTGAGGCTTCTGTTGTTGATGGTAGTTCTGATGGCGAATGCCTAGCTGTTTTAGCTGCATGTGTTTCTCGTCAGGATGAATGGATTCTAGATACTGCATGTTCTTTTCATATTTGCTGTAACAAAGATTGGTTCAGTTCTTATGAGTTAGTGCAGACTGGAGATTTCGTGCGTGTGGGGAACGACCAGCAATGCAACATTGTTGGCGTTGGTTCCGTTCAGGTCAAGACACATGACGGTATGACACGCACGCTGACGGGAGTGAAACACATACCAACCATGGCAAGAAATTTGATCTCGCTCAGTACCCTTGACTGTGACGGGTACAAGTACAAAGGAGGAAATAAACTCCTAAAGGTATCAAAAGGTTCTCTCATAGTTATGGTTGGTGATATGAATTCTGCTAAGTTATATGTTCTTAGAGGTAGCACGTTATCTGGTACTGTTGCTGCTGTTTCTCATGATGACGCTAGTAAAACTAACCTTTGGCATAAGCGTCTTGGACATATGAGTGAACTTGGTATGGCAGAATTGATCAAGAGAGACTTGCTGCAAGGATGCAGTTTGGGTAAGATGCAGTTCTGTGAACACTGCATTTTCGGTAAGCACACAAGAGTTAAGTTTAATGCTTCTGTTCACACCACCAAAGGTACACTTGATTATGTACATGCTGATGTTTGGGGGCCATCTCGTAAGCCCTCTTATGGTGGTGCTCGTTATATGCTTACCATTATTGATGATTACTCTAGAAGAGTTTGGCCTTATTTCATGAAAAATAAGGATGATACGTTTGCTGCTTTTAAAGAGTGGAAAGCTATGATTGAAAGGCAAACAGAAAGGAAGGTGAAATTACTTCGTACTGACAATGGTGGCGAATTTTGTTCGAATGCCTTTAATGATTATTGCAGGAAAGAAGGCATTGTCAGGCACCTCACCATCCCGTACACGCCTCAGCAGAATGGTGTAGCGGAGCGGATGAACAGGACCATCATCTCCAAGGCTCGCTGCATGATCTCCAACGCTCGCATGAGTAAGCGTTTTTGGGCTGAGGCGGCTGCCACCGCCTGCTACTTGATAAACAGGTCACCATCTATTCCCCTCGACAAGAAAACTCCCATTGAGGTATGGTCAGACTCCTGCTGATTATTCACAACTTAAAGTTTTCGGCTGCACTGCTTATGCTCATGTTGATAATGGAAAGTTAGAGCCGAGAGCTATTAAGTGTGTGTTCATTGGTTATGGTTCGGGTGTAAAAGGATACAAGTTGTGGAATCCCGAAACTAAAGGCTTTTATGAGCAGGAGTGTTGTTTTCAATGAATCTGTTATGTACTTTGATAAGTTGTCCTCAGATGTTTTGCCAGATTTTTCTGAGGAGCAGGTTCGTGTCGAGGTGGAGCACTCTGTTGAAAAGGAAAATGTCACTGTTGACAATGATGGTGCTGCTACTTCAGATGATTCTGATCCTGATTCTGCTGGTTCTGATGATTCTGTTCTTCTGATTCTGATAATAATAATGTTCAGAACTCACCCCCTGTTTTGCAGCCACAACAGTCTATTGCTGCTCGTAGGAACAGGAGGAATTGTGGTCCTCGACCACGTTTAATTGAAGAGTGTAACATTGTTGATTATGCTCTGAGTTGTGCAGAACAGGTGGAGCACGGACATGAGCCGTCCACCTATACTGAAGCTATTGGTTCCGGTGACCGCGAGAAGTGGCTTGCTGCTATGCAAGAAGAAATGCAGTCACTCGATAAGAATGGCACATGGGAAGTTGTGCGCTTGCCTAAGAAAAAGAAGGCAGTCCGCTGTAAGTGGATCTTCAAGAGAAAGGAGGGTTTATCTCCTAGCGAGCCTCCGAGGTTTAAGGCAAGGTTAGTTGCAAAAGGCTTCAGTCAAATTCCAGGTGTTGATTATAATGATGTTTTCTCTCCAGTTGTTAAGCATAGTTCAATTCGTACATTCTTTGGTATTGTTGCTATGCGTGATCTTGAGCTTGAGCAGTTAGATGTAAAGACTGCGTTTCTGCATGGAGAGTTGGAGGAGGAGATATACATGGACCAGCCAGAAGGGTTCATAGTGCCTGGTAAGGAGGATCTTGTGTGTAAGTTGAAAAGGTCCTTATACGGTTTGAAACAATCTCCTCGTCAGTGGTATAAAAGGTTTGATTCTTTTATGTTGTCACATGGCTTTAAGAGGTCTGAATTTGATAGCTGTGTGTACATTAAGTTTGTTAATGGATCACCTATATACCTGTTATTATATGTTGATGATATGTTGATTGCTGCCAAGAGCAAGAAAGATATCGCTGCTCTCAAGTCACAGTTGAGTAGCGAGTTTGAGATGAAGGATCTTGGTGCTGCTAAGAAAATTCTAGGTATGGAGATTACCCGTGACAGAAATTCTGGTTTGTTGTTTCTTAGTCAGCAAAATTACATTAAGAAAGTTCTTCATCGTTTTAACATGCATGATGCAAAGTCTGTTAGTACTCCTATTGCTCCTCACTTTAAATTGTCAGCTGAACAATGTCCTAGTACGGATGAGGATTTTGAGTACATGTCTAGAGTTCCATATTCTAGTGCTGTTGGTTCTTTAATGTATGCCATGGTTTGCTCACGTCCAGATTTATCATATGCTATGAGTTTGGTTAGTAGATATATGGCTAATCCTGGTAAAGAACATTGGAAGGCTGTTCAGTGGATTTTCAGGTACCTTCGTGGCACATCCAATGCTTGCCTCAAGTTCGGCAAGACTGATGAGGGACTCGTAGGCTATGTGGATTCAGATTTTGCTGCCGATTTGGATAAGAGGAGATCCCTCACAGGTTATGTGTTCACGCTTGGTGGTTGTGCCGTGAGTTGGAGGGCAACGTTACAATCTGTTGTTGCCCAGTCTACCACTGAAGCAGAGTACATGGCTATTGCTGAAGCATGTAAAGAATCGGTTTGGCTGAAAGGTTTGTTTGCTGAGCTTTGTGGAGATGATACTTGCATTAACCTGTTTTGTGATAGTCAGAGTGCTATTTACCTTACCAAGGATCAGATGTTCCATGAGAGAACAAAGCACATTGACGTCAAATACCATTATGTGCGTGATGTTGTTGCAAAAGGTAAGCTGAAGGTATGCAAGATAAGTACTCATGATAATCCTGCTGATATGATGACAAAGCCAGTTCCTGTTACTAAGTTCGAGCTTTGCTCGGGCTTAGTTGGTATCACTGTCTAGCCCAAGAGGCTATTTGGCGCCGAAGGTGTTTCTTTGTTGTTTTCAGGGTGAAGGTTCTCTTTCATGCTACAAGATGGAATTTGTCTCAAGGTGGAGTGTTGTTTTATGGTGTTCCAAATTCCAGCGGTAGTACCGCTGGGTTAAGCGGTACTACCGCTCGAGAGCTGCCGCCACCGCTACCGCCAGAATGGCCGTCTGACGCGCTTGTCCGGTACCGACTGGTACCGCTGGCGGTACCGCCGCCGGTACCGCTGAGGTGGGAAGAGACGAACCAGCCCACCCCAGCGGTAGTACCGCTGGGTTAAGCGGTATACCGCCGCGGTGGGATTGATTCCGGGTTGGACTGCAGCCGACCTAGGGTTTGATGCTTCTATATTCCTCTTGTAAGCCGCCGTTTTGGGGTAAGCCACACATTGTAAACCCACGGCGTTTGTAACCTCACCCGATATAGTGAAGTATTGCTGGCTGGCGCCCGTGGTTTTTTCCTCTCCTTTGTTTGGAGAGGTTTTCCACGTTAAATCTCGTGTCCCCTTTGGTTTGATCGTTCCGCTCTTCGTCGTTTCTTTGCTATCGTTTACAACACTTCCAACACCAAAAGACAGCTGCGAGCTAGCTAGGCTATCAGTATCAGCATCGGTGTTTGAAACTCTATTATCATGAACGAACAAAACTTCTCCTTGAGCAAGCCAAAGCCTCTCCAGCGTTAGATCATTTGCTAGTCGGCTAGTCTTTCCACAGATTTGAGTTCAGCCAAGAAACTTTTTGGACGAAATTAAGATTGACAAGCGACTCTGAAATTCAGTTTCATGAATCGGCAGCTTCCTCTGAGCTAGCGGTCCAGATTGCGCATAGCGTGATAATCAAGTTGGTGCAATCAATATGAGTCAATGACTCTCCATCATCGCAAATAACTCTGATGGTTCCATGGTAGCGCAGATGATGTGCTCCGTGATCTCCTCATCGGCGAGGGCCCATACACACGGGGCTTGTATCCAGACTGCAGGTCATATTATAAAATAATTCGATGATGCCATGACCTGGATTATGATCAGATGGCTAATCACTGTCGAGATCTTCCTGCTGGACCTGCTCCTGATTTACCTGCACCCACGACGTCGCCAAGAGCCGTCAGCTGGGGCTTCGAATTAGTTTGTGATTGCACAAGGATACATTGCTTAATTAGCATCTAGCTGCGTGATAATCTGTGTAATATACAATAATTAGTTTGGTATAACCGATTGTGGTTCCCCTTAATTAACTGACGGCTAACTCAGTTTCTAATGTTGCTAACTTCGTCATGCATCTGAATCAGCTGGAAATCGGGACATAGCTGTTGCTGGCTTGCTGCCGCCCATCATGACGACAACATAACCGCTATAATTACTAGCTAAATGCCCGTGCGTTGCTACGGGATATATATAAAATATTTTTTGGTGAATTTTTTTTAACTTGCTAAAATTTTTGGTGATTGTTAATGTTTTGTCATAATCTTTGTTACATAGAGTGTGGTACAGTCTAATTTTCATAAGAGAATCTCCCGGTCCATAATCTTGTTCGAGGAGTTTGGGTTCAACCTTGGTTACGTCCCTGAGGGCTCTCAACTTCAGGCCGTCTATCCAATGCTCAAGGGCTTCGTCGTCATCTTCAACACTGTTAGACTACTTCGAGATCACCGAGTCCGAGTAGGCCGAGAAGAATGGCGCTGCGTTCTGCTCGCTTACCAGCCAGCGTGTGATGCCCTCTTCCAGCTCGAGGTCTTCAGGGTCGAGGTCAAAGGCAGGGAAAAACGTGAACATCGCTGGCGCCGACCAATATACGATATTGTTCAGCCGTTGCCAGGAAGTCGTCGAGGTCACCATGGACATGCGCACCGAGGTGTACAACGTTGTAGGTGGCAATGCCAGAGAGTAATTTCTTGTTGGCCTGGTCCCGCTGCCGGGGATTTTCGCCGTGGCGGCAGCTGTGTACTTGGGTATCCTGGTGGCGTAGGGTTTTTTCTGCGTTAGGCAGCGCGTTTTTGCTGTTCAAGGCACTGAAGCTGTTCAAGGCATCCTGCTCTTCATGTCATCGTGCACCTGACACCAGCTGGTACTCTTTTTTTGCGGGGAACCAGCTGGTGCTTCTTAAAGCTAGACCTCCTGGTCCATACATGTACGCGCATATCTATGCTGATAATCATCAAACCGCTGCAAGTGATTTAGAAAATCACATCGGCAATGATCATGGAGACGGGTCACGGGATGGCGGCGCGAAGCAGCGTGTTGGACAGGTGCTGGTGCTTGCCGGCGAGGTCCTTTGGCTGCTCCGTAGCGAGGAGATGCCGGTTGATCTGGGCCAACATGTCGGCGATTTTAATGATCTGAGCGAACAGCTTCCTTCGTTGGTATTTGACATCGGTGTGGTCTAGGATGCGGAGATCGATCGGGACTTGTTTCATTTCAGATACGTGATCGACTCTGTGGGAAGAGAAACCGAACTGGATTCGAACTGTTTTTCCGATCTAATATGATTCGGACGTGGTGGACTTGGAACACAATTGTTAAAGATTGTTCCGTCTCGGCCCAGGAAGAAAAAGAGGCCCAATTATGACCTACCATCATCACCACCTTTAACGATATTATATAGTAGAGATACATGAACTGCAAAGATACAGAGATACCCTTGGGAGAATATTCATGATAAGAAATGAGACGAGTGTGACAGGCCAGCATGACGCCGTAGCAGTTTGGGGTTTTTAAATACGAAATATGGTTTGATTTGATTAATCATACTAAGGTACTTGCATTACGATCACGAAATCATGGGTGCGCGGGCGCGCGTGAGTGACAATATGAAATAGTAGAACTGAAATGATATACTAGTACTTGAGGGTGAAAGGTTGGATACAGATGATTTGCCGGCAGCATAAAACGCGTTGCTCCTCGATTGCAGCCTTGTGTTTCTTAAAGAAAATTGGAGTGTGTGTTACTTAAAAAACAGAGTTTTGGTTAAATTCAAAAAAAAAAACAGAGTTTTGGTTACAGACGCCACTACAATCTTTTCAAGCCGATTCGCGCGGAGGAACCGCACTCTGTAACACACCCTCACACCACTCTCTACGCCCTAGACCGGCCAGCTGATGAGCAATATGTGTCCTTACGCAATTGTGAAAGGACACATTGCTTAATTAGCATCTATCGGATTTATTGTTTCATATTGCATAAGGACACCTGCTACCTGGTGCTGATTTTGGTGGCAAAATGAAGCAATAAAACAGTACAACGTACTTTTGAGAGAAAGGTTGGATACATATATAGTTTGTTGGTGGCATAAACGCGCTTCGTCGTCCAACTGCAGCGTGTAAAATTTCATTCCGGGTGATGATTTCATATGTAATTTTGGCTGGTTTCCAATGTAGTTTAGCAGATTGGGCCGAATATAAGAAGAGGAGTTTGTGATGCACGGCTAGACCTTCAAATTATCAAGCCCGGCATGACCCAAAGCATACGCCAGCTTCTGTTGGCTATCCCTGACTCCTGAAGGAGATTGCAGTTTCAGAAGGTGCTGTTTGTTCACGAGAAGAGTGAGACGAATGGAGAAGCGCATGGAGTAGCGAAAGCTTCGGTGCTGCCTGTCGGCCGCCATATTTGGCCTGTAAATCCTTCGGGCCTTGTGTACTTGGCTCCAAACAGGCACGGATATAAGATGCTTAACACGGCATTCAGGAAAAATCACGACATTCAAAAAAAAGAGAAAAAATCACCCGACATTCAAAAAAAAAATCACCCAGAACATGATGAGACAGCGACTTTCTGCATTTACACCATTTCTGCCTAACAGAGCCTAGATTCTATGTTTACGAAGAAGAAAAAAGGAGACCAAGGAAAAAAACCAAGCACTACCTGCAAACATGCAGATTTATCTCACTAGTCACTATTCACAACTTCCACAGCCAATCTTCGTTCATCTGCCCCCATCTAATCCTATGTTTTATGTGACAAAAAAAAAAATCTAGGAACAATACCAGCCAACCTAAACGAATAAATAGAAGGGGTAGAGCAGCTACCGCCAGTTTAACCCTGGAGAACTCCCAACGGCCGAGCATCGGCCAGCGAAAGAGCCATGGCCAGCATCATCTGCTCTTCAAAGTTATCAGGGACGTTGCTGCCCGAACCAATGCTGGATACATCTGAAGCAGCCAAATTGGCAGCCCCAGCCTCCACTGTAACATCAGAGCCAGCAAAACTGGTGCTGGCCTCCGCCACCTCCGACCACCCGTCATTATTAGAGTACTCCACACCCTCTCTTGTTTGCCGTGTTCTGCTGTTTGATGGTTCCTCAACTCTTGCGCCTGAGGAACTGCTCCCAGCTATGCTCATATCCTCTGTAAAAGACCTTTCTGAACTGCTGAGAATATCATGTCTTGATGTTTGGCAAGTGGCAGTGCTGGAAGAATCTCCAAGCATATGTTGTTGCTCGGCTAATGCTGCGACCGCACAAGCAAACCCACCGGAAGGGGCTCCTTCAGTTGAAGCCGTCGCAGATGCATCATGACCACTTGGAGGAGTTGTTGGTGGTACAGCACCTACAATGCCCGGATTTCCCAAGGCTTCCTGATCCTGTTCATGGTAATTTTAACAAGATGATTAGTCTGTCTTTCCTATAAACGATGCCGGTCCACAAATTAAGTGGTGAACAACAGTAAGTTCTAACTTAATTTGCACGTAACTAAGAAGGATATTTAACCAACTTATAGGAAATGGCAGGACACATGATGATTGAATGAAAAGTAGCTATTATGTCAGATGGTAAACAGGAAAGCATGTACCTAGTATGGGAAAGCCATATTATTTAGACTGCATACAATCATAATGCATTACAAAATATATAGACCTGTTTTAAAATTAACCGACGAGTTCTTTAAGAAAAAGAAAGAAAAAACAGCTTATATAGATTGAGTATTTTGGAAAGCATGTTCAACAATATCTTAATGTTGAACCGGTAAGTGACAAACGGGCCCAGCCCATCAGGCCCATTCGTGTGTAGAAGACTAAAGAGCCACGAGCTCCAGATAGGGTTGTGTGACTAACGAACAGAGCTCAAGGTACGAACAACAACATGGTATCAGAGCTGGCGACTTCGACGGCGGCGGCTCACATCCCGGCGGCGGCGCTCCGCTGGCGGTGACTGGCGGCGCGGGCGAGGCCAGGCGACGCGCGAGGCGGCGCTGCAGGCCGGCGCGGGCGCGAGGCGGAGGAGCAGGGAGCCACGTGCGCCATGGCTGCGGCGAGAAGGGCTGCGAGGGGCAGAAAGGGGCCGAGCGCACTGCGGTGCGGGGCCAAGGGGGAGATGGTGCAGGAGACTGAGCGGGAGGTCGTGGACCTCGTGCTGCTGGTTGAGGACGTCCAAGACGCGGCGCAGTTGGCGGACCTGATTGGAGCGCGTGCTGGGGGTGCAGAGGCAGTGAAGGCAGCAAGGATGGCTGAGGGCCTGGAGGAGAAAGAGTGCGCCGTGGAGAAGGGCGCGATGCACGGTGTGTGGAGCTGGGTGCGAGATGCGGCACAGCAGGCGTGGAGTGCGGTGGCGCAAGTAGCTGAGATGGAGCTGGTGCCCTTGTTGGAGGGACTGGTTCCCGTAAAGAGGGAGCAGCTGATGGCAGAGGAGATCTCATGGGAAGAGATTGAGGTGTCGGTTGGGCATTTGGAAGGAAAAGCCGGCGCTAGGGAGGTCATTGATGCGAACAAGGAGAAGGTTGAGGACGTTGTGATGAAAAAAGCTCAAGGTATGACCGAGAAGAACAAGAAGAAAGAGGTTGGTGCGATGCTGCCAGAGGGGTTGTTGAGTGCGGCAGGGTGCTGCTGTTCGGCAAGGGAGGAAGATGAGAAAGGTACTGGTGTTGATGTTGGTACTTGCAGCAAGGGGGAGAATGTGTGTGATGTTGTTGCAATGCTGAAGAATGAAGAAAGGGCGAACTTTGTGTATACTGCTGAGAAGGCTGAAAACGTCTTGTTCATGGCTCATAGAACAAGTCCGGAATGGATTCTGGACTCAGGGGCATCCAAACATGTCACAGGAAATTCGAAGGAGTTTGAACTCTACAACTCGTATCCTCCCACACACAAGGAAACTGTTCAGATTGCTGATGGCACAAGGCAGCCCATAGTTGGAGTAGGGTCAGTGCAGTGTACTCCAACGATCAAACTGTACTCGGCTTTACATGTTCCTGCATTCCCAGTGAACCTGGTGTCGTTGAGTGCTCTCGTTGATCAGCAGGACTGCAGAATTATTCTTGACAGAGAAGGTTGTTTAATACAGGATCGACAGACAAGAAGACAGATTGGTACAGGAACTAGGCGTAGAGGATTGTGGCACATGGATCGTGAGGGAATCGGTCACACGAGTGGCTCTGTGTTTGCAGCAGTGGTTGGAGAAAGGGAGACCAAGGCAATGATTCACCATTGCAGAATGGGACATATTTCTTTTGACAAGATGTATAAGGTGTTTCTCGATATGATGAAAGGAGTGGATAAAGAAAAATTGAGATGTGATGCATGTGAGTTTGCAAAGCACACCCGAACTGTCTATGTGAGTAGGGGACTGAGGAGTATAACCCCTTTCATGCTGGTGCACACTGATGTTTGGACATGTCCTGTTACCTCTATTAGTGGAATGAAATACTTTGTGACATTCATCGATTGCCACACACGCATGACTTGGGTTTACCTCATGAAACATAAAGATGAAGTGTTCACCTGCTTTCGAGACTTTATGCCTATGTCCAAACGCAGTTTAAGGTGCAAGTTCAAGTGCTTAGATCTGATAATGGGACAGAGTATATCAATAAGAAGTTTGGGGGCTTTCTTTCCGATCACGGAATTCTACATCAGACCTCTTGTCCAGATACCCCACCGCAGAATGGCGTGGCTGAGAGGAAAAATCGTCATATATTGGAGGTGGCTAGGTCCTTGATGTACACTATGAATGTTCCAAAGTTCCTTTGGAGTGAAGCTGTGATGACGGCTACCTTTCTCATAAATCGAACACCTTCCAGAATCTTGCAAATGAAGTCTCCATGTGAGTTGTTGCTGGGTGAAAACAAGTTTGCAGTTCCTCCTAGGGTGTTTGGCTGCACTTGCTTTGTTAGGGATCACAGGCCCTCTGTGACAAAACTTGATCCAAAGGCAATCAAGTGTATCTTCATTGGCTATCCCTCCGGCCAGCGAGGGTACAAATGCTGGAGTCCCTCCGACAGGCGCACATTTGTAAGTGCTGATGTTACTTTTTGGGAATCTAACCCGTTTTATGGTGAACCAACAGATTTGAGCATATTGTTCGAGACGCTTGACCAGCGGGAATCTGCAACTGGTCAAGAGGGGGAGAGTGCTGGTCCTTCTAGCAGTCCTGCTGCTATTTCTTCAAATGGACAGCAGCAACAACCTATTGTTGGTTCTATTCCTCTGATTGTTGGGTCTATTTCTGTCCCTGTAACGACGGAAGCGCATAATGACATGAGGTGGCCAAAGGTTAACGAAGAGCAGAACCTCCGTGTCTACTCTCGAAGACACAGGGCTGATGAGCAAGAGCAGCAAGGGGAGCAACAGCAGCAGGGGGAGATGCAGAATGTAAGTTCACAAGGTGAAGATGAGTCATCTGAAGGCAGCTCGTCAGAAAATGAATCAGGAGATACATCAGGTGTATCCCCCTCAAGCTTGCCAATTGCGTTAAGAAAGGGAACAAGAGCAGCTGCAACAAAACCGATTGAGAAATATGGTTTTGAGCACGATATCAGCAACTATGTATCATATGATGCTCTGTCTCCGTCTTATAGAGCATTTGTTACCTTACTTCAGACTGTTTTGATTCCATCAGATTGGAAAGTTGCAAAGCAGGATCCTAAGTGGTGCGCAGCCATGAGAGAGGAATTGGAGGCATTGAGGAAGAATGAAACATGGGTACTAACTGATCTCCCAAAAGGAAAAAAGGCTGTTGGTTGCAAATGGGTCTATACGGTGAAGCAAAATCCCGAGGGAAAGATAGAGAGGTACAAGGCAAGACTGGTTGCAAGAGGCTATACTCAGACATATGGGATTGACTATGATGAAACCATTGCTCCCGTGGCGAAGATGAACACTGTGAGGACTCTTGTATCATGTGCAGCAAACTTTGGGTGGCCTCTTCATCAGCTAGATGTGAAGAATGCTTTTCTGCATGGCGATCTTCAAGAGGAGGTATACATGGAGGTACCACCTGGAATGGCTACGGCCGGCAATGGTGAGGGGAAGGTTTGCAGGCTGAAGAAAGCACTTTATGGACTGAAACAATCTCCAAGAGCTTGGTTTGATAGGTTCAAGCGTGCTGTTTGTGGAATGGGGTATGGACAGTGTAATGGTGATCACACTGTGTTTTATAAGCATTCAAACCAGAAGATAACCATTCTAGCCGTATATGTGGATGATATTATAATAACTGGAGATGATGAGGCTGAGATAGGTAGATTGAAGCAATGTCTTAGCAACACATTTGAAGTAAAGGATCTCGGCCAATTGAGGTACTTCTTGGGCATAGAGGTTGCAAGGTCAAGTAAGGGAATAATCTTGTCACAACGGAAGTATACTCTGGATCTACTCAATGATGTGGGCATGATTGGGTGTCGAGCAGCTGCTACACCTATTGATCAGAATCACAAGATAACAGTGGATTCAGGTGAACCTGTAGACAGAGATAGATACCAGAGACTTGTGGGGAGACTACTCTACTTATGTCACACTAGGCCAGATATAGCCTTTGCCGTGAGTGTCGTAAGTAGGTATATGCATGATCCAAGGAGTGAACACCTTGAGGCTGTTAACCGCATCTTGAGATATCTAAAGGGTACCCCAGGAAAGGGTTTGTTGTTTGAAAGTAATGGACACCTAGTTGTGGATGGGTACAGTGATGCAGACTGGGGAAGTTGCTTGGATGACCGACGATCAGCTTCAGGGTATTGTGTGTTTGTCGGAGGAAACTTAGTGTCATGGAGAAGTAAGAAGCAACCTGTGGTGTCAAAATCAACTGCCGAAGCAGAATACAGAGCCATGTCCCAGGGGTTGAGTGAGATGCTATGGGTGAGAAATCTTCTAAGTGAGCTGAAGTTACTAAGAGAAGGGCCCCTGCATGTCTGGTGTGACAATCGGTCAGCTATATGCATAGCAAACAATCCCGTTCAACATGATAGAACTAAACATATTGAGATTGACAGGTTTTTCATCAAAGAGAAGTTAGATGCGGGGATAATCAAAATAGATTATGTGAGTTCAGGGCAGCAGATTGCAGATTGCTTGACCAAGGGACTTGGAGCTAGAGAATGCAGTCTGGCATGTGACAAGATGGGGATGATAGATATCTATCACCCATCTTGAGGGGGAGTGTTGAACCGGTAAGTGACAAACGGGCCCAGCCCATCAGGCCCATTCGTGTGTAGAAGACTAAAGAGCCACGAGCTCCAGATAGGGTTGTGTGACTAACGAACAGAGCTCAAGGTACGAACAACAACACTTAACATACTTGTACAGAGAGCCAAATCGCTTCCATTAACATAACTTCTTCAAGATCCATGTCGAAATTATTTTCCCTGCATTTTTCAGGAACTCGTCAGTAATGGCAATAATACAAAATACCAACAGGAAAGGGGATGACAACAAGTGTGTTTTCACTAGCACACTTCTGATAGTTTCGTGAGAAGGGAACACATCTTAGATGGCTTAGTGACAAAGAGAGCTAATGCAAATCATGCCACATAAGGGAACCCCCCGAAATGACAAAGAGAGCTAATGCAAACTAAAGCAAAACAAATAAAATGCTCACATAAGGGATAAAGCTTCGGGCATGTTTGGTTTGTATGGATAAGCTTAGGGCATGTTTGGTTTGTACACAAACCATGCCACACTTTGCCAAACCACAAGTTAGGCAAAAGTTCAACCAAGTTACCCGTTTGGTTCACTGTCACACTTGTGGCAAAATTCCTTTACTATTTATGGGCCCTACATGTCACTCACTAAGAAAAGTGTGGCGCTAATTTTGGTCGCACCAACCTTACGCATGCTTGGCTAAAAAGTGTGGCAAATGGTGGCAACCTTATAGTACACCAACCAAGCATGCTCTTCATTCTCTAATACTCCCTCCGTTTTTTAATATAAGATGTTTTAGGTGGTACACATGTTGTCTATATCCAAACTAAAATGAGTGAACATATACACAAAAATGTGTCCACATACATTTGTGTGCATGTGCATTTGGACAAAAGCTAAAACATCTTATATTAAAAAACGGAGGGAGTAGGACCTAAGGAACAGGTGAAGAACAGAGCAATTCTGTTTTCAAGCCAAAACCTATGAACCTTAAAGTAGGTGCTCTTCGTTCTGGAAAGACTTTCCTGGAAGACTATCAAACAATAGATGCTTCCAGTGTATTCACATACGAAAACCCTCAGATAAGGATGAGTTGTACTTGTAACTTGTAAAACGAACAGTAGTCAGCCTTTTTTTTATTTCAGTTCAGGATATATGCCATATCATTGTACTGCCTAGTAATGAAATCGGTTGAACATAATACATAGGTAGAGATTCTCTAATAGTTTTAGATTTTAATACAACTAAACTTAAGATCTTCTAGAAAAGTCAAAGGCAGAACTAGTTAATCACTTGGAATACATATATATGTATAGCTAATCACTTGGAATACATATATATGTATAGCTAAACTAAGGTGCAACAAGAGTTAGGTGTATTAATTTGATCATTCAATAACCATTTAGCTTCAAGTCAAGAGTAGCATAATCAAGGTTGGGCATCTCCAACATATTCAACTCGGTGATCAGAAAAAAAAAAAAAATCCTAAACCAGTAGTAATATTGTCTACATTATATTGCCAGGACCTTAAGTGACAGCAAAGACGACAACATGTATGTACATAACTGATATATTTTTGTTATTAATTACCAGACCATTGCTACTGTATCAGTTGGAGAGAATGCACAGCCATCTATCAGGAAGTCACATTTCCTATCAGGTGATAACTAAGGATATTTTGACTACAGATAAGTACAAATAGTACGGTATCAAAATTCCGAATCAGGTGCAACTGAGCATTAACGGTACTTTGCCCACGAATATTTCAGTGAGGGTCCAAACCACTGAAGCAACAATATTAATTGCAGTACTACAAGATAATTTTACCTAGAAAGCACAAAAAGTCCCAATGCATTGATGTGTCCATAACAAAACATCTTGAAAAGGATAGAAGGCGTGAAATGGTTAACAAGCACTTACCGCATCTGCCTTAAGCGTTCAGCGTTCCTCAATACCAACTCCGAATGCTGTACTTGACCTGACTGCACATCGTTGCCTTGAGCGCTGACTACAGCTATCAGCAAAAAAGATATAGTCAGTCAGCAACTACACAACAACAACAAAAAGCAGAGAGAGAAACAAACAACAATCTACACACCCGGGGTGGACGTGCCGCCTGTATCACAGCAATCAACTTGTTCAGTTGTTATTCCATCCGTCGAAGCAGCAGCAGTCTGCTTATTCTTGAGCCGCTCCGCATCGTCCTGGATTTCCTGATGCCGCATCTTGATCTGCGCCATGATCACCCTCTGCTCCTCCTACACGGAATCAGCAGCTCCACCCAGTTGGCACAACAAAAACAGAACAGAAAGCAGACAGCACCAACCAACCAAACAGCTCCACAAGCACTCACAATCTGCTCAACGCCCTTCTCCTCCTTGGTCTTGACGCCGCGGTACTCCACGGCATAATTCAGCATCTTGCAGTACGGGCACCTTAACAGTCAAGGAAAAAGTGATCCACAACACAAGCGCGCATAGAACATGGTGCGCCGGAATGGTAACATCGGAACAAAGAGAAACCAATGAGAAATGGGGGTAGGATACTGCGTGGGCCGACACGATGTGGGCGACTTCATCTGGAGGAAACACTCTGCACGCACGACAGGAGAGGAAGTCAGCCAAGTCAAACGCGACGTAGCCGATGGCGGCAGCGTGAAGGACACGCCCATAATCCCAAACTGTCGATAACTCACCGGTGCAAATCCCCTTGGCGCAGCACTTGGACCGGTTGAGGCTAGGATAGAACTGAACAATAATCGGAGAGGGAAGAGTCATCATTATTATGTTGGCATGATGAATCGATCCAGGACCACGAAATTGGGGGGAGCGGGATTGACTGACTGACCAGGAAGCAGATGGGGCACTCGTCGAGGTCTGCGCGCGGGTCGTCGGCGCCCGGGTGGCATGGCGCGAGCTTGGCCTCGATGATGAGGCGGCGCAGCTTCCTGAGGTCGATGTCCGGGTGCGGGTAGAGCCCCTGCGGCGCCGTGTACCGCTCGTCCACCGGCGGCCGCCGCCGCCGCCCCCCGACCCGGTTCCCCATCCCGCAGCACCACCACCAGAAAAGGCAGGCAGGCAGCAACCCTTCAACCCCCCGCCGACTCCTGCCTGTACTAAACCCTCAACGGCCAGCCCCTCCAACGCACCCACCCAGCACCTACCCGGCAGCCCTTCAACCCCCGAAAAACAAGCGCAAGGGGCGGTGGGCGGCGCCGGCGTGGAAGGCGACGAGGGGGAAGACGACAGGGAAGAGAAGTGGGGAGGATTTGTGACGGTACGATCTCCCTCTCTCTCCGTCTCGACTCAATCGCTTTCTGGCTTCGCCGTTGCCAGAAACCGCAGGCCTATAGCAGCGCCCAAAGCAGCAGATTCTTCCACGCTCCCTCCCTGGAGCCTGGTGGATTAGGTTCCCTGACTTTTTTTTTTTAATTTTTCCACGTATATTAAACCAGCAAAGAGTACACGATTACATCGATTACAAAAACAAAACTAAAAGAGACTAGCAAATCTATGAGATCTTCAAGCTCTTTCTTCATCCATGACACAATCTTGTACTTTTCTGAAGGCAGCCGTAGAACAACGCCAACACCACCAAACCACAGACCTGTGAATACCACCGAAGGTTCTCCCTTTTTAATTTTGAGCCGCAATGCCAAGGCTTTGTGCACGCACACAGCCATTAAATTAATCAAGCAACATCGGCAAGAGCACCACCACTGATATTCCAGGGACAAATAATCGAACCACTTTGTCGACGTCGTTGGGAGCCGAGAGAACGAATCACCATTGCCGAAGACGTAGTAGCCGGGATAGATATTGCGAGGACAAACCTCCTCGCGACAACCATGAGAAACAATCCAAGATTGATCTGACGAAGCAAGATCTGAAGAACCATACCTAGACAGACTTAATCTTCCAAAGCCACCATTGACGTCGGGAAGGATATCTCGCCGTCGAACGAAGCGTGGAAGATCACTTATTGCAGACGATACCATCTCCATTAACGAAGAAGATGACGAACAAAACCAAACTCTACCATTAAGGACCTTCAAAAAGCGCCGTGCGCAGGTCCGAGGTCCCCACCCTTCTAGTGCCAGAACGGCACCTAGAGGAGGCGAGGACCCGTCGAATCCTTGCCGGCGGCGACGAAGAAGCTGCAGATATCACCGGCGGCGGCGGCTAGGGTTGAAACCCTAGGCCGCCGCCACGATCGCCTCCTCTCTCCTGTCTCTCGTACGTGAGGTTCCCTGACTTTTTATTCGTACTCTACCTCGCCGCCGGCTTATGTAATCTCTCTGATTTATCGGGTCAAACACTCAATCTCTGCTAACTACTTACTAATTCTTCGTGCTTACTTCTATAATCTCACTGCGTGTGGGACCGCACTACGCCGTATCTCCAGCGGCGGCAGCAGCAACTGCTGATTTGGCAACAGACGACGTGATATGATTGGAGGGGAGTACAACTTTTACAGTACAAGGTTCCAGATAAGAGTACGGGAGAAGAAGTCTTCAAGCAAGCAACAATCATAGCACCTCCAACGGCCCGGCGCATACGGACAGCGAATCTGTCCACTTTGGGCTTTGGGTTGGAGGTGCCTCCAACGGTCCGGCGCAAAACCAATTTTAGTTTAGGAAAAAAACAGATTGACTCTTTGTCAAATTTGAAACAAATACGGATACAATGACAGTCAAATATTAGTTTGACAAATATATGTCAAACAAGCATGACATAGACATGTTTCAAATGATGAAATGAGCCATAGTTCAAAATACACATAATAGCAAACGATAGAAATTAGTTTGACAAATAAACAAGATGCAAATCAAATATCACCACGCTCACGAATGATCTTTGCTTCTTGAGCACCCAAGCTCTTGTCTCCGGGTCCATGATGGTCACGTCGGCCATCATGATCCGGTTCTCCTCGGCCATCACCGCGAGCTTGTTGCGCTCCGCCTCGTTCTTGATTCGGTTGGCTTCTATCTCAAGCTTCTTCTTTTGCATTGCAACATAGCATGCCATGGCCTCCTCCTTATCTTTGCGTTTCTCGACATACCTTGCGGCGATGGAGGACTCCTTGTTTTCGAGCAATCCCTTCAATGTTGCCTCCAATTTGGCCGCGGCTTCCTCGCGCTTGGCATCTTGGGCCGTGGACTTGTGTCCTCTCGGCCGCACCACCCGGCCATTTTCATCTTGGCCGAGTTGAACCTCTTCATCATCTTCATTCGCCCTTTTCTTCGACCCTTTCTTCAAAGAGTTGTATAGCTCGATCCACTTGGGGCATCCCTTGATCATCTCCCAACAATGCACCAAGTTGAACTTGGTCTTGTACACCTTCTTGAAGAAGTCCATTGCTTGAAACCCAAGGACATCAATGCCAACCCCACTCACCTTCCGGGCCTTCATACGATCATAGGAGGCTTGAAATTTGCTACATTCGGTTTGAATGTGTGACCATCTCTTGCTAAGAGACCCCTCATTCCGATCACTCTCAATTTGGTAGGGACGCAACTTTCTTGTCTCATGGAAGTGCTTGTGAACCCGAATCCAAAACATTGAGCCCTTTTGTTGAGCACTGTCGTGTCTCGTTGCACGGACACCGGGAGTATAGGATACCCCCTTTTAGGTTCGGCACGGGGCGCGAAGGAGGCTGAGATTCGTCTTCTTGGGCGGAGTCTAGATCAAGCTCTCCTCTCCACGATCAAAGCATGCAACCAAAGGGACACAAGGAGCTACCCAGGTTCAGGCCGCCCGGAGGCTAAAAGCCCTACTCCTGCATGTCTGGATTGATGAGTTCTTCATAGTGTGGCTTACAGTGGAACCTCCCGGGGAGGGTACCCGGAAGGGTTTTGGCCTGAGGTAGAAGAAGGACAGATCCTGACCCGGAGGAGATCACCTTCCTCTCTACCTTCGCAGCCCTAGGCTAGTCTTGCTCTGGTTCTAGCTTGTCTTCGTCCTTGGTTCGACCTCCCCCCCTCCTCCGTGCCTTGGTCCTCCTTTTATAGGCTAAGGGGTTGCCACAGGGTCACGTGAGGGGCGTGAGGGTCCTTCGGGGTGAAGGACTCTCCTCATCTAGTTTAGGGGGAGACGTGGCCTCTCCTCAGCCTAGCGTCTCCCTTGGGTTAGGTGGGAGCGTCCGCCTTGGGGGTGGACAGGAGCTGACACCACCACGGGGCGTGCTTCCCACCCGCGCTGCCTTCGCCTTGCTTCCCAAGTCTTCCGTGGTGATGTGGAGTGCTTATCCACAGGTGCGTAGGAGGTACCCGGGAGGGAGCCTGGCCTCCTGCCGGGAACTCGGGCTCTCGGGTCCTTCCTGGCCTTCTTGCTTGATTCGGGGACCCGGAAGGTCCCAGGACCGGAGCCCTTGGTCGATGCAGGCCTTGCGTGTCTTGACGGTGAACCCGCCAGCTTGACTTGAGTCTTGGTCTTGTCCATCTTCAACTTGGGCCCACATGGGGTGGACCCACTTTGGCAGTACTAGGGGAACCCCATGTTCCACTGTTGCGACAAGCACCAACGGTGGCATTTTGGCTCACCGCCATCCACGTCTCACAAAGGACTTTATCCTCCATGTCCGTGTATGACGCCGTGCGGGCATTCCTCTTCTTGAGGTTGGCGTGCTCCTCATCAAAGTCGAGAGGCTCATCGTCAATTGAGACACGGTCGGCTTGTGTCTCACCTTCGGGTTGTGTCTCACCAAGGCCGGTTGGGTCTTGTGTCTCGGCGTCTTCGGTGTTGATGAAGTTTGGGCCGGTGTAGATCATGTCATCCATGAAACAATCGCCATTGGCGACCTCATCGAAGAAGGCCGGGTTGGACGGCGTCATGGGCGGGTCCTCAAAATCGAGCACCCGAGGGTCGGGTATGGTGCCCGCCTTCAACATCGACGGCTCTTCGGCTTGCCGCGCTCGCGGCTGGCGGCCGGCGTGACGTTGAGGTCAATGGGGGGCGCCGCAGGGCCTGCGGGGACATGTGTGCCCATCTCCGGTGACGCCTCGCGGGACCCGAGCCGCGATACGCCGGCCGTGGTATGGAGCACCGCCGGCGAGGCCGTAGAGAGAACGGGGGACGATGACCTTGGCGGCTTCCTTTTGGCGGACGAGGCCGAACTCGCCGCCGAGGCCACGACAGCAGCGGGAATGAGGCCGCCGAGGAGAAGCACCGCCCGGGCCGCGGCCTGAGTGGCTATGAGGTCGGCCGCAGCGCGGGCCTCGATGGCGGCCATCCGCTCCGCCTTGGCGGCCGCCGTGGCCGCGGCGTCCTTCAGCCGCTTCTTCTCCCTCCGCCCTTGCCTCTTCTCGGACGCCGGCAGCCTCTCCTTCTTCACCGTCAACAGGGCGGCGCCGGTAGCGGCCGAGGCCGCCGAGAGTCCGTCCTCCATCGTGGGCGGCGGCGGTGCTAGGGCGGCGGCGGAGGGTGGAAGAGGGAGACGGTTTGTGTGGGAAGGGGGAATCTGTGGCTGGCCACTGGGCCAGGCGCGGACAAGGGAGGACAAGGGCGGACCGAGAGGCTGTCCGTTTTCTCCCCAAACCTGGACCAAACTTGGGCCAGGTTTGGGGCCGAAAACCTGTCCGCGCGGACAGTTGTCCCTTTGCGCCGGGCCGTTGGAGCGACTCCTCTGTCCGGAAGGACAGATTAGGACAACGCCTGTCCATATGCGCCGGGCCGTTGGAGGTGCCCTCAATCGTGCTACATAGGAGAGTTGTGTTCTCAGCTGCAGCTGCTCCTGCGTGATTGGGGATTTTGATTTGACAGTCACTCTGATTTTGACGGTCACTGCTTTTTTCGGGACTTCCGATTTTTCTTTCAAAGAATTATCGTGAGACGTACTTCCTCCCTCTTTACCGAATTACTCCCTCACTTCCAAATTAATTGACATACATTTGTCTAGATATAAATTTATCTAGACACTAAACAAGTATACATACATCCATATTTGTACAAATGCAAGTCAACTACTACCTCCGTTCCAACAAATAAGGCCTATATTATTTTTGAAAAGTCAAACTATGTTAAGTTTGACTAAGTATTTTTAATAAATTATGAACATTTACAATACAAAATAACCATCCTAAGATACATCATGATGTATATTTTCACATGATATCCACATAATATTATAGGTGTAAATAGATTTTGCTAAAAGTTTGGTCAAAGTTTACTTATCTTAACTTTTCCAGAAAAATATAAGCCTTATTCATTGGAACGGAGGGAGTAAGTTAGAACGGAGTGAGTAGTTGCCATAGATTTGTCCAAATACGGATGTACTATGTCGACTAATTCGGACAGAGGGAGTACAAAATAAGCCAAGTATAATAAAAGTTACATCCGGTCAACCGGCCATTAGAGTGAGCCGTCGACACGCCGTTGTACTTTGTCGATGACATTCGGAAAGTCCCCGTACATGTGTCAATCAGCAGCGCCCGGGAGGAACAATGATGTGTCATCGAACTCTTGAATCTGCTACAGCAAGCATGTAACACATGTAGACAATGTAAAGATCCACACCCACTCCAAGGTGACCAGACGATTCCCCGTCCTCCTTAATGGCACAGATAAGACCATAACGTTGCGGTTGATCAAATTCTAACTCTAAGTTTAGCAGGGACGGACCTAGATTTTTTTTACTGTTTTATGAAGTTGCTGAAGTTAAATATCTTTCTTTAAAAAATATGTATAAAGATCAAGGACTTGGATTTCTAAATTTTGATTGGGGGGGGGGGGGGGAGGGGGGGGCATAGGCCCAACTCGACTATAATTGGGATCCTCACCCCAATCACGCTGAGCACAGTTTTGAGATCCTCACCAGTCACCCCCTCCTGTTTAGCGACAAGTAGGGGAGGTTGAGACACAAAACGATTGTTAGACGGAGACAGATGAAACGAGCGCGGTCAAAATTTGTTTCTAGGTGGCTGAAGACGTCGCTACCTCATATGATCCTACTCCCTCCGTTTTCAAATATAACATGTTTCAGTTGTTTCACTTACTGTTTAGATGGATACTAAAATGAGTGAACATGCACACTAAAGCGTGTCTAGATACATTTTTTTTGCGAATAGGACCCTGGCATTAAAATAGTCATCGAACGGTACAAAACACGTCAACAAAAAACGAAAATTATATCGAAATTCTTGAGATGCCCTTCATCTTCAACCTCCAGACCGTGTTGACGGCGCGCCACCGCTGCGGCTCCTCCCAGAGCCGGCCTGACGTTGTTGGTTGCGGACGGGAAGTCGCCGAACGGGTCTACAAGACCACATCTGTACCGGAGCCGAAGAAGAAGGAAGAACCGCCGATGAAGCTCCTTGACGATCCGAAGAACGCCACCGTCAAAAGTGTCTAGATATATTTGTTTATGTGTAAACATGGACAAATGATAAATCGTAAAAAACCGGCACTTCTAAATTGTTAGCAAGTCAATTAAATTAGAACGGAGCGATTACATCCACGCGGTTGAACTTACTTAACCGTGTACACAGTTGTGCGAGTATTATTGTTTTTTAGAAATGCCGTGTATGTGCTCCGTCCGTGTGAGGAAATGGTCAGTACGTTCGTGGTGACCACCAAACTGTCAACCTACCTACCGGTTCTTCTTCCTTCGTTCAGCGTATCATGATCAGAAATTTTCAAGTTGTTCGTTCCGGACGGTGCATGTATATATACAAAAAAGATTGCACACGCAACGATACGTATACCTAGAGCGGTCCCGGGAGGATGGGCGGTGACAGACAGCCTAGCTCGGATTTGGAGTTTGCCGTGCAAACGTTTGAGTGATCGACGAGTGGCGACAGCGACACTGAGGCTGCTCACCGACGGCCACCGCTTGTTTGCGTCACGTAGATCAACAGGGCTAGCTGTGATTTATTTAGCCAAGTGGATGATCATTGAGATTGGGTGAACCCGGCCCGTTCTAGCAAATCCAGGTGTTCTGTTCGCGCAGTCGCATATTATCAAATTGATGCGAATACTGAAGCTGCAGTTAACAGGGATGAAGATTCATGTAAAGGACCTGAGTTCTGACGCGCACGTGCCATTGACATATTTTTTTTTTTTGAGAAACACGGTACAACACAAAGGCTCACATACACATGCACACACTCACCCATATGAACGCACACACGCACACCCTACCCTATGAGCACCTCCGTAATACCAAGCCGGCGGGTCAAGTCTTGAGATTGACGAAGTCACCACGGACGGCTCGCTGTTGACGGGAACGTCGCCTCCCACTGAAGAATATTCCGCCTAAATAAGAAACACCAACGTCAAACCTGGGGTTTGAACTCTGGTGGGCTGGGGGTACAACCACCCTCCTAACCATCTTGCCACAGGTAAGTTCTCTGCCATTGACATATTTGAACGTGCACTAAACGTCGCATGTAAGGCAAAGGCAAACATTCTAAGTTCGTAACGCCACTTGGTACCATCATTTTTTCAACATCTTATAATTAATAAGTAAATCTTAGTCGCCTTTTAAACGTTGGATATGCGTCATGATTCGTGCTGACATGAGAGTCGCACATGAGTTGCAGTTGTGTATGACTGAGAAAATATGGGTACGTAAATATCAGTCAACTACTTAGTTGTTGGATTTTGCGCCGTGATTCGTATCGGCCTATGAGCTGGACATGGTTTACAACTGTGTGCAAATGACTGGGATTTTGTTCATTCTTAGTCGACTCTTTAGCCATTCGATTTGCGTCGTGATTTGTGCTAGACTAAGAGTTACACACATGAGATCTAATTGTACAATTGTGTGAGATTTAGTGAAAATCTAAATCGACTAAGCATTGAGCAAAAGACGATCCCATTAGTTAAACAATATTCCTGCCATTGTTTTTCTATTAGCTCCAACACGTAGGGAAAAAATCTCGTTGATCAATGCATGACACTCTTAATCCTTTAGAAAAGTTTACGATCGCACTAGCCACCAAGTTTGCAACCCAATTAATCTTGGTCAACTTGAAATCCTAAAGGTGGTGCATCACCGCAACTAGCTTCAAATCAGCATACACACCTATCCAAAGAGGGAGAGTCAAGAAACCGCTATATCTATAAACAGTCGGTCTTAACTCTTAGGGCATGTACAATGCAAGATGCTAAGAAAAATAAACCAATTTCTGGTTAAGCGCCAGTGCTTTTTACACAAGAGAAATGGTTAACTAGGCACCTCTTATATAGAACAAAGCATTGGTATTTATAAAAAAAGGTTGGTTTATTTTTGTATGCACCTCACTAAGCATACATGGTCTATGGGCCTCTTAGGCATGTACAATGCAAGGTGCTAAGAAAAATAAACCGATTTTTGGTTAAGCACCGGCGCTTATCTACAAAAGAGAAATGGTTAACTAGGCACCTCTTATATAGAACAAAGCATTGGTATTTATGAAAAAGGTTGATTATGTTGTGCACTTGAGTGTGGAAGCGACTAACTTACATGCTTACTTTTCTGTAAGATTATAATGATCACAAAAGCTGAAAACAATTAAAATTTAAACCACCTAAAGATGACATAAATGTAAGTGTGAAATCTTCAAACATCGAAACATTGTCAAATAGTATTGTGAATTACATTACACATATGTCTTCATCCTTCTGCGAATGAATGATTCACAGGGATCCGGCACCCTAGTTACCATGCTGATTCAGAGTATCTTGCTTGCAAGTTGGGGCCAACCCACCCCTCGAGCCCATAATCTGGTCGATCAATTTTGACTACTTTTTTGTACATCATTGGCTAAACATTTCTGGATATTGCAATTTTTAGTAGAGAAATATCGTACCTTGCTGAGCTCTGACACCACAATTATTTTAATTATCTTCTGGCCTCTCCTTATTTTGAAGCCTCGTCACGGTTTCAAAGGTTTTATATGGAACACCCGCACTCGTGCATTTGTGATACCAGTTACCCCATCTTAACATTCCTCGATGTTACTCGGTTTAAGAACCCCTGGACCATCTTTCTCTGGTGCGTGACAGTTGGGCTAGGTGTTAGGTGATAATAAATGTTAGAGGATATGAGGAGGATGACGAGGAGTGTAATCGATGGAGAAGAGAAGGGTAGACATGATCATCGATGACACCCTCCAAGCTTTACAGATTTTTGGAGCCACACTGACCTAACATGCCGGTGCTATCTAATAGAAAGAGCAAAAAATTATAATATGGTAGGTTCCATGTTTCTTATATGAGGTAATTAAAAGGGGTAATATGTGTCACGAATGCACAAATAAGTGGTAATTAAAAAGTGGATTTCACTCTTTTTTGTCCATCGTTTACAAAAAACCAAAAAATTCGACATGCATCTTCCATTCATTTCGATTTAGATATTTTTGCACCAGATTTAAATCTTCCCTCTACGACCTGGAATCCCAAACAAAATATTTTGTAATGGAAACTAAGTAGTGACTAACTACCTAAAGGTTGATATATACGTAACAAAAGTTGGGGATAAAAGACCCTCTGATAGGAACTATCCAGCTAAATATTGGCCAACGATGGTGTCTTGTTCTATATTCATGCTCAATACTATTCGAATTCATAGTCGTATTTATCCATATGCCTCTCCGAATCTGTTTCGGATAAAAGATATTCTATGGTACATGATGAGGAATATCCGTCCTTATCTATACCATCTGCACCTAATACTACTTTCTTTGAGTGAAGCGCCCCTACAACTATAGTGTTTGAGTTTGTGGAAACAAAAAAGTGACATAAGACGTCCTAAAATTAGAGGTTGTCTACATGTTTGGTGTAAGGGACAAAATAAAGAGGAATATAATGGATATTTTCCACCAACACAAAGACATTCTCTATTCATCCCGAACAGAATGATGATAGGACAGCATGACCATAAGTTTAGAAGTGAATTCTAACTCATCATGTATTTCTAATAAAGACTCCTACCAAACTACTGTTTCTTGTTAGCATCTTGTCCTCCTGGCTAAACACTCAACTTGGGCCTCTTTCTTCCATATTAATAAACTACATAAAGGATGTCATGCAGTTACAGTTGAGCTCCATGCTCCATTATGTTTCCACATCAACATATCAGGTAGTCATTCAAAACCGCTTTTTTCTTCGTCATCATCCTCTCATGTCATCAAATCATTATTACCATGATTCATCATGAAACACCTCTCCTCTTACCGCTACATCATCCTCATTCCCGCAGCCTTTACAACACCCGGGTACATACACATGCAACTATGACTATAATCTGCATAGCGAACTTTGTCGAGGAGTAAATATACAATCCACTATACATATCAAAAGTCCTTGTAGGATGAACCCGCGTTCTTGCCGTCAACGTTGGTCCATCGCACAAACATGGTCCTATATAAATTTGAAATCGATATTGGCCGTATCCGCAATCGCATCCAGCGCTAGCTATATGTCTCCGACTCCGATTCGGATTTTAAAAAAAATGGTCTGTGCACATGACGAGCAATATTGTCATGCGGATTAAACTACTGTTTCTTGTCACCATCTCGTCCTTCTGACCAAACACTAAACCTAGGCCTCTTTCTTCCCCTACTTAAGAAGAACATAAAGGATGCCATGCAGTTACAGTTGAGCTCCATGCTGTTTCCACATCAACATATCAGGTAGTCATTGAAAGCCGCTTTTTTCTTCGTCATCATCCTCTCATGCCATCAAATCATTATTACCATGATTCATCATGAAACCTGAAAGGACACGGATGTCGCCTAGAGGGGGGGGGGGGGGGGGGTGAATAGGCGATTTAAAATTCTTTACGGTTTAGGCTTGAATAAATGCGGAATAAAACTAGCGGTTAATTTATCAATCGCGAAACCTAAACAAGCTAGGTTTACCTATGTGCACCAACAACTTATGCTAAACAAGATATACAAGTATGTGATAGCAAGATATATTACTTCAAGCTCGATGGCTATCACAAAGTAAATTGCATAAGTAAGAAGCTCGGGTATAGAAATACCGAGACACTTGGAGACGATGATTTATCCCGAAGTTCACTTCCCAATGGAAGCTACGTCTCCGTTGGAGCGGTGCGGAGTCACAAAGTGATCCCCGAATAGCCGTCAAATGGCACACCGTAATCTCCTTCGTGCCTCCACCAATGCGGAGTGCCACGAACCACTATGGGACACTTGAGGGTGGTCACCGAACCCGTACAAGGATGAGGCACACTCCACAACTTAATTGGAGGCTCTCACCGAATTCCCGCGGCTCCCAAAGCCACAAGAATCACAAGGTTGGGGCGCGACTCCACAACTTAATTGGAGGCTCCCAACTATCCCACGAGCCACCAAAACTCCGAGATCAACAAGGACCGTCTAGGGCACTCCAAGTACCCGAGAGGACAAGCTCTAGGGCACCCCAAGTACCCAAGAGTAACAAGCTTCTCAACTTCAACTTCCACGTATCACCGTGGAGAACTCAAACCGATGCAACCGATGCAATGGGCAAGAACACAAGAAGTGCTCAAAATCCTCCACTCTCAAATCCCACCAAAGCAACTAATGCTTATGGGGGGAGAAGGGAGGAAGAACAAAGAAGAACACCAAATTCCTCCAAGATCTAGATCCAAAAGCTTCCCCTCACTTAGAGGAGAGATTGATTGGTGGAATGATAGATCTAGATCTCCTCTCTTTTTTCCCACTAAATGGAGGCAAGAATCATGGAGGGATAGAGAGTTAGCAAAGCTCAAGAAGGTCAACAATGGGGAAGAACACGAGCTACAAGAGTTGGTGCCTTTGGGAAGAAGGGGGGGGGGGGGCCTTTTATAGGTCCCCACGAAAAAGAGTCGTTGCAGTCCAGAAAACATAGGATTATCCGATTCAAGTTTAACAGGATAATCCGATTGTATAGGATTATCCGATTCAAGTTAGACAGGATAATCCGACTGTATAGGATTATCCGATTCCAGTTAGATAGGATAATCCGATAAACTCCAGTGCGCAACCAAACAAGTCCTTAGCCGTTTTCGCGTCGAGCGGGTCGGATATTCCGGTACAAAATCGGAATATCCGATTTTCTGAAAACTGACAGAAACAGCAAAACGAAAACTGCAATATCTTTTTCATCCGAACTCCGATTTTGATGTTCTTGGGCTCGTTGGAATCACCACAACGAGCACGACAAGATTATGCATAGAAACATCATAGTCCAACAAGGGAGGATAAAACCAAATGTAGAAAGGTAAAACCTCTCTATAAAGAAACAACCGGTAAAAACTCCAACATCAAAAACGCAATAAGTTTTTCATACGAAATCCGTTTTTGATGAACTTGAGCTTGTTATGAAGATCACAACAAGCTCCAAAACCCCACACAGAGAAAATCCAAATAAGAACCAAGAAAGATGATATGCCAAGAATGTAAAGGTTTGAGCTCTCTCCAACTGATACGCTAAAGCTCAATTGAGAGCCCCTCTTGATAGTACGGTATCTATCCTATAACCCGGTCTCCCAACTAGAACCATGAGACCGGTAAAATAGAAACCCTATCAACATCATACCTTTGCCTTGCGCATTCCACTTGAGCTAGATGACGTCGATCTTGACCTCTTCAAGTGGACCACCTTTCTTGATTGCGCTTCGTTTGGTGAAGTCTCACAAATTGCTCCCCCATACTCCACTATGGGAGAGCCTCTCGTAGGCACATCTTCACATGAACATTATCTCTAAAATGGGTGGCAAGCTTCAAGTCTAGGATTTCTTCGAGATGCTCCTCTTGAACTTGTGCTTCTCAACAGTGATGACGATCACCACTTGACGTCATCGTTCATGGGCTATATGAAATCTTCATTTGATGCAAGACCATAGAAAGATACCTAGCCACACATAGAAATGCTACACACATATCATGGGTTAGATCACAAAGCTATATGGACAATTGCTTACCATACCAAGAGATACATGATCCCACTTGGTACATCTTGGAGCTTTGTGTGTTGATCAATATCTTGATAAACCTTATATCTTTTCTTCTCTTTTGAATAGATGATGTCTTGAAGATAACCATGAATGATCCCATAATCCTTTTCTTCAAGACATAATTGCAATATGCTCAAATCGATGATCTTGATGCCAAATACTTCATTATATCAATATATTCATAGCATCAACCTTGAATCCAACATATGGAGTTCAAGCATGGTCTATGGAAAAACCTTACAAGTACAACTCAATGCAACCATTAGTCCATAGGGATTGTCATTAATTACCAAAACCACACATGGGGGCGCCATGCCCTTTCAAAACCCCTCTCCTCTTACCGCTACGTCATCCTCATTCCCGCGGTTGTGACAACACCCAAGTACATATACATGCAACTATGACTATAATCTGCATAGCGAACTTTGTCGAGGAGTAAATATACAATCCACTGTACATATCACAAGTCCTTGTAGGATGAACCTGCGTGCTTACCGTCAACGTTGGTCCATCGCACAAACATTGTCCTCTACATTTGAAATCGATGTCGGCCGTATCCGCAATCGCATCCAGCGCTAGCTATATGTTTCCGACTCCGATTCGGATTAATAAAAAAATGGTCTGTGTGCATGACGAGCAATATTGTCCGCGCCATACACCATTTTCTTCGAGGGAGGCATCCATGTTGCCATGACCATTGATGGTGCCACAAAAAACAACATCAAAATGTTCTACAATGAGAGGGTGCCCACATGTTTGGTGACACTAGAGGATATAAAACCAAGTTTAGTAAACATTTTCCGCTAATATATTCTCTATCTATATCTAGCCAAATGCTTACAAGAAAACATTGTCCTATACTCCTAATCTCATATGCGTTTATTTATAGCTGTGTGTACCCGTAGCCGCCCTCGTGCCGGCAGCCCGGTACGGTAGCCACTCTCCCTCTGGCTGCTGTGCCCACTCGCCAACTCGCACGCGCGCCATTCTCTTCTCCCACGCAGGTAGGCAGGCCAGCGAGCGAGTGGCCACAGGCCGGCACGGCAGCCCAGAAAGAGAAGGAAAAAAAGAGAGGAGAGATCGACAGGGGAAGGGGAGCTACCAGCCAGCCTAAACAAGAGGCGGAAAGCGACCAAATCTCGCAACGAACTCCACCACCGCTCCCCCCCGCGCGCGATCCGAACCCGGCCATGGACGGCGGGGCGCAGCCGCCGGACGCGGAGATGGCGGAGGCCGGGGCGGCCGCTGCCGCCGCGGCGGCCGGGGCCGCGCCGATGGAGAACATCCAGGCCACGCTCAGCCACGGCGGGAGGTTCATCCAGTACAACATCTTCGGCAACGTCTTCGAGGTCACCGTCAAGTACAAGCCCCCCATCCTCCCCATCGGCAAGGGCGCCTACGGCATCGTCTGGTACGCCTCCCCTGTCCCTCCTCCCTCTCCCCTCCGATTCCCGCGCCCAACTCTGATTCCCGCCGCTCTCCGTCCGCAGCTCCGCGCTCAACTCCGACACCGGGGAGCAGGTGGCCATCAAGAAGATCGCCAACGCCTTCGACAACAAGATCGACGCCAAGCGCACGCTAAGGGAGATCAAGCTGCTGCGCCACATGGACCACGAGAATGTCAGTCACTCCCCGATCCACCTCTCCTCCTCCTCCAAACATGCCAATCCTTTTGCTTACTTTTTCCTCCCTGCCCTTGCCTAGATTTGATGAAAATCATTTTGTCCCTGGGTGGTTCGTTACGTTGGTTGCATTAAATACGGCGGGGGCAGGCGGTGGTGGTGGGTTAGCTCGCTGCCGAATGATTGAGTTCGTGAGGCTGATTTGGGGATCACTTTTACTTCCTGTTTGGCTGAGATGTGCTCATGTGCGAGGGCTTCTGGAATAGTAATTCTGGACATGCCTTTAAAGAGCCCAGCACCCTTTTTGGGATGCGATTCATTGTCTTCTTGAACGAGCTTGCCTGGGGGGAATAAGTGCTATGTGGACATGCCTGGAGCAGCAGCACATGATGCTCTCGCTACTAGTGCTAGATGCTCATCTCAAAGGGAAAGGCACCTCAGGACCAACCTGGGTGTGGCCTTTTTGCTAGCTACTTGAGGTCCAGTGGGAATGTAGTGGAAGCCCAGTTCCTAGGGAGACTACTGTTGGAAAGCTGTACGATCGATCTTCTGTTAAGATGTTGGATTTGGAATTGAATCCATTTCATTCATGTTATGTAGTACCTAGTAAGCAAGGGAATCCACCTCTGAATTGTGCATTTTGTGAAGACAGTTATCCTATTGCTAGAAGTAGATTAGAGATGGACCTTCACAGCCTGCCCTTGGACGCCGCAGCATGCTCTGAAAGGAGCTGAGTTGAAGTTAGATGGCGATAAACAATCTGTTATCAATAAAAACATGCAGAGATCTCTCATAGTTTTATGCAGATGACTCTGTTTTGCTTTCTTATTCTTTGTTTCATCAAGCATCTCCGTTTGGAGATTGTGTATTCTCATTCTTATCGTGGAAGGTTTTCACAAAGTAAAACTGGTTTCCACTTTCCCGGTAGTATCGCAAACATGCAAGTGTTTCATCTTTTAATGCTCCACTGGAGTAGGCAAACATTTTTCGGTGTTTTATCTGGCATTTTAATGCTCCACTGGAGCAGGCAAACATTTTTGGGTGTTTTACCGTTGGACAGTTAGTTGCGGATCATTGGATTAGGCAAGGTCTGATTAATAACTTAGCGGAAATGCTTGTCATTGTCAATGCACGTGCTTACACGTCAGCTGGAAATGTATCACCTGGCGTAGCTACTATGAAGGCAGAAGTTTGCCCTTACGTGATCCTGTACGTTCCTTTTCTTTAGATGGTTAGGATCTTCTGCCCATATACAACGGTTCCGATTACCAAGCCGTGTGGGTCCACATAAAGCTTATGATAGCTTCTTCCCCCTTCGATCACATGTTTACCTTCTCCTGGTTTTAGAAAAGAAAATCCATACCTGCGTAAAAGAGTCCCGAGAAACGACGAACTTCGCCAGCTTTGATCTCGGTTCGCAACCCAAACACCGTCACATGATTTGGCCCGCAGCTAGCAGCCGTGTAGACGGACAAGCACGTGCGGTGACCACGTGCGGCTACAGACTTAGTAAGTTGGCGAAATGGCGGAAATGCTTTTCATTGCACGTGCTTATACATCAGCGGGAAATGTATCACCTGTCCTAGCTACCATTATGGCAGAAGTTTGCCCTTACGTGATCCTGTACGTTGCTTTTCTTTAGATGGTCAGGATCTCCTGTCCATATATAACGGTTCCGATTACCAAGCCTTGTGGGCCCACATAAAACCCATGATAGTTTCTTCCCCTTCGATCACATGTTCACTTTCTCCTGGTCTTAGAAAAGAAAATCCATACTTGCGTAAAAGAGTCCTGAGAAACAACGAATCTCACCAGCTTCGATCTCGGTTCGCAACCCAAACACCATCACATGATTTGGCTCGCAGCTAGCACTTAGTAAGTTGGCGAAATGGCGGATGCCAACATGCATAAGCCGCCTGTGGGAGAGCACATGTAGCGCAAAGGCATAGCTTTGATGACCACGGATGAGCATTCCAGACAAGAGGCGGCTGATATGGTGATAGGTGATGGGCGCAACTGCTGAACTTTCAGCGTGGCGACACCGTCAGGTGGCACAATAGCTAACTCTGGCGATGCACAGAGCATAAGCTGCATTAACCCGTTGTGGGTTCCCAGCCAGCAGATTATACTTTTCAGTTCGGTGGTCTTAAGGCCTGGTAAACGAACCATAGCACGTGGATGAAAGATCCTGACCATGTAAAGGGAAGCAGCACATAGGAACGCTAACGGCACACATCTGCCTATATAGTAGCTACATTAGGTGATACACATCCCCCTCAGCTATTTCTGTCCAAAACTTTCATAACTGTAGGTTGCAAGTCCTGAAGCAATACTTTACGCTTTTGTACTCCTGGGAGAACAGAACTCATGTCAGCTTTTGTACCATACTTTACGCTTTTGCTATTTGAAAATTTGAATGTATCATATTTGTACAATCTGTGGTATGTGCACTACTACAAAAGCAGTCGGAACATGTGCAAGCAAAAAAACATTTTAGGTTGTCATCGCCACTACCTGCATCTTTGGATCATATTTCATATGGTGCTTTCAGAAGTACTACTTGGTGCAGATTCTCAGTGGTTATTATTCGTTTGCCTCTTTGTTTGGACATTATGTCTTGGTTGTCTTTTGGTGAATCATATAACCAAGTTATTTATGTTGTGCTATCGTTATGCAGTACTATATATGGGAAAACATGTTTAACCTAAAAAGATGCCAACATCATCAATATGTGATTGGACGCATCTCAGCTGCCAGTTCTAATAAATGTTGGTTCTGTAGTGTCCAAAACAAGTTGGAAACGGAAACACTACCTGGTAGAAGTTTCCATGCAACTTTTTTTCCGAGAAAATGCAACATACTTGCGTTTCATTTCTTTGAAAAGGTAGGAGAAATACAGACAAACCACTAACGGCAAAAAACCCAGAAGAGCAAGTAGAAGCGTAAACAACGGCTTTGGTGAACATCCCATGAATTGGGCAGAGCTAGCCTAAGCCCAGCTGCGCCAGCGCGCGCCCAAAGCTTTGCTTCCTCATTGATCCTAGCGACCAGCGACTGAGTGCATGGTCTGGCATTGTCAAAGGTGCACTTATTGCGTTGCTTCCAGATCAGCCAGCTGGTGAGCTGTGTCATCGAGTCGAGCCCTTTGCACGGGGGCTTTGGAGAGCTGCAGCGGGCAGCATGCCACCAGTCCGTAAGCTTCTCCCCACGTGCCGGCGCCTGACAAGTTGCTCAGATCCAAGCGAGAGCCTCAAATCAGACTTGTCGAGAAAAGGAGCAGTCCACAAGCAGGCGTTGCATCGCTCCTGCTCTTGACTGCAGAGAAGGCACGCGGCTCATGGGGCAGACCACGCCGTTCAAGCCTCTCAGCTGTTCAGCAGCGGTCTACATCAGCCAGCCAGAAGAACAATTTGACTCTCCGTGGGCCCAAGCCTCTCAGCTGTTCAGCAGCGGTCTACATCAGCCAGCCAGAAGAACAATTTGACTCTCCGTGGCGCCCTTGTTTTCCAGTTCAACTTCCAGGAGTCACAGCTCAGAACACCTTAGTTCAGCCGCATAGCAAACAAAAGTTAAATGAAGTGTATGTGCTTTCAGCTTGCCATTATTTCCGGGTTTTCAGCTTTCCATGATCTTTGACTTTATTTCAATTCATTCAAGACGAGATAAAGTTGACCCAGGCTATCAAATATACATGCAGATGTCAAATTGTACCTTTTTTTGTGATAAATACATCACCTCTTAGTGCATAGTTTTGTGTGCAAGATGTGAAAACTAAACATTATTGCAGGTTTGCAGGCCTGTTGCTGATAACCATAGTTATTGCCTTGTTGGAAACATTTTTCAAGTATGAATTCGTACTACAAAATATTTTGTTTACACGAGTCCATTTCTTATGCAGATTGTTGCAATAAGGGATATTATTCCTCCTGCACAGAGGAATTCATTCAACGATGTCTATATTGCATATGAATTGATGGACACTGATCTGCATCAGATTATTCGCTCAAATCAAGCTTTATCGGAGGAGCATTGCCAGGTACTTTTTAGTTATTTCAATAGAAGAGTAAAACCTTTCCTTTCCAGTTGTTAGATAAGTTTGGTTATCTATTATATTATTTGTTTGGCCATAGAAATTCTTGTACTGCTATGATCTGAATTCATCCCATTCCATGATATATTATACTGTCAATTGTCTGTTTCAGTTTTTTTTTTTTTGCCTCAGCCCCATGCATACTGTTTCAGATAAAATATATTCTCCGAAGTAATACATGATATCCATAGCCTCTCCCCTTTTTGTTTCTGGCCAGCTTGAATCATCGTGCTAATTTGGTAGTCTAGGACTATGTGCTCTAACTAAGTTTGCATGATATATAGTATCAACATTGACCTAAGAGGTCGAATTATTGAGGTATATTAATACAACTGTCGGTTGATGGTTTGCTTCTCTGTAATACAATGAAAATTGGATGATACATCGACATAAGTGAACTGTAATACATTGAACAAGTACCTATTTGTATTGCACCTTTTTAAAATGATTCATCATATTTACATCAGAGGAAATTGGCATTAATGGACTTACAAGATATGACCTGAACAAAACCGTTATTGGATATCCAGTAATGCAAAATGGTTCAGTTAGACTCTTCATTGAACCTCTGAACATTCGATCGAGCAAGGGGATCGATTGAACAAGTTTATCACATATAGTACATGCCTGAGAGACGACATCTAAGTATATTATTTAGTGCTAGCCATCTCGTTTTCTATTCTTTGTCAAACACCTGTGCGTCGTCATTGCTAAGGGATGACTCCCTGAACAGAAGCAATTTTTCGATATCAGCGCGGTCTCTTTTGATAACAATACCATATCTTGCTAATGGTAAATCATGTTCTTGTTTTTGCAAATTCCATCTCTAATCCTTGGTGAACATGTTCCATGAAGAGACTTTGATATAATATGCCTGCACTGTCAGTGCCTACTTGGGTTTCTAGCATAAAAAATGTTGACGATACGCCTGAGCAATCAGTGGATTTCTCACTGACTTCTAGGATTGTCACCTGTTTCATTTCTATTGATTTTGTTCTTTCTAGTTTTTTTTTCATCGTGCACACTTCTGTCTTGTTGTGAGAAATTGTACTTAATCTGGTATGACTGTTTTGTGTAATTGTTCATTATTGTGCAGTATTTCCTTTATCAAATTCTCCGCGGCTTGAAGTATATACATTCAGCAAATGTTCTCCACCGAGACTTGAAGCCTAGCAATCTTCTTTTGAATGCAAACTGTGACCTAAAAATATGCGATTTTGGGCTTGCTCGTACCACCTCAGAAACTGATTTTATGACCGAGTATGTTGTGACAAGATGGTACAGGGCACCAGAGCTTCTGCTGAACTCCTCCGAATACACTGCAGCAATTGATGTGTGGTCTGTGGGATGTATTTTTATGGAACTGATGGACCGGAAACCTTTATTCCCGGGAAGAGACCATGTCCATCAACTACGTCTACTAATGGAGGTTAGACAGTACCCTATGAGCTTCTTTTATATCGAATGTATGAAATTATGTCGCGAGGTAGTATTTTAGCATAATAGTAGTTTTGAGACTGTGATATGGAAGTATCTAGTATGATCATAGTTTGTTCTGAAAGTAGAGGGATTTGAGCACTTTTCTAGTACCCATCTAGAATAAGTACTTATCTGGTGCACATAAATGCATTTTTAAATTCCCTCATGGTATTTCTTTCTTGCAGCTCATTGGGACACCTAATGAGGCTGATTTGGATTTTGTAAATGAAAATGCAAGAAGATATATCCGCCAACTTCCCCGTCATGCAAGTCAGTCGCTTTCTGAAAAATTTCCACATGTTCACCCTTCAGCAATTGACTTGGTTGAGAAGATGCTGACTTTCGATCCTAGACAGAGAATAACAGGTAAGTTTTGGCATGTATTTTATAGACTTAACCATCCCATCCATCTGCTGTACGGTGACAGAGCGTTAATTACTTGTTTTTGCCATCAAGACTCATGATCCTATCTTCCAAACAGCAAATTTAGAAAAGGCTTCTAAGCTGCTCAAGCTAAGCTTTCTTGCGTCATGAATATATTAACTTAGAACTTCATTGTGATCTGTTAATTATTTGTAACCGGAAAAATTTGTATGTTTACGCTATCCTAGCGTTCTATTAGCTAACATCACTTCCAACATTCCAATATAAAAAGTAAGAAAACTGGGAAGATCACTCAGCTAAGCATATAGAGTATCTGGGCAAGGTTTACAAAGTTCATTGGTCTCTTAATTTATGCGAAGGGCATTAGTCTGAAGTGGGAATGCTAAAATAGTCGTTGGTGTCTGTTGGATGCTGTTTCTAGTGTTTATGATCGACAGTTTTGACTTGCAAAATAAACTCCCCAAGATTCATGTCACTGATTGTTCTCTTTCCTTGCCTCCATTTTTTTCTGGCCAGTTGAAGGTGCACTTGCACATCCATACTTAGCATCGCTGCATGACATAAGTGACGAGCCAGTCTGCACGATGCCCTTCAGCTTTGACTTCGAGCAGTATGCATTGTCAGAAGAGCAAATGAAGGATCTAATCCACCAAGAGGCCCTTGCATTCAACCCTGATTACCAGTAGCTGGAGTTGAGTTTCTGCCTTTGATCGGCTTCATTCACATGGAAAGTTTTTCCTCCTGCCGCCATAAAAAGGTCGCTGCCACTGACCGCCAGCTGTAAATAATTGCCTCACCTGAAGATCAAAAGGTGGTGTGTTAAGGGTAGATGACAAGAGCTTGTGGTGGTCAAATTTCCGCGTAGCTATGGATGTTTGTGCTTGTGTATGTTGTCTTTACATGAATTTTTTTCTTCTCATTAAAATGTTTCAGCATTGTCCGTAAGAAAAGGTAGTTCATGAACGATGACTGCCTAATTTCGATGGCTGTCATGGGATTTTTAGATTCTTGGTCGATTAAGATTTATTGTGTTGACCTAATGTTGCTCGACTTATATTTTTCTGTTGTAAGTCCTGGTTGATGAACGCTGACTGGCCATGATTCAGTTCTTGCTGTTGGACATTGAAGTGGAACTGTATTTCTGAGCTTTAGCCCAAATCTTGAGCTCTTGCTTAGTAACTGCATTTTTCATGTTATGTGAAGCGGGAGCGGGCGAGTTATTGTTGACCGTTGTGACCGCTGCAATTTCTGCATAACAATGTTGTAGATTGCTTATAGGTGGATCCTGGATGACACCTTATTCAGATATATGAGCGGCACGTTTCCAACGGCAGCACACTTAAACTTTTTTGTTTTTGAAAATGCACACTTAACATTATTACTATGAAGATGAACCATGGATTCCATTATAGCTAGTACTACCTTTTGACACTTGTCTGCCGGAATACCTAATCATATTTGCCTCCAACAGAAGTTGAGGCAATCATCTGAATAATATACAACAAGGTACTACAACCCGTCTCTTTCTAGCTCCCGACTCCCAAACAACCACGTCTGAACTGGAAAACATCTGCAAATATGTGTATCATTATTTCCTGCAGATCTGGAGCACGAATACATTTCTCTGTGAAGATAAACAACACATGACATCCAAGCAACAACATAATAAACAATTGACTTTTAGCAATCAATTTATTGATCACTCCTTCGTTGTTTCCTAAAAGAATTATGGCCTACCATATCTTGGAACATTGACAAAACCTCTGTTGCTTAGGCAAAAGCTGGAAACAGAAGCTGCTAAGAAATGACTGATTACTAACCATGGCGGATGTCTGCATACGCAGAGCAAATCTTACAGGTTGGCGTGCAAACATGTTTGCTTCATGCTGTCCGCGACATGGGCGATAACGCCGGCACCAGCGTTGTGAAGCCACTCATTCTTAACCTGCATTGATACAGCGTGCTCTAATGAATTTGAAGATGGACTCAAGCAGAAAACGTCTTGTGGTGCACATCTACATACATGTATGTTGTTGTGAGCAGAGTAAGGCCACAATGACGCATGGAAGTTGACATCTACTTTCTTCCAACCCACTCTCTGCAAGCCATGAATCATCTCCTCTGTTTCCGAACAAATAGATGGTTTTCAAATGTGCAAAAGGGAAAAAAATTGTACAACTGGCGCTGCAAAATTCCTACCTACCTTCCATCATTTTGTGATATTCCTCGGTGTTTTCCATGTTCGGTCTACTCTGTGCAGCTTCTTTAGCTCTGGCAGCTCGCGAAGGAAAATGGGGACCGTCAGACGATACGGGTGAACAGTATTCCACATTCACAATGTGCTTGTAACCACCAACTGAACGATGCAAGGGCTGTGTATAGGAGCAAGTAAACAGTTACTCAAAGTGCCACTCACCCAGTACCTCAATTTAGTAGCTGCCATCGAGTCCTAGTGGAAGTTAAGTACCTTTCTAAGGTCCAATTCTCTCCTTATTGAAGATGTTTTCCAACCAACCATATCTGGTATAGAGGCTCAGGAAAACAAGTACACAGAAAACAAAAATAGTTCGGTTGCTCACATGTTGCGGATCAAGTTTAGGAAATACTCTGGTACGGAGGATACGATCATATGAAACATTAGCATACAAAATGCGGTTCTTAAAAGCTGCCAGTGCAGATCTGTTAAACAATGATGAAACATTATTTTTCTACCGAATAAATTAGCCTGTCAGTGATATGTATTTCTCACTTACATAAACTGTTTGTCCTCATGATCTGATGTCATTAGTAGAAGAAGCGGTGGCTTGCTAGGTTCACCATCAGTAAGAAAGAGTTGAGCACCAGTGCGACCGACAATGAAGGGAGCCAAAGGTGCAGCAAGTTTCTCTAGAATTGACAGCCCTTGGAGAAATGGAAGCTGATAATTGGCAAAGCGAGAAAATATGTATGCAATTAACATACTGTTTGGCATAAAGATGTTACAATAGTATCTCAATTTTCTCCATGAGCAATCACAAGTATATTTCATCAGAAGTTGACTAGATAGCTTCGGCTCCTTCAACCTCAAAAAATTCTTAATAGGCCACTAAAATCCATAAGGATCCAAACAAGAGTATTTGCTTCCAAGGCAACCAGGATTGGGTGGAAAGTAAAAAGAAGTCGAAAAATATAATTTAACATGTGCTGGAGACCCACCTGATTTTTCCCTCGAACACCAAGATGCGGTGTTGCCAGTGTAATAAAATTAATTGGCTCCAACCCAGCAATGACACCTAGTCCTGGAGTGGGTCCTGATATTTCAGATCCTCCAGTTGTTGGCATGACACTAACACCACTTCTTGTTTCTTTTGTTTTCAGTGAATATAGTATAGAAATAGCATATCTAGCAAACAAACCACCCAAAGAATGTGCTATGAAGGAAATCTTTCGCAGGCCAGCCATCTTCTGAACAACATCCAAGACCTGCTTCCATATGGAATAATTATGCATGCTTCGTAAACAGTTAATACATGAAAAACAGCACAGAGCAGTCTCTACTACATACTTCTTGGGCTAACCTTCTTCCAGCTACAT
Organism: Poa pratensis; assembly: GCA_947311845.1. Taxonomy (NCBI): domain Eukaryota; kingdom Viridiplantae; phylum Streptophyta; class Magnoliopsida; order Poales; family Poaceae; genus Poa; species Poa pratensis. The sequence continues at coordinate 43,227,652 of CAMZMU010000085.1, forward strand.
CGATCCCGTCAAAAGTTTTGACGTAGATATTTGATGAACTAGCTGCAAAGAAATAGTTTGTCCATTTATGTCTGAAATTTTTCTTTCACAACTGAAAATCTTTGTGCTATGCTAAAACTGTGGGTGCCAATTTCATCTCTTAACAACAATGTTCTTTTTTGTGTGCATCCAATTCCATTTCTGCACATCTTGCTCCTAACATTTATATCTCAGAAGCAAAATGGATGAATAGGTGGTAGGGGAGATATTAGCCTCGAGTTCACTAAACGAATGTAGTTCAAATATACACATACCATAGATGAAGAAATTGCCACCTAGCCGCTTGTTCAGCACTGCTTCACCATATGTCCAGTCACTAGGGCTACATTCAGAGAACATAGGGAAACTATCAGTAAAAAAGCCTGCCTCAAACGTACATACACCTCTTAGCATTTTGCGAAGTTTTACTATTTCTTATTTTCTTTTACAAATACGATGTGTACTTTGAGTTGGGCTGGGTGACGAGGTTCACTTTTGTTGCGACGCTTTTGACCTCTTGTTATCAGTGAAATGATATTCAAAGCTTTTGCATATTGGCAAAAAGTATGGCAGATAGTACAGATGGTGCATTTTAAAAACCGGACGAAGAAAATCAAAGAGTGCAGTCAGTAGTTGCCATAAGATCAGATCTTCCCTCTGGCAACCGTTAGGGCTTTCCCCAGACTTGGAAGTGATCACACACCTATTCTGTGGGAATCAGGTTGAATGATCCCGCCTAAGCCTGCCCTATATAGATTTGAAAAATGGTGGTTAATGCGATCAGACTTTCATGACCTAGTGGTCAAAAACTGGTCTGCGCCCACTAAGAGAGGTTCCTCCATTGATATTTGGCAACAAAAATTAGAAGGTTCAGAAAAGTCTCTAAAGGCTGGAGTATGAACATAGAAGCAGAGCTTAGGAATTTAAAAAAAGATTTAATGGAGGAATACGACGCTCTAGATATAAAATCTGAGACAGACGAACTTTCCAATGTGGAACAGCTTCGTTTGAAAGAAATTTATGCTGAAATGCATAATATCTGGCTTAAGGAAGAAGTTAAAGCCAAGCAACGATCTAGAGATAGAGATGTGAAGGAAGGGGATAGAAACAACAGCATATTTCCATGCTGTGGCGAATCAGAGGAGGAGGAAAACTCTGGTTCACTCTCTTGACGGGCCTGAAGGGCCGGTTACAGATGAGAAAGACATGCTTAAGTTAGCTACGGATTTTTACAAAGATCTGTTTAAGAAAGAGGAGACTCCAGAAGTCACTCTGCAGGAGGACTTCTTCTCTCCTGATGAAAAAGTAACTCAGGCACAAAATCAGCTTTTAGAGGAACCTTTCTCTGAAGAGGAGATCAAAAAAGCTGTTTTTGGGTCTTACTCCGATGGTGCCCCCGGCCCAGATGGACTTCCGTTCCTTTTTTATCAAAAATTCTGGGACGTTATTAAAACAGATCTTCTAGCCATGTTCAATGATTTTTATGAAGGAAACTTGGACATTTTTAGATTAAACTTTGCTATCCTTACTCTGGTTCCAAAAGAACCTGAGGCCAGTAGCATGAAAAAATTCAGACCCATTAGCCTCTTGAACTGCTCCTTTAAAATTTTCACTAAGGTTCTCACTAATAGACTTGGGTTGATTATGGAACAACTGACTTCGACCAATCAATCCGCTTTCATAAAAGGCAGGTTCATCCTTGAGAGTGTAGTCACTGCACATGAGGTGTTACACTCAGTAGTTCAAGGGAAGAAACAGGGTTTGGTCATTAAGTTAGACTACGAAAAAGCTTTTGACAAAGTAAGTCTAGATTTTCTGCTTGACTTGCTTCGAAAAAGAGGCTTTGGTGCCAGGACCTTTGCCTGGATCAAAGCTATTGTTCAGAATGTCTCTGTGGGAGTCAAGCTGAACAATATCATTGGGCCTTATTTCGAAACTGGCAAAGGGCTGAGGCAAGGAGACCCCCTGTCTCCTTTGCTTTTTAATTTCGTAGTTGATGTTTTAACCAGAATGCTGATTAAAGCTTCTAATGCAGATCTTATTAGAGGACTCTGTACTGAGTGTCAACAGAGAGAGACTAGGAAAAAGATTTCTGGTCTGAATCGATGGATGCTACTCGAGCTTCTCCATCCTTCTATTATCTAGATACAGAGTTTACAAGTTACAGTTCAGTCCCCCTACTACCTTGCTTATTACAAGTAAGGACCTCCAACACTCCCCCTCAAGATGGGGCAAATATATCAATGAGACCCATCTTGTTACAAGTTCTAACAAAGGATACAACACTCATTCCCTTGGTCAACACATCAGCTAACTGATCTACAGATTTAACATAAGTAACATGAAGTACACCCTCATCTAATTTTTCTTTGATGAAGTGTCTATCTATTTCAACGTGCTTAGTCCTATCATGGTGAACTGGATTGTGTACAGTGCTTATTGCAGCCTGGTTGTCACAGTATAACCGGAGAGGCGTACTTTTGCACAGTTGTAGTTCCGTTAGTAACAATTTTAGCCACATCAACTCACATAACCCGGATGCCATTGCTCTAAACTCAGCCTCAGCTGTAGACCTTGCAACTACACTTTGCTTTTTACTCCTCCAACTAATTAAATTACCACCAACAAACATGCAGTAACCTGATGTAGACCTTCGATCATCTAAACACCCGGCCCAGTCAGCGTCAGTATACCCCTCAATGTTCAGATGTCCATGAGCAGAAAACAATATCCCTTTCCCAGGGCAACCCTTCAGATATCTAAGAATTCTGTTCACAGCGTCCATATGACCAGAACGGGGATCATGCATATATCTACTAACCACACTGACAGCATATGCAATATCTGGTCTAGTATGTGATAAATATATGAGTCGCCCAACTAATCGTTGGTACTGTTGTTTATCCACATAATCCCCAAAGTCAGCAGTTATGCGATGATCTGATTCAACTGGTGTGGCTGCAGGTTTGCAATATAGCATTCCAGTTTCAGTAAGCAAATCTACCACATATTTCCTTTGTGAGAGATAAATACCTTGGACGCCATATGCAACTTCAATGCCAAGGAAATAGTGTAGATAGCCCAGGTCTTTAACTTCAAACGATCTTGAAAGTGCCTTCTTTAACCGAGCAATCTCCCCATCATCATTTCCTGTAATAACTATATCATCAACATATACAATAAGCACAATAATTTTATCATGGTTGCGCTTGAAAAACAGGGTATGATCAGCATTGCTTTGTTTAAACCCCATAGAACAAATTTCATTCCGAAAGCGTCCGAACCATGCTCTAGGTGACTGTTTTAACCCATATAACGACTTTTTCAGCCTGCACACTTTACCCTGAGTCTCTTGTGTACTAAAGCCAGGAGGAATCTCCATATAAACTTCTTCGTGCAAATCTCCATGAAGAAATGCATTTTTTACATCCATTTGAAACAATTTCCACTTATTATTTGCTGCTATAGATATAAGGGTCCTGATGGTGTTCATTTTCGCCACTGGTGCGAAGGTTTCGTCATAATCCACTCCATAAGTTTGACTATAACCCTTTGCCACTAGTCTGGCTTTATACCTTTCTACTTTACCATCCACGTTTTGTTTCACGGAGAATACCCACTTACAACCAACAACCTTTTTATCAGGAGGGAGAGTAGTAAGTACCCATGTATTGTTCTTGTCAAGTGCTGTCATCTCCTCCATCATAGCTGCTCTCCACTCTGGATATTGCTTGGCTTCCTGCCAATCACGTGGTATTGGTAAAGTAGAATCCAGTGCAGCTATAAATGATTTATACTGAGAACCCACAGACGAGTACGAAACATAATTAGAAAGATCATATGGAGACAGATTTGGTGGCAATTTCCCAGCTGTGGTACGAGGCTGTTTTCTATGAGCAATGGGCACATCTAAATCATCTTGTAAGGAGGGAAGTGTACCATCATTTGGAGGAGATGAGCCTTGCACATCTGATAGTGCTAAACCAGGCGAGGTCTCTTGTTCTTGTGCTTGTACTGCAGGAACTTCTTGATCATGTCTCGGTGGAATTACTACTTCCTCACCTCGATGTCTCCGTGAATACACCTGAAGATTTCGTTCTTCATTGAACCTTGGCCATTGCATAGCTTCATTTGTTTTGTCTTGATGCTCCCCCTGCACCAGTTCTTCCCTTGCATCCAATACAGGATCACCATCATGCACATCTTGTCTAGGTATAACTCCAACTACTGTCTCTCTTGATGCTGAGATCTGATTCCCCTCTTCCTTCTCTCCCCCTGTTTCAGAGTTCAAATCTGAAACATCATTTGTAAACATGTCAGGAAACACATCGGAAAGGTCGGTCGGCTCCCCATAAAACGATTCGTTCTCCCTGAATGTTACATCCATACTAATAAACATTCTTTTCTCAGTAGGGCACCAGCACTTATAACCCTTTTGTTTCCCTGAATAACCAACAAATATACATTTCAAAGCTCTAGGATCTAATTTACCAACCGAAGGTCTATAATCCTTCACAAAGCATACACAACCAAACACCTTTGGAGGCACCACAAATGAGTTCTTACCGGTTAGACATTCTATTGGAGTCTTATGTTCCAATACCCTCAATGGCATCCTGTTTATCAAATAGGCTGCTGTCATTACAGCGTCACTCCACAGATATTTAGGGACATTCATTGCAAACATGAGACTTCTCGTAACATCTAAAAGATGCCTGTTCTTTCTTTCAGCCAAACCATTTTGTTCGGAAGTACCTGGGCAGGTAGTTTGATGAATAATTCCAAAGCTAGATAAGTATTCATCAAACTCTCTGTTCAAATACTCTGTACCATTATCCGTACGAAATACTTTCACACGGGCATTATACTGAGTCATAATTAAATTATGGAAATCTCTGAAGGATTCGAATACATCACTTTTATGTCTTAATACATAAACCCATGTCGTCCTGGTACAACAGTCAATAAAAGTAACAAAATAGCGATAGCCATTGATCGATCTCACACCACTAGGCCCCCATACATCAGAGTGAATAGTATGTAGTGGTTGAGTACTTCTATTATCTGATGACATGTAAGAACTCCGAGTGTGCTTCCCAAACTCACATGCATCACATACCAAACTATCCTTATTAATCCTACAATAGAGATTAGGATAGAGCTGACCGAGTGTAGCAAACGACATATGCCCTAGTCGACGATGTTGGAGTAGAAACTCATTTAGAGGAGAGGGTGACAAAACAGCAGCTACTGCAGGTGAAATATCCTTATCAAGGTAGTACAGCCCATCACGCATGCTCCCCGTCCCAAGCCTTCTTCCAGTCCCAAGCTCCTGAAACAAACACCATGACGGGAAGAACAAAGCAGCGCAATTCAACTCATTTGTAATGCAACTGATAGACAAAAGATTTATTGGAAACGAAGGCACATGCAACACAGAAGATAAAGATATATTAGGGCTGCACACAACTGTCCCAAAACCTAGGATATGTTGTGTCGATCCATCGGCAAGTTTGACAGTTTCCATCTTTGAATCAGGGAAATATTTCGCGAAATCCTTGTAAGAACCAGCCATGTGCCGTGATGCACCTGAATCAATTAACCATGGTGCATCATTGAAATTTTGTTTAGCAGGATTAGAGATATTACCGCAAATTTCAGTAGAGGGAGTAGCAGCTTGGTAAGGCTCTTTATCACCCTGGTTCGTTCCTTTGAACTGCTGCCATTTTTCTAGCTCAGCGGTAGTCATCTCAACTTGAATAATTTTTGATACATCCTCAATAGTGGCTGAAACATTCGCCCTTCCAGCTGGTTTTGTTCCCTGGCCACGTCCACCGCCACCATTGCCTTGAGAGAGACGTCCACGGCCACGGCCTCTCCAGACCTGACCTCGTCCGCGCCCCCCTCCAATTAGTTCAGGGCACGATGCTTTAATATGTCCTGGCTGGCCACACTCAAAACAGTTCCTGTTATATGCAGGTATCCCTGGCTTTTGGTAGTTGGGATTTTCATAGGCAACTAGAGCTGAACGTCTCTGTGCCATCCCCTGAGTGTCATACACAATTCCCTCTAGTTTCAACCGAGTTTCTTCACTAATGATTGCAGAAATAGCTTGCTCCAAACTGGGAAGTTTCCCACTACCATAAAGTGCTGCCCTTCTGTTTTCATATTTGGGATTGAGACCATTTAGAAAATCCCTAACACGCTTTCTCTCGGTCCATTTGCTGAATTCTTCAACACATTTTCCACATTCCAATCTGATGGGATCATAGTAATCTAGATCACTCCATAAGCGTTTCAGTTCGGACACATATTCTACCACTGTCTTCTCACCTTGACTCAACTCCTGTAGCTCTTTCTGAATTCTACACGCCAACATCTCATTTCCAACTCCCGAGTATGTGCCTTTCAACAATCTCCAAATCTCGGAAGCCTGTTTAGAAATCTGTGGTGATACCGAGCTCAATAACCATGCTCTTACCAAGGCATTTGTCATCTTCCACCTCTCGCCCTCTTTGGATTTTTCTTCAACTGGTTTCTCAATTGTGCCCAATATATAACCTTCAAGCTTCCTTGAGACTAGTATTGTCTCAGCATGCTCTGCCCAGCTGACATAGCTCTCTGCACCTTCTAGCTTCACACTAGGCATTTGTAGAGGATGAACTTCATCCTTCATCTCATTCTGTGACTTTGAACTTTCCCCTTGCTTCTGAATTGCATCAAACAAGACTTTATACTTCTCATCCATTGCCTGCAGCACCGCTGCCAGTTCCTTCACTGTAACCACCGAGGTAGCATCCTCATTACCTGCCATCTCCAACACTACAATCTCACCGCAGATTCACAAAACAACTCCCAAAAAATTTGACCACAGCACACCTCCAGAAATCGCAGGCTACCAGCAACAAACGGACCAGCAATCCTTCACTTCACTTCAGCCTCCAGGACAGCAGCAGCAGCTGCCGCAGCTGCAGCCCCTCTTCTCCTTCTAAAATTTCTTGTTGCGTGCAGTTTTTCTACAGCAGTCCTGCCGGTTCCTCCTATGCCCAACTGCCTAGCAACCACCGACCAAATCCACCGGCGTCTGGGATAGCTGCAACCTCCACACTCGTCTCCTTCCAGGTACAAGCACAAACCCACCACCGATTTACCTTAGGGCACCTCCAGGGCCCAAACTCCACCTACTCCCGTTTCTTCTCCGCTCCAATCCAGCAGCCCCAACGCCTCCTTCTCCCCACTTCTACTCGAAAGGATCTCAGCGTGGGAACCGGTTCACCGCCGGCGAGGGCTGAGCACCGCCTCCTGCTCTGATACCATGTCAACAGAGAGAGACTAGGAAAGAGATTTCTGGTCTGAATCGATGGATGCTACTCGAGCTTCTCCATCCTTCTATTATCTAGATACAGAGTTTACAAGTTACAGTTCAGTCCCCCTACTACCTTGCTTATTACAAGTAAGGACCTCCAACACTGAGATTTGCCCAGGTGGTGTCATCTGCCTGCAATATGCGGATGACACCATCTTGTTCTCGGAAAAGGATCCTATCCTGGCCACTAACCTTAAGTGGGTCCTTACATGCTTTGAGCAGGTCTCGGGCATGCGGATTAACTACAGTAAAAGCGAGTTAATCCCTTTAGGCTTAGAAACTAGTGAGGTCCAGTCTTTTGCTGAGATCTTGGGGTGTGCTGTTGGCAATTTCCCCATTAAGTACTTAGGTATCCCTTTACATTATGAAAATCTGCGGAGAGAGGATATTCAACCTCTCATTGATAAGATTTTAAAAAGAATAGCTGGCTGGAGAGGAAAGCTCCTCTCCTATGCAGCAAGATTGACTCTGATTAGAACATGCCTGGCCAGCATACCCATCTACCTTTTATCTTTTTTCAAATTTCCCAAATGGGCACTGGATCTTATCAATACCAAATGGCAAATTGCCTCTGGAATGATTTTGAGGGGCATAGGAAGCTTCATCTTGCCAATTGGAGTTTGATTTGCCAGAAAAAGGAATACGGTGGTTCAGGATACCTGAACCTAGCCAATGTTAACCTTTGCCTCCTCAGCTCCTGGATTAAGAGATACATCCAGGGAGATGGCAAAATTTGGAAAAATATGGTAGATGCTAAGTACAGTACTCAAAATCCGAACATCTTCTGTAGTAAAACTGTTCGGGTTTCCAATTTTTGGAAAGGTGTTATGTGGGCTGTCCACAACATCAAGTTCGGATATAGATGGAAACCTGGAAATGGAGAGAAAATCAGGTTTTGGGAGGATACGTGGTTCGGGACTTCCCCCTTGGCTGTCCAATTTTTTGACTTGTACATTATCTGCAATGAGCAGAATAAAACTATCAAGCAAGTCTGGGTAGATGGTCAGCTTAGGATCCCTTTTAGGCGAAATTTCTCTCCACTTCTGATGCAAAAGTGGCATGAGTTAGAAGGTGTTGCAAGCTGCATTGCTCTGAATTCGGAGTCAGATGCGCTGGTCTGGCAGTGCGACAGCAAAGGGGTTTATTCTACTTCCTCTCTGTACGCTGTCATCAACTTTGGTGGGGTTCAACCTGTGTTCATTCCGAGCATTTGGAACCTTCATATTCCACCTAGGGTGAACATCTTTGTCTGGCTCTTAGCCCATAATAAGCTAATGACTAGAGATAACCTTAAAAAAAGGCATATGAACAAACCTGAGGACTGTGTTTTCTGCTCTGAGTCTGAATCAATTTCCCATTTATTCTTTCAGTGCATTGTGGCTAAACAAATCTGGCATTTCATTTCCAACTTCTTTGATATGCAAGTTGGTAATGATTATTTCTCTATTGCTCGATTCTGGGTAGCTAACAAGAAACATGTAGTACTTAACTCAGTTAGTTCAGCAGCTCTTTGGTGTCTCTGGAAATGTAGGAATGACCTAATTTTTTAATGGTCTTCCATGGATTAATTTTTTTTTTTTTGACAGGGATTTCTTTTTTTTTGACAGGGTTCCATGGATTAATATTCTTCAGGTGTGGAGGATGATCTTGAACACACTGAAAATATGGAGAATCATCTTCAACGAGGAGATGCTGCTGAAGATGGATCTCTTCTGTGCAAAGGTGGAGTCGCTGCTGAACAGCCCCTTGCTGCTGGAGAGTGGCTGATCCCAGGTGTCGACCTCTCTCGCACTCCCGCTGCCGGCCCTGTCGGGAGGACCATATCCCCAGTGCTGAAGAAGACGGCGCTGCAAGGGACCTGGAATACTCAGACGTCTACTCTCGACCAGGCGACGTCGACCCAGGCCATCACCCCCAGTGGCGGAGGCAGGGGGACCAGCAGGGGCCTTGCCCCCCCCCCCCCCCCCCCCCCCGAGATTTGATATTTCTGTGTAAGTCCTTGCATACATATGCTAAATCCAGTGTATTTTCCGCTCTGGCCCCCCTTGTAGTATTATTTTGTGCTCTGGCCCCCCTTGTACTATTTTTCTGGCTCCGCCACTGATCACCCCGTCTAGGGACGCGTGATGCCTCAAAGCGAAGCTCCACTGCTGAAGTTTCGCCTTCGGGGCTTTAGCTCGTTTTGTTTTTGGAAAACCCTCTCTGCTTGTTCTGGCAGATGGTTTCTCTCTCGCTGCTACTCTTTCTTTACCTGCCTTTATATTTCTCCGCTGATAAACATGCTTCTGCATGAGACTCCTAGTTTGTAGACCTGACCTTCGGGTTTTGTTGATCTGATCAATGGAACCGGGGAGGAGCTCCCTGTTATTCTAAAAAGTAGTTGCCATAAGCACCCATATTCATATGTTATAATGCAACACTACCATCAATGAGCGAGAAGGTCTTCTGAATTGTAATTTCATACCAATCAAACCAAAAATTAGGCCAGGTCAAAAGTAAACATGCAACCAGTAATAATGATATTAAATTCGTGACTTTTAGAGAAAGAGGCACAGAGCGATGGTTTCGATATATAGCTGGATATGCAGTTCATCTTTTGTTTATAAACTACTATGACAGGACTAGGTTCTACGACTGTTACCTTGCCATAATACCATGAACCAAAATAAGGAGATGGTCTGGTCCTTGGTTGCTTTTGGATTCTTCCATGGATGAACAAGGTACAGGAGCGCCCCTGCTGGTGGACACTTGGCCGGAACAAAGGTATTTCGTGGTGGTCGATCCTGCACAAACAAAGCGGTGCTATAATTTCAGTGCACTTCAATAAGCCAGCATTTGAAAACTATATATTTGGTGAAAAGCGTCGTTGGAGTCTCGTTAATTCGACTTGGTTAACGACTGCCCTGTGTCATACAGACGAAGTGAAACCTTGGATTGGTTAACGACTGCCCTGTGCCTTCATACAGTCTCTATTGTTTGAAGAATTCAGACACAGCACCCTTCCCATGAGCAGAGATACTGTATTCCAGGCACACTGAGATGTCACTTGATCCACAAAATCATCTCGTCGCTTAATAACTGAAATTTTTCCTGACCAAATCCCCCAGAACCAATTATCCAACCCGGTCAAGCCACCAGGCATATGAGGCACCAAACTATGGAGCCGCAGCTACGAAATTATCAGTGCACGCTAATCCCCGCGAGAACTACCTTCATAGCATCCTAAACGGCAACCCAAAATTTCAAAAATCAATCCGATTATTATTCCCCATTCCCCAGAGCCGTAGAGTCTTCTTCAACAGAGCGCCAACGCTACGGCAGAAACCGAAATGGAAATATTTGAATTCTCAAGGGGAGGTGCGACGGAGAAGAACGTACCTGACGGGCCGCCGGCGCCGCTCCGGGGACGGGCGTGGCTGGAAGGGTACGCGCGGAGGCGGCGATAGTTATAGGAACGGTGGTGGTGATGCCAAGGAGAGCAAAGCGCGGACGCCATCCCGCCCGCGCGTCAGCCGCAGTTATCACCGCCGCCGCGGGGATCGATGGAATACGGCGGCCGACGAGAGGCTGACGCGCGTGCGGACGACGGCACGATGGGCGGACACGGCGTCGCCGCCGATGCCCGACCGTTGAATTCGCTGCGGACGGTCGGCAGTTCAAACGGCTAGATCAGTACTTGTTTTTTTAGGGTGAATGGCTCGATCGAGCGGAGCTCGTATCTCGTTTTTTTCTTTTCTTTGGAAAATGGATCATTCCTTCTTTTTTTTTTTGCGGGGGTGGAAACGAAAAGTTACACCAAGCTTCTTACAGAAGAAACCAGAAGAAACACAAAATTACAGAAAAGTCCAGCTTCTGGAACCCAGCGTCTTCTCCGCAGCGAAGCACGTGCCGCCGGCGCGCCGCCGCCACTCCTCCACACACTTGGACTGGGAGGATCCCCTCGACGGACGGGAAGTCGACGGACCTCAGCTTCGAGAAGCCTCCATCCTTCACCACGAACGACACCGGCTTGGTCAACTCCAGCATCTCCACCTAGATCTTCGAACACCGGCTCCGCCAACACGAACGCCGGCTCGGGGGAAGGCGCGTCGAAGCTCCGAGGAGCCGCGAGCACGCCGGGGACAGCAGACCTGCCTCGAACCTCCGCCGGAGACTCCAGAGCAGGGGAGAAGGAAGTCGTCCACCAAAACAACTCCGACACCGCCGCCAACTCCACATTGCCGCCGGCGAAAGCCCTACACCTACCTACACTATGTATATGCCGGGATCTGCCGATTCCCCAACCTCCCGCCGCCGGAGCGGCCGGCGGAGGCGGGGAATCGCACAGATCGCCGGCGGCGAGGTGGTCTGTGCGGGGGGGTCGAAAAATTCGCCTTTCCTGTAGCAGGGGAAAGGAGACCGGTCCGAGCTCGGCCTTCACTCGTGCCTGCTAAAAAATGGATCATTCCTTGAGGGTTCAAAACAAAAGGAAAATCGGATTAAAAAAAGGAGAATGATTTAGGTATGCTAAATCCAATATTTTTTAAAACCCTAATGCCCCGCTTGGTAACACAGTCGATTTTTCCGGCCGTGACGATCGGCGGGTCTGTTTTCTAGTGCACAGTGAAACCGGCGCTAAAAATACTGGCCTTAAATACAACAATTCAATCAGGGCTTAAGACAGTTGTACAACAATCGGGCTCTTTCCCAGGTGGGTGACCATTGCCACGGTTACGCGTCGATGCGTAAGCATATGTGTGTTCTCTTCACCCTCACTTTTCATGTTCGTTCCGGCTAAGACCGGGGTCCTTTTTCTCTCCTCCTCTTCGGCAGAGTCTAGAGGGTGCAACGGCAGAGTCCTTCTCCTCTTTGTTGTATCCTGAGTTGGAAACAGTCTCTTCATGTCGGCGCCGACATGGACCTCGTCTTCGGCAGCGTGGCTGGCCAGCGGGAGGATGGTTTATTTGATTGGTTTCTCCTTTTATATAGTATTTGTAGGCTTAGTTTTAGGCTTGCCATGGTGGCGTAAGTGTTCATGGTCGTTCCAATCAACTTTGGAACCAATACATATATAATTTATACTAGACGTTTATACTTTTGTAACGCTTATTCTTACGATGTTATTGTGTTAATCAATACAGTTTTTTATTACCAAGATTGCATAGTTAACCAACAACAACAACAACAACAACAACAACAACAACAACAACAACAACAACAACAAAGCTTTTTTTCCCAAACAAGTTGGGTAGGCTAGAGTTGAAACCCATAAGATCTCGAAACCAGGTCATGGTTCTGGCACATGGATAGCTAACTTCCACGCAGCCCTATCCATGGCTAGTTCTTTGGTGATATAAGATTGCATAGTTAACCAAATTAAAAAAAACATTTTGGATCATTAGTCCTAGTGTTGTTTATTATACGATTGTATTGCATATAATTGCAAAGTTTGTGAGTGCTAAATTTATATTGTATGTTCTAGTAATAATTCTTCCCAAACTATTTTGTTTAGTGTATATATGTATCTGTGTTAGTAGACACCCTATTCTGCACCCAGGTGCAGAATAAGTTATTTTGCACCCGAGGTTTTTTTTACATTGTTTTATAAAAAAATATTTATCATCCAAATAAATACATTCATGTTGTCCGACAATAAAAAGATCTACATAAGAAATGCAATATATGAGTCATAACGGTGTAAAAATAGCTAAAAATGTGTCTTTTACATCATATTTTTTTAACGCCACATAAAAAAAGTTTTACATCATGTTAATATTTTCTTTATGTTCTTATTAACTTAGGAAGTATGGCAACTTTACGTGACGTAAAAATTCTTTACGGTTCAAAAGATACGGGGTGGGTGTAGAATAACTATTCTACTCCTTGGGAGTCAAATAGCGCATATATACTTAAATATCGTTAATCACCGTGATAGAGACATCTAGAGCGTACATGTGAACACATATCTTTGTACTGGTTCTAGTATAATTATTCGGTAAGTATAATTAGAATTACTTCTACAGTATATATTGAACCGTCGAAAAAATAGGTCTTGCAAGTTTGGTTCACTAATAACAGGTGCTCTCTGTGAATGGTATTGAAATGGTCTATACTATACTACCAATTGATGAAAATAAAGTTTTTGTAGATTATACTTCAGATTATGTTGTCTCAACTTAAATGTGTCTGGCTTCATTCAGTGTATGTAAGTACTTCTGCCAATTTCTCATATTGGATTTAAACATGGATGCATACTAATAATCGATGAAAATATTTCTTTCATATATTCTACTTTTGGTTATTTTGTCATGCTCGTCTTTAATGTTTCTCCTTTCCACCAATGTATATAAATGCTTTAGCCAATTCCCACATCTAATTTAACCATGGATATTTAGGTGGAGCGGCACGATCTCATGGATTTTGGATGCAATCTTCTGGAGACGGTCACACATGATTTATTCAACTGGTGTGGCTAGAGGTCCAATAATAAAATCCGTGATGCACAATAGCTACATGTTTTTTGTTTCTTTGGTTGATTTTTGTACCCTCTCTCTGTAACCCGTGTTTTGTAATACTTTCAATGTTAATCTTGCAATAAACCTGGTTCCGATGCAAAGGTGGGGGTATTTTCCTTTTCGATGAAACGTAACACAAATTTCAGTGCAATGTTTTGAACATCCATCGAAGAGAGATATCATCCAACTAAAGTCCCTATCGCAAGTAATTTGGACTTGATTATGCAAATCGAGTCTTTCCACATATCAATAATCATTTGGGCGTAACAGAAAAAAATGGTAGTTATGACTATAATTTAGTATTAGGGCCCTCCACCTCTCAGGGCCCGCGGTCGCCCCGTCTGTCCTAGTTGTATTGTAACTTGCACTGAGCCAGCCGAGTGAGGCCTGCTTCAGCGAATATACTTGTGTTGGTACGAAGTTATCGCGAATCATGTTGTTTGAACAGAATTTCAACGGAATCTTATGTAACTTTAGATGAATGATGATTCCGGACAATCCAAATTTGACGCAAATGGATCCACATAGTCCTTGCACCGTGTAGACTAAGACATAACCTAGTAGCGAGTAAGGGTTGATGCCTTCTTCTCACCGCAGTTCAACTCCTTGTGATTGTAATTAAATTTGATGGTGTTGCGTCACTTTTGTACAAAAAAAATGCTGCATGCGGATCCTTGAACTACGGCACTGATTTGTGTAGTCCTTGCAACGTAGTAAAAGCGTCTGGATGGCGGATGCTGCTTTCCGCATCTCTCCTCCTGCCCAAACTGGCCTACACCAGCCCGAACTGACCCCATCGATCAAAAAGGAGCTCAGCACTGTAACGCGACGCCGAGACCTGACGCCGCACGCCGCTCCCGATCGATCATGGCGTCCGTCCGTCCACGAAAGCGCTGCCTGCCGTGCGGCACCGATCCTATCCATCCCCAGCCGCGCGTTAGTTTCTGGCCTAGCTAGGAAACGCCAACTTTCTCTGTGCAGTGCAAGTGGCCTCAGCTCTATACGCACGTAGCGTAGCAGCTGCTAGTGCATCATCATGGCACACGCAAACGCAACAACCCATATGCGTATTCGTGTCGATAGATCGAGTTCTTGGGCCCCCGGAGATTTCGGCTTTCGCGTCATGGTTTTCCCCATGCATGGATGGATAGGGTGGTGGATCACATGGATGTCCCTGTCAGTGTGTAGGGGTCCGGCCGGCCGGATAAGGTGACAAGCTACTCGGTTTTGTTTACTTGCTACCTCCTCACTCTTAAGGATGACTCCAACGGGCCGACGCAAACGGACGCGCGTTTGGTCCGCGTTTGGTCCGTTTGCGTCGGCAAACGGACAGTCCCAGTCCGTCCCTGTCCGTCGTTGGTGGCAGTGCGCCCAACGGCCCGACGCATTGAGTCCGTCCGGCAATTTTTTTTTTAGCTAAATAGGCCATATATGGACCTTTTTCATTCATATATAGGGAGGGTGGGCCACAAACGGCCTTTTTACATAATATTTTTAAAACAAAAATATATAAAAACTAGAATATTTGTCCTTCGCGGACTTCTACTCCTCTTCGTCATCCCCATCGAGGATGACATAGTCTGGCTGCTTACAGAGGTGCGTCGGTGGTCCGCCTCGCGGTGGGACGACGGCCGGCGGCGTGGGCGGCTGCTCCTGCACCTGCTCCTGCTCTGGGACCTCCCAGTCGCCGCCATTGAAGACCCAGCGCTGCCCTAGCAGGCCTTCTGGTAGCGGAGGCGCCGGTGGCAGGTCCACGTCCATGGCCTGCCACCATGGCTGTGGTTCCTCCAGGACCGCCGCCTGCTGCGCCTGCAGGGCCGCCTCCTGCTCCCGGTCGACATCGGCGAGGACAATGGCCCAGCGCTTGGCCTCGTCCTCGGTCATCTGCTTGCGCGAGGCCTCCTTCACGGCCTCGAGCTCGGCGTCCTCGGGATCCACCTCCATCTTCACTTCCTGCGGCGGCGGCGGCGGCGCAGACCCAATCCGCAGCGCGCGCGGCACTGGTGGTGCGTCCCGCCGCCGTGTGTGCGGTGGCGGTGACCAACGCCCAGATGGCGGCGTCGGAGCCCGCGTATAGAGGGCCTGCCGCCGCAGGTCGTGCTCGTCGCTGAACCACTCCGCCCAGTTCCTGGACCTCGCCGCGTAGGCGGGATCGTTTAGGAGCTCGGCCGGGAGGCGGCGGCGGCGCTCAATCTCCAGATCCCGTGCCCGCTTGTTGGTCGGAATCGGAGGCACCGGGATCCGCTGCGGGTTCAGGTGCCAATGCTCGGGGAGCTTGACATCTGGCCACGGCAGCGGGGTTGCGTGGTCCCAGTACCACTGGCAATCCTCCTTGCACACGTAGACGCGGTTGCGCACCTCGGCGCCCGGCGGCGCGAGCTCGAAAACGGCGGGGACCGGCTCCGGCTCCGGAGAAGATGGTGGCGTCACGGAGGGAGCACGGAAGCGCCGGCGGCGGCGGCCATAGGAGGACCCCGCCTCGCCGTCATTCTTGGCCTTGCCGAGCCCCGGCCATCGGAGCTGCATCGCGGCGAGCGAGGTGGCTAGGGTTTGCGGCGAGGCTAGGGTTTGGTCGCCGGAGAGGGTGAGTGGGCAGTGGAGTGGGTGGGGGCTGGCCGTCCCTATCCCCTGGCATTAAAAAGGACTGGGCCAGGGAGGCTGACCGCGCCTTGTCGCTGACAGGTGGGCTCGGGGAGGACACGAGGCGTGGCCGCGCGGACGCGTTTTCAGTCCGTCGCGCGTCAGCGCCGACGCATCGGTGGCCCAAATTTGGGCCAGGAATGTGTCGCGGCGGACCGAAAAAACGGACCGCGGTCCGTTTGCGTCGCCCCGTTGGGCCGTGTTTTTGGCTCCAGCGGACAGGGACGGAGGCGCGCGGACTCGATGCGTCGCCCCGTTGGAGTCATCCTAAAATAACTGTCTCAAATTTGTCTAGAAATAGATGTATCACGTATCTAAATACATTCACTTTTGATAAATTTAAGACAGTTATTCTGGGGGGACGTATGGAATATATATCAGTTCTCAAGTCACCCGAACTCTCTATTATCAGTTTTCGTAAAAAATATATTCTCAAGTCACCATGACCAAAGTGGCAAAGACAAAGAGGATACCACTGTGTAGCAAGACCAATGGATCTCGACGGCTCCTATTGAGTTCGAGATCTCAACTGATGATGGAGGCTGAGTTTGGATATGGTGAAGACTATGTACCGAATGGTCGGTGTTTTGTAGCAGTCTCGGCAAGCGGGGGCAGAAACCCAAGGACACTTATTCTTGGGGTGCTCTTTGGGCACAAAGTCTCAACTTTCGGGATGAAAACCCTAGGTCTAACCTTTGTCTTTGTGTTTTCTTCCGGTGGCTTGGGGTGCTCTTTGCACTTTTCTGGGTCCCTTTGTAATTTCTGGTTTCTTTTGGACCTTGTTGTAAAAGTGTGCTGAGCTTCCTAATATATGCGTCGGATCCTCCTAAAAAAAAAACCTAAGTCTAACCTTTATTGGTTGTACCTAGCAGTGACAGATCTCTATTTGTCTCCCTGCTGAAGGCATTGTCTGGAATTCAGCCCAACTTTTTTCGGGGTGAAAACTCATGATCTATAATCAGGCGACGGCGGTGTTTGTGCACGGTTCCCTTCTTGGAGGAGTCGTTTCTGGAGAACCTTTTTAACTGTCCGGGTGTGTCTTATGGTGGTGGTAGTTTCTGCTGCTTCGCTAATCAGTTCGACGTTTTTTTTCTTTGGTTGTGTGCATCCTTATATCTCGACTAGCTCCTGATATTATGTTGTTACAAACTATGGGTGTATTTGATATCTTCTTGATATAGCAAGACACATCACATGATTTAATAACGAGGAGTTGAGGCTAGGGCAGCACACCCCCAAAGCTGTCGCGGAGCCAGATCGGACTTGGGCTTGGGTGGGGTAGCTCCTGCCAGCCATTTGCCGACCTCGGGCCGGCGAAAGTCAAGATTGAAAGGTGGAAGCGACAACTCGAAGGCGCGCGAACCCCGGCCAGCAATGTTGTGCACAGCCGTCGCTTCCGTACGTGGCTGGCCCCCTCCATAATTGCCCTCTCTCCCCTACCTTTCCTTGTGGATAACAAAGCGGCCGTGACTGGAGTTCGACCATCGCCAGTGGGCGATGGGGCGAGCACCTGTTGTGTTCACCTCGATCGACCGGTCCCCCGTCCGTCCGTCCGGCCGGCCTATGTCCTCGGCGCGACGGCGACGGCGACGGCGACGCGGAAGGATCGCTGCGGTGGATGCCGTTGGCGCCGTGGAAAAGATCGAGCATGCAGGACCGGCGGCCACATGCATGTATGCGATGCGATGTGATCGCCGGGCGGAGGGCGACGCACGGCCGGGCCGGGCCGGGCCGGTCGCCGTCTTATCGCGAGCAGGGGATCAGGATCGATCACGTGGAGGTGGGGCTCGCGCGCCACGTCCACCGCCGGCCTAAGTATGGTCGCTGTCGCCGTGGATGAGGACTTGCGAAGGATCCGCTAGCCGGCCAGAGTCTATATCTGTCGATTAAAACAGGATAAAAATGAGCATGAACACACGTACCCTTTACCTTCCGTATTCTCGAGATTCCAGCAGAACATTTGTGCAGATCGACTGGGTGCGAATTACAAGCTATACTCCCTCAGTCCACGGTTAAATGTCAGGCAACATATGCTATTCAAACTTATGAATTTGGTAATGTAACTTTGACAGCATCCCACCCACATTTTGTTGACCAAAATGATGGTCAAAGTTGAACCATGCAATTGTTTACGGAGGGAGTATCATCATAAACTTTATATATACTTGCGCACCTCAAATTACTAATAGTACAGTTTTCTCCAAAAGAAAAAACCTAATACAACAACGGTTATTCTAGAATAGATACTTTGATCCGGTTGTTTCTCGTTACCAATTCTTTTTGGGTTTTCTCAGTCTCAATCGATTGAGATTTCCATGAAAAATACAACCCGGTTGTAAAGGTGCAAATTACACCTTTTAGTAAACTGAAGTTGACTTTTTAATTCTGAACTTGGTCACAAATGATCTCGACATATCATCAATCGTCGACCATTTCGTGATTATGGGAGGGATTTTGCAGCATACACCAAACTTGTGTTAGAGCTGACATCACCAAATTTAATGATTACGTAAAAATTTAAAATCTAACAACTTACTTTCCCATTT
This sequence comes from Poa pratensis, assembly GCA_947311845.1. Taxonomy (NCBI): domain Eukaryota; kingdom Viridiplantae; phylum Streptophyta; class Magnoliopsida; order Poales; family Poaceae; genus Poa; species Poa pratensis. The sequence goes on from CAMZMU010000085.1 coordinate 43,246,716, forward strand.
TTGTAAATATTTACTTATTTTGATTTTTACAAGGATCTAGTCGAGATTTTGAGACTAACTCTTGGGGAATTCAGTGGTATGAAGATTTTTTGTTTGTTTGTTGGGTGAGCTAGCGTCGACGTCGTCATCCATCAACGCTAGCTCTCGACCCACCCAACTAATGTTCAGCAGCTGTGTCGATCAGTGAGTGGCCATAAGCTAGGATACGCAGCATGCACGTCACCGTCAGTGGCGTTACATCTTCCTAAGTACAAGCATTGTACGTTTAAGGGTCACGTACGTTACGTACTGATCTCGGCGGCCCGTGATTTGTCCTCCTGCGTACGTGCCGTTCCCTTTCGCTTTCATGATTGGTTTATATATTGTACGTGGATGGCCAGGGTCGGAAGATGTAAAGGTTGTTCGGCTCTCCGCGCCTCCCTTGTAAAAATCAGGGACTTGGTTGTAATTTTTCCTTTCATTGAGGTCTCTGTCGTAACTTGTACGTTTTGCATTAATGGCATCCATTCAAAAACACATTGCAGTTCTGTGCAATTCCTTCATGTTTTATGTTGTGTCTTTCTCCATAAACAAGACAATAATATTAATATGCATGCACGTACTTTGATTGCTCCATGAAAAAAAAGCGAACGATGTCATGCTACACTACGTCGAACACGACATAAATTTTCATATGCTACTCGTGAGGTCAGTGTTACTATATACTAGCTGTGCTTCATTATATTAAGGAAGTGATCCCCCAACTTGGAAGTGGTCAGTGTTTGTTTCTCGGTCTAATCCTTATCGTCTTCTCTTTTGCGACGACCGTCTCAATCTTATCCGGATATTACTACATTTTAGATTTTGCACAGAAGAAGAGGCTGATTTTAATATTAGAAGGCAAATGTTGATTGCCCCCGTTGATTTCTTGTCTGGCATAAAAGGTTGGGAACGAAAAAGCATGGTAGCATAAACAATGGTAGAGGAGAAGGCGAGCCCTCTATGTCATCTTGAAAAGACGATAAATATAGGTCAATCATGTATTATCGCTTCATTTCTAGAAATAAATTATGATTAATATAATTTTAGTTTAAATCCTTTTAATAAGAGAAGGCATAAAGTATAATGAAGAAAATAGTCTCCTCTTAATTCTAAGAGATCATGCTTTACTAGTTAAAAGAAGACAACATTCGGTTTTTTTTTCATTTTCTCTCCTCCAACTAAGAAAAACCAATGTGGCAGCTCTAGCATGCCTTAGAGTCACCTCAATCTTTCATCATTACCACACCATGAATACTGAACTTCAACGTGGCTAACCGCATTCAGAATCACATTACGTATAACGGAGAAAATGACTACATACATATCCAAACGTGTGATAACTAGTTTTTGTTTCAGTTGTGCGCAATTTTAGCTTCTGCAATACATTCGACACCTAAAGGTGCCAATATTTGTGTAGTTCAATAAGCCTGATATAATTCGCAACTTGGTCCACTTACAATCAGGAATCTCCCGGAACGCTTAAAATGTCAAATCGAATTCCAATATGGTAGACGGAGCACAAACATTTCCACAACTGCATCTAAGCATCTAGTAGTCCACTACCCTTGGCCGGTCAAAAAAAAAGTCCACTACCCTTGTATTCTAATCACACAAACCCATGCGGATAACACTTCCAGAAAACCAAGGAAGCCAAACGAGCAACTTGTTGTAGCTACTCATCTAGCAAAACGCTTTACCTTTTGTTTTTCCAAACTTTCGGAGGTGCATGCACACACAGCTGCAAATGCTGACTTTGCTGCATGTCTCCCTACGTGCCCGGTCCCACACGCGAGGAGAGGATCGACCATAGATCCTCCAGCTCGATCGATCGCCCGGCCGCCTCGTATCTCTGCGCTTTTTTTTGCATCGTCTGAAAGACTGAAACCCACTGATGATATCCCACGGAGAAGTCAAGACACGAGCATCGATCTGACCTCCTTCTCGCGAGGCACTTGCAGAATAATTTCTGACTGATGGAACGCCACGGGAATCCATCCACGGCTGCTTCTGATGTTCATAATCCGCGTGAGAGGGAGGTGCAACCACAAGACTTATGAAACTGCAAGCGTGCTTGCTGACGCTTCTCCTCTATGTCACCAGCAGCTTGGTTAGCTTCCACGGCGACCTGGGGATTGAAGAGGGCAAGAAGAAGCAAGCAAGCAGCACGTTAAGCTCACATGTAAAGCACCACGACAGTTGGAGGAAGTATATGTATGTATGAGGTGAAAGTAGGTTGCAGGAGTTCCAGCGAATTCCCAAATGATTCACTGTTCTGCGGCAGGCATATTCCACACGGAGAAATTATATTCAATCGGGTTTGCGAATTGTGAGATTCTGAAAGAAAAATGATTGATGCTACCAAATAATATTACGCTAAGTCGCTAACTAAGTGGCTTTAGTAATATGAGATGCCACGTCCCAGCCCATTTTCTGCCCAGATTAAAGATAAGGAGTTGCTTGAACGACGGGCAACAAAACGGCATATGCATGTGTGCGTCGTGGTCACCGTCACACACGTACACAGGGCCAATAATCATGTGATCAACAAGTCTTCAACGTGGCACATGCAAGAGGAAGGAAGCTCCCGTTCTACCTAATCTGGTGCTTCTAGACCCCAGCTTTAAATTAAATTCCACAGTACCAGCATCATCCTCCATGAGAGGCTTCCAGCTACTTAGCCAGAAAGCATTATTATTAGCGCACGCGTTGCAGATTAGATTAGGACATCCTGAGTACCAGCTGAAAAGAGAAAATCGTTGGGATTTCGCTTTGACAAAACTACCTAGATACCTGAAGGCCGTGCGGTGATATACGACGAGATCTTCCGCCATGTTCCAATGCCGATCTTGTTCTACGGCACGTCCGTCCTCTTTGTCATGCTGCAATTCGACTCCTTTGGGGTATCTATATCACCTCCGCAGCGAACAAATATTGGCGCCTCTTCTCATGATGGACTGCTTGGGCGTTGCAAATGCTACTTCTTTGATGCCTGCATCTAGGAGATAAGAAAAAGCGTTAGCATCGGATGAAATTCTTAGTGCTGGATGCTCATGCAAACTTTCTTGTGTCTGGTGTTACAACTGCGCATGCCTGGTCAAGTCAGTACTCAGTAGTAGCTTGCAAAACCCTTTTGGCATGCAATTTGCACTTTTTAGTGCTCAAACCTGTGGATGCAAGGCCAAAGAAAGTGACAAGAGTAAACAGAGACCATCTTCCGATCAAATGAACCATATACGGAACAAGGCATATGAAAAAGAAGTGAGTGGATTTTTTTTTCAATGTTTACAGTTACAGAGCTCAATTTACCAGAATAATGCCAGTTTTCTTGCTGCAGTTCAACAGCTCAGATTGAAAATAACAAGTCATCCTCCCTTGACAAAATTTGCTCAAATTAACTTATCATCTTACCTCCCGCAAAATATGTGGATTCTGAGTCTATCTTATTACACATCAGAAAATAAACAAATAAGAAATACCATCACTGGCACACAGAATCAAGCATTGCCTTCTACTCTTCACAATGACGAGCAATGCCCATTATTCCACCCATCATCGAAAGCGATCCACCCATGCTTCAGTAGCACTCTGAATGACTAAACCGGAGCAGGGGTTCAACCGACATCTCTGCATTGATGTATTCAACTTTGGATCATCGGTGCACCAAATCCACGGTTAATCAGGAATGAGCTGGTTGTTCAGCTGCGCCTCAAATCGGAGCCAGGATTCTGCCCTCATCTCTGTGATCATCATATCATTCTCCGGCGCCGGATAGTAGTCCTCCCTTAACTGTATGTCCCGCAAGTTTGGCATATTCAGGAAGAAGCTCATGAAGTGCTCATGTGTGGTGCCATGGACGAAGAGCTTCCTGAGTCCAACGGAGCGCTGGAATAGCCCGACTGCTGGCAGTGTCAGGCTTCTCTGGTTCACATCCTTAGGTGGCCAGTAGTCCAGCTCATACAAATTCTCCAGTGATTCTATACCACCCAAATAAATTCGCTCCCACTGTGCAAGATCCATGTGCCCCGTTGGCGCGGTGAGTGCATAACCCACCGCCTCGCTGAGGTCCAATTTCATCTTGGTTAGTGCCTCGAAGGCTCCAAGGTCGCTTAAGCCAAAAATGACTTCGGAGAAGGCGCGGACATGTCCGAAGATCGCCCTCCACCTTAATTGAGATCTCCTCAAGCACAGGGCAGCTATCGAGCCCGGCAGAAATGAGGGGACAGCTGCTGCCCAGCCGCCAACCAGAGAGAGAGTGACCGTAGCATCTCCCAGCTGTTAAAATTATCCAGTTCTTCCATGTACCTACATTTCTTGTATGCAGACTCATACGACATTTCACCATGCTCATCCTCCTCTCATGATTATTACATTCGGTGGTGGTGCCGTTGGCCACACAGCCGGGCTGTTCAACTTCCTCCCAGTCACAGTTGATCTCAAGGCTCTCAATCCGATCGCGGATTGGATTCAGAGCAGTGAGACACGCTGCAGTGTTAAAAACCGGCACTGCAAGATGCTGACCTCCTTAAGCGTGGGCCGAAGAGCTGAAGCTAGCTTTCTGATCCCAGCTCGTTACAAGGTCGCATCCTTGGATGGCGAACTTGGCAAGCCTCCACACCCACGACCGATCGCTGCAAGGCTAGTCGGTGAGATCCTGGCAATTCTTCATGCGAAGTGACTCCAGCCACCACAGACTGCAACACCGTCGAGATGCAACCAGAGGCCTTGCACAGCCCCTGGAAGCACCCCAGCGTCAGGAACTTGACCCGTGGGCATCTCCGAGCAAGCGTCTCCATCGCCGGCGCTGCCTCAAGCACATCGTGCTGGAGGTCCAATGTGAGATCCTCCAACCCAGGGAGTGCAGCGAAGAAGGCGACAAGCCCTACGACGGTAATGCCCGCCTGCTCCCGCTGGCTGGTGGACGCCGGTTCGAACGGCTCGCTGAGCCGCAGGACCGTCAGCCTCGGGCAGCTGGAAGCGAGCGCGAGCAGCGCGTCGTCGCCGACGGAGTCAACGTACCGGGATTGAACACGCAGGGCGCGACGAGTCTCTGGAGATTGGGGCAGGAGCCGGCGATGGCCCCGAGCTCGGAGGCGTGGAACCCGTTGGTGGCGCCCGCGAGGCCGAGGTCGAGGTCGGTGAGCGCCGCGGCGGCGGCCGGGTGCGCGGCGAGCGCCGGCACTATGTCCTCCGTCCAGCAGTAGAACTCGGAGAGGTCGAGCGCCCTGAGCGCGGGGCAGTTGAGGAGGAGCGGCTCGAGATCCGCGCCGCTGGGGAGGCCGACGGGCCGCTGGTGCCAGCGCACGAGCTTGACGCGGCGGAGGGTCCCCGCCAGCAGGGCGCGAGGTTTCGAGCGTGGAGGGGTCGCGGCAGTAGACGGCGAGCGAGGCCACGGCCGGGAAGTAGGCGGCGAGGCGCGCGGCCACGAAGGCGTTCCGCTCGGCGATCTCCTCGGGGTGGTGGTGTGTGCGGGCCGTGTTGTGTTGCGCCCCCGCGGCGGGCAGCGCGGAGGAGAGCAGCGGGTGGCCCCAGGGCGAGATGAGCGAGAGGTCGAGGCGGTCGAGCGCCGGGAAGCAGAACCCGGGGGAGGAGCAGGAACTCGGGCGTCCTCGGGTCCCCCGCAGCGACATCGCCGCCCGCGTGAGCCGCTCCGCCGCGAGCAGCCTGCGGCAGGAGCGCGGCCCGGTGGCGCGACCGCGCGTCGTCGAGGAAGCCCAGGATGAGCAGCAGCAGCGGCTCCGGCAGGTCGAGGATGGCCGACGACCCCGCCGCGTCCGCCGCCGCCACCTCCGCCATGCCGCCGCGTCCGGAGATTCTACTCCCACCTCCCGTGGGTCGTCGCGTGATGCTGCGGAGAGGACGTCGACGGATTTGGGCGGAGCGGAGTGGGGACGAGACGAGACGCTGCACAGCACAGGGAAGTGATATACTCGACAGCTCCTCCTCCGTCTCCCCCTCCCTCCCCGCTTTCCTTTCCTTTTCTATTCTTCCTCCCTTTTGTTTCTTTTTTTTCTGTAGTTTATCCTCTCATTATCCTCTTCGTATAATTGTTTTTTTGCTTTTCTCGCCGCCGCAAAGTACGAAGCATTCTCCCACTCCCTCTCTCTCCATCTCCGTGGCAACAGTGGGGCGGGCGCCGCGTCGTATGCACGCGCTGTCTCGCCCCGTCCGCCGCTGCTTCTCTCGCGCGCGGCTGCTTCCTGCGGCGGCGATGGGGTCGTCCTCGAGGGACCCGAGCGGGAACCCGACGGTGGGGAGGCTGCGGGAGCTCTTCCGGGGCGGCGGCGACGCGGCGGGTGAGGAAATTGTTTTCGCCCTCCCTGGATTGATTTGCTGCAGGTCGCTGTTGGGTAGGTGAGGAGTTGGGATTGAATAGGTTGGTGGTTTCTCGTCTTCGTCGACCTCCAGCGAGCGCCTGGTGGGTGGCGCGATTGGTGCCCGTGGCCGTGGGTCTGCTTGATCGCCGCGAGTAGCTGCGGATTTTTCTGCGCTCGTTGGTTGGACTTGGAGGTACTAGTGACCTAACGTTGGTGCCGGAAAATGGGTGGATTTTGATATGGTTGGAGAGTTTGTCACACGGTGGTTCCAGGTCTTGGACGCCACCAGCTAGTAGTACTATCCACGGAATAGGTGAATCTCCTTCCATTTTGTAGAGCAACATTTTTCAGTAAAATGAGACAAAACTGTGGAGCAACAGCTGAATTATGAAACAGCATTGTGCAGCTAGTTTTACTCTGAGACCATGCTGACCAAGAATCACAAAGGATGTGTGACTGTGATGGGTAGGGTAGATCATTGCAAAGCAGAAAAATGCTGAGTGTCAGGAGACAATTACTATCAGCTGGATGTGTCATGGTGCCTTATACCATGGCTGATTTCACATTGTATGTGTTTTCTTTCTTGTGGAGTAGTTCCCACTTATTCTTACTCGCTCTCTTTTCGCTGCTGCTGATCAGATGGCTGGGAGAAGTCATGGGAGTCTGGCATAACCCCATGGGATTTGGGGAAGCCAACACCTATCATCCAACATCTCGTTAAATCAGGAACTCTCCCGAAAGGAAGAGCTTTGGTCCCAGGATGCGGCATGGTAAGCTAGACAAAAACCATTTGTCATCGTCTGCTTTTGTCTGAACACCGATGTCTTTCCCTTCGACATATGCAAGATCATGATCATTTACACCTCCGGACCTGAGAAATATTTATTACGAAAACTTTTTAGTCATCTAAGTGTTTAAGATTTATAACATCATTATTAATTCATGTCTCTTGCTAAGAAGAAAGTTTAGTAATAATGTTGTCCTCAATTAACATTCGTTTTCTTTTCGCCAGTTGATTAAAAAAATCATCAACGCCGGTAACCATGTGATCCATCTCTGTTAGACTATGAAACATTTTCAGATTTGCTTACACAGAGAATTTTAGTATGTATGAAGTTAATGCCAAGAATACACTTTTTTCCCAATATGCGAGATCAATGTGACAACTAAACGAAAAAAAAAACTGGAACCTGGCAAGTGAACCAAAGTTGACAACTTGAAATGCAAGATACTTTTAAGTAGTGAGCTGATTCATGTCTATTTTATATGAGCGTTTTGAAAATTGTACTAGTGGGAGGATTTTGCTCAGATTTTCCCATGTAATGCCATTTCATCAGTCTTTTCTGATTGAGCTTCTGTACAGGGATATGATGTGGTCGCTCTAGCAAGCCCTGAGCGATTTGTTGTTGGCTTAGAAATTTCTAACATAGCTACTGAGAAAGCTAAGCAGGTGAGTTGTTAGCCGAGTAAGTGCTCGGTTATCTGTTAACGTGAGCTAATAACATAATGGAGTTGCATCTGTTGTTGGATTTTTATTGGTATAAATGCGTCTGTGCAGAATGATGATTTTTCATGAATTCATTTTGATATCTTATCAGTAATCTATATTACATCTACCAAGAACCAAAAAAGATTGTTACCTTCCTAGTGGTTCAGGTCCAATATTTAGCTTGAAAGATTAGCAGTGTTTCTTCGAAGCAAAAGCTTATATGTCCATTAGAGCATGGTTATGTTTGAGTTATGTCACAGGGTAAAGTTCTTCCAAATAGAAAAGCAAATCACGTGTAAAGCTATTTATAGAAGGCAACAATAAATTTTCTAAATGGTGATTTGATGGGTGAGGATGCCACCTCTAGTTTTTACATCTTAACTTCTGGACTCATGAATTCCAATTCAGTATTGATCGTAATGGCAACTGAACTCTTGGTATTTGCTTTGAATTGATGTGTCAATATGTGTGGTCCATTTAAAAATTAAGAATTATTCTATAAATCATAACTGGCATAAATATACTGTACTATATCATTTAAAAATTGCCTTGTTATCGTAATTAATACCATTCATGGTGCTAAAAACATGTATGTATTTAATCGTTTTCCCTATTGGTGTACAGTGGTCATCATCTTTGCCAAATGCAGATCGGTTTTCTTTTCTGGTTGCTGATTTCTTCAAGTGGAGACCAAATGAACCATTTGACCTTATTTTCGATTATACGTATGTGTCGATTTGTCTTTCTGTTTGTTGTTCTGGCTGCAGTTTAGATCACCTTTATTAATGCCCACAGGTTCTTTTGTGCACTCGATCCGAGCTTGAGGCTGGCTTGGGCAGAGACAGTTGGTCGCCTTCTGAAACCAGATGGAGAGCTTATCACCTTGATATATTTAGTGAGGACAGAATCTCTATGCTTCTTGTTTACTTTTGCATTGGAGATGTTATTGTACTTATCATATGATATTCTGTTCTTTTCAAACTTCAAACAGATCTCTAAAATGTGAACCATCCGATTTAAGTTATTCTGTATAAAAATATCGTAATCATAAATGTGTTGGTATCTCTGTCCTTCTGTTGAGGGTCATGAGTAGTCATAGGTATCACTGCAACTCACTACTGAAGTTACAGCAACTATCACTGCAAGTTCTGAACTCTGAAGAAAGCAAATAGAATCTGGGTATCTTACTAGAATATTATTCTTATGAGTAATTACGTGTATAGTTTCCTGGACCTATGATCTGAATAACTACCAATGTTGGTTCTGTAATGCATCCAAATCCGACCCAAATCCTCCAGCCATCTTATTGTTGTTTTCTCATTCTTATCCTCGTGTAGCCACAGATTTTTAGGACCTGCTGTGAATGACACCCTTGAAAATAATCAATATGTGAGCATCAGCTGAAGCGGTTTTGTGCACTGCAGTGCTACTCTTTGTAAGCTAATCTTACATTGGATAAAGACATGCTAAAACCTCCCATGTGACTGTTCTAATATACTTTGCTTCGTCACTTGGAGTCAGTGCTCTAATAGAAAACAGAATAAGTTCTAGGTGCTTACTCCAATATCCATCCTCGATTAAAACATGGAAAGTTGGATGCAAATATCGACGAGTAGTACGTGACACCAAAATTAATCTGCATACGTGCATGAATGCGACTGGTTTTGTTGGATGCCATTACAATATTTTGTTCACAAATGGAAGCATTGCATATAATGTTTCTTTTCACAGATCAGTGATCAAGAAGGGGGGCCACCATACAATAATACAGTTGCTGAGTAAGTATGCATGTCCAGTTGCTATCACAAAAGAATTAATTTCCAGTTGCAAAACTTCAGTTTTCTTGGTCATGACGCAGCTTTGTGTAGGACAAAAACCTTATCCTTTCTTCGCTTCTTGACTTGATATTTGTGGAACCACAGCTATCAGAAGGTACTGGAACCGTTGGGTTTCAAGGCTGTTTGTATGGAAGACAATGAGCTCGCTATTAAACCACGCAAGGTGCATGTTAATATATGATATTGTTCTTTTTTCTTCATCGAGCTGTCTCGGAAGCGACTCCTCTTGTTGCCTGCGGTAGTTGTGGTTATGGTTCCTGCCACAACATTATATTTTCAGCGCATGAACAGTCCATTAGCATCTACTGTATGTATAATCTTAGGTTGTGGAGCTGATCCCTTTGATCTTTCGCTTGCTTTCCAGGGTTGCGAGAAACTTGGAAGGTGGAAGAGATTCGGCGGGCCGCGATCTTCTATGTGAGAATAGATGGAGTGCTTGTTTATATTTTGTACACTACTGGGTTAGCCTTTTGTTGTCGGTTTTCTGTGTTCAGTTCGTGATGTGCAGCTCTGAAAAACATCCACGCGCCGGTACAAAGATTTTTCCAGATGTAATCTCGTGGAACATTACTGTTTCCCTGGACATAAACCGACTTGTGTAAAATTTCCGTGTGTTCCAAGTACGTATGGTGATGCTATGCATATTTTAAGTGGGGTCCCTCTCAACTTGTCCTTTTCGGGGTGTAACAAGAATAGCTTGTTCTCTAAAAAGGAAAATGAAATGAAAGAAACCCAGGAAAACTGAGGTGGGAAAAAGATTGTTTTTTGCTCTTAATTGTCGACGCACTTGATCTTGCATCAGTAGCAGTTGGTTGTGCCTCGTGGATGTATAAATTCAAACATCTAGGTTTAGATCCTTATGGACGTGAATTTGGATTCCTATTTTTCCTTGAGACAAGGCTTGGTATGTAACCAAGAGTAAGATCCCGCTACTCACGTTTATAAGCATGTGTGCATCCCTAACTTGTGTTGTGGTGCTGAGAAGCAGAGGCAAGTGAAACCACACCCCACCCGCGCCAGCAGGCGCACACACAATTTTTTTGTCAATCATTTCGCCATGTTAAGTTTGGCGGCCGGCGATGGTGGTACTCAGTCGTCATGTCCCCCTCCCTTAGAGCCTCCATCCTCCCACTCCTGTCGGTGTTGTCGCTCGTCTTAGCCACGACTGCTCAGTCGTCGGCTGATCTGCGAGGTATGGGTGTCGCGTTCTCTTGCCGACGGGCCGGGACATAGGTTGTTTTGGTCCGCGGCGGATCTGCGTGTGGTGCCATCGCCCTCCTATCGGCGTGCTGATGAACAAGGCCAGGGCACCGTGCCCTTGTTCTCTCATGCCGTGGGCATTGTGGGATTCATCTAAACCCGCCCTTGAAGATCTCCATATGCACGATACCACATGTTTCATTGGTATTTCGGCATGTCGACCATGGTGAATACATGGGCACGATTACCATAGCGCTGGAGGCGGGGCATGTCTTGGCGGTGGAAGAGATTGACAAGCCTTGGGAGGTGAAAGTACAATCTCAACGGCTTAACGCGAGTTCAAGATGTCCGTAACGGGTGGGGAGAAGAGGATGTTACACATCACATTGTGCGAGTGCGGTTTTGAGGATTGCAATGATCATTACCAGCACTAGTGTGTTGGGATACATCGAGTGCAACGCTTGCATAAAAATATCGATTCTACGGCGCATCATTAGCAGCGAGTGTGTTCGTTAAGATGGGCTTAGAAAAAGGAGCCAAAGTGGGCTGGCAAGCCCAAATCACTGGGAAATCGATTCTTATACGAAACTGCTCGAGCCGAAGTCCAAACGGGCGCGCGGCCGGCCTGGCCCAGTCAGCAAGGCCTCTTCTCTTCTTCTTCTTAACCCGCAAGAAAGAAACAGAGCATAGAAATCCCGAGGAGACCAGAAAAAAGCGAGGAGAAAAAACCCACTCCATCGCCCCCGCCGCTGTTCCGCGCCGTCGACGCGATGACGATGAGGCTGGACACCTCCGCCCTCGAGAACCACTTCGCCGCCACCGGCAACGAGTTCGGCGGCATCTTCGCCACCGACACCGACCTGCTCGCCCTCGAGTTCCCCACCTGCAACGACGTGAGCCTCCCTCGATCCCCTTTGCGGCGATCTGCCGGATTCGCCTCTGATCTGTGCGCTTGTGTTCCCGGCAGTTCGATGGCTTCCAGAAGGCGACCAAGGAGATGGTGAACAACAAGAAGGGGACCACCACGCTCTCCTTCATCTTCGACAAGGGCGTCATCGTCGCCGCCGACTCCCGGGCCAGCATGGGCGGGTACATATGTGAGCACCCCGTCCTCTTCCTCGGGCTCGCTTTTCTTTTAGGGTTTGGTGGAGGCGGTTCGATTGGTGCCGTGGATGCGTGATTTTAGGGTCAGGAAGTTTAGATCTCCATGCCGAATTTGATTCCCTCTGTCCATCGATTATATCAGGGAGGAGATGTTTCCGATTATTTATACTGGGAGTGTTTTTGCTTACTCCTGTGTCCAGAACTCTAGGTCTTAGTGATTCGTATTTTATAAATTCGCAAAGCAACCTGAGTAGGAGGTGAAGAACTTTTTCTTAGGTCATAGTGTAGAACAAAGAAACGTGACCTTCTTAACTTTGAGCGGCCAAGTGTAGTGCCACAACCTCACAATGGTGACCGTGCTTGGCTATGGTTCATCCATTTGGATTACATGATGAATACAAAGATACTGATTGAGTTTGGACGCTAATTATCTCTAGGAACTAAGAAGAGATGTACTCTATGTGGAATTAATGTTGACAGTGTGCTGAACACTATTTAATGTTGTACTAACATTGGACAACAAATGTTATTCTTGATAATACTTAGAGCATCTCCACCGGGGGCCTCCAAATTCGTGTCCGGCACCCCCCAATCGAGGCCCAATTGGGGGGTGCCGGGCATGTGTCCGCCCATGTTTTCGACCGCGCCCACAGCGGCGCACCCCAAACGTCCGCCCCCCAAACGCGAGCAAATCATCGAAGATTGGGGGGTGCCGGGCATGTGTCCGCCCATGTTTTCGACCGCGCCCACAGCGGCGCACCCCAAACGTCCGCCCCCCAAACGCGAGCAAATCATCGAACACCTTGCGGGCGGTTTTAGCATTTCAATACGAATTGATGTAATAAATATTACAACACAAGTTCAAATTCGAAATACAAAGTTTAAATACGAATTCAAGTTTAAACCATGACCTATCAAACAGCCGCCGGCTGAGTCGCTTTGATGGTCCACAGGTGGTGCATGAGATCATCGTGCAGCTGCTTATGCATTGTTCCATCACGAATTTCCCGATGTATGGCAAGGAATTCTGCATACTGCGTCGGCACGCCCGGCTGTGGATGGGCCATAGGCTCCTGGAAATCAAACACTTCGCCGACCAGTTGCTTCCTCGTATCACGCTCGTCTTCAATGATCATGTTGTGCATGATAACACAAGCATTCTTGATCTCACACATTTCATCTAGCGACCATGAAAGACAAGGGTAGCGAACAACGACAAACCTGCCCTGGAGCACACCAAAAGCCCGCTCCACATCTTTGCGAACTGACTCTTGTCTCTTTGCAAAATGACAATCTGCCTCGCCGTGAGGGTTGCGGATGGTCTTCACAAATGTAGACCAAGTGGGATAGATGCCGTCAGCAAGATAGTACCCCTTATCGTACTCATGGCCATTGATCACATAGTTGCATGGTGGAGTTAGGCCATCACAAAGTTTTTTGAACACATTGGATTTGTGGAGCACGTTGATGTCATTGGCGGCACTGGCGGTGCCGAAATATGCATGCCATATCCAAAGATCATAATCTGCCATGGCCTCAAGTATAACACTGCACTTTCCGTGGTGCCCTGACTTGTACATCCCTTGCCAAGAAAACGGACAGTTCTTCCAGTTCCAATGCATGCAATCGATGCTTCCAAGCATCCCTGGAAATCCTCTTGCTTCGCCTTGTGCCAAGAGACGAGCCGTGTCTTGCCTCATTTGGTGTCCTCAGATATCGCTCTCCGAACACCTTCACAACTGCCTTACAGAATCTGTAGGTGGCTTCGACGGCGGTGGACTCAGACATGCGGAGATAGTCATTCAACGCATCGACGGGAAGCCCGTAAGCAAGGCACCGTATGGCCGTCGTGCATTTCTGAAGTGATGAAAACCCAAGGAGGCCGGTGCAGTCTCTCTTCAGCTCGAAGTACTTGTCGTATTCCCGAACGCCATGCACAATCATCCTGAACAATGACCTGCTCATCCTAAAGCGCCGGCGAAATTCATGAGGCAAGTTCGTCGGATTGTCGGCAAAGTAATCTTGGTACAAGAGCATGTCCGAGTTGCTCTGTCGCGTTCCTTGTTGGCCCTCTGCCCCTTCTCTGATCCTCCAAACTTCGGCACCGCGTCTTCCTCGATCGCGGTCTGTACAAGTGCGGCCATGACCATCTCATTCTCCTCGATGTCGGCCGCAAGGGCGGCATCCTCATTCATCATTTCAAAAAACATGACCTCGTCGTCGCTGTCCATGGCCTATTGGACGAAAGAAAGCAATGGAACAAAGCCACAAATGAAGAATCAACCATATGAGCCTACGAACGAATGGTCGAACAGGTTGCGGGCGGGGTGGGAGGAAAGAAGAGGCGCACCCTAGCTACGCCGGCGCTGGACTGGTCGCAGACAGGCGGGGAACGGCGGCACGTGTGTCTGCCTTGCCGCTCCGTCTAGGTGCCCGAGGTGCGAAGCAAGCAGGCGGCGAAGAGAGTGGCGGCGATGGTGCGAATCGCCGGCGAGAGGTAAAGAGAAGGAGGGTGTGGGGAGCGAATGATTCAGGACACGCCCGGGCTGTGTGTATGACGGGAGGGCCAGCCCTGTCAGACGCATGTCCGCCCCCATGTCCGGCACCCCCGATTGGAGGCCTCTTCGGGGGTGCCGGACATGTTTTTGCTCGGGGTGACCCTTTGGGGGTGCCGCTGGTGGCGTTTTTAGGCGTCCGGACCCCCAATGGGCCTTTGGGGGTCATTTGGAAGCCCCGGTGGAGATGCTCTTACAGTTGGATACAGATCTGCTAACTGAAGGTCCACTGTTTGTGCATATACTGATTTGTGCCCTCTGCAGTTTGGAGAAGGACAATAGAATGCTCGGGGCATTTAGTATATAAATTATGTTTGATGTTTGTCCATACTGATTGTGTCCTTTGTGGTTTGGAGAAGGGCAACAGAGTGCTAGGGGCATTTAGTATATATAAATTATGTTTGATGTTTGTTCTGCCATATAGTCATAGACATCCAAGCAAGCATCCTAAAATCTTTATTTCTGTGCAAGCCCTGATTCTCTGTAAACTTGCTCTTGCATTCGTGTTAGTGTTACCATTAAAAGACTTTCCAAAGTAACTGTTTGTTGTTGAAGTATTTACCTGATGCAAGGATTCTCACTTAGCAGATTGTATATCTGTTTTACATGACCGAATGTCTATTTTTCTGCAGCTTCACAAACTGTGAGGAAAATCATCGAGATAAATCCCTACATGCTGGGAACGATGGCTGGAGGGGCTGCTGATTGCCAATTTTGGCATAGGAACTTGGGCGTCAAGGTAAAATATCACCTGCTTCTCGACTTGCATCTCATCTTTGCATAGTAGGACTAACAAGAGGTTCTTCTTTCAGTGCCGGCTCCATGAGCTCGCGAACAAGCGAAGGATCTCTATTGCTGGTTCTTCAAAGACATTGGCTAATATCCTTTATTCATACCGTGGGATGGGTCTTTCAATCGGTACAATGATTGCTGGATTTGATGAAACAGTGAGTAGCCCTTCTACATATTTTGTTTCGTGAAGCTGTATGTCTATGCTTACCAATTTCTCTCTTGATCTAGGGTCCGGGCTTATATTATGTTGATAGTGAGGGTGCGAGGCTCAAGGGAAACCGGTTCTCTGTTGGTTCTGGTTCTCTATATGCTTATGGTATCTTGGATGAGGGGTAGGTCTTTTATACCTCTGGTTCATTGCTTTGCTTGCTAATTTTTTTTTATCTTGATGTTGCATGCCCTCATGTTTGTTCTTCACCTTTCAGTTACAAATTCAACATGTCAATTGAGGAAGCTGCAGAGTTAGCTCGGCGGTCTATCTATCATGCAACATTCCGTGACGGTGCAAGTGGTGGCTGTGTTAGTGGTATGCATTCTCTTTCTTAGTCTATTTCTATTTGGTTTAGACTTTTCCGCATTACCATCTATTATGCAGGCTATTTTCATACAAGACCCATCATATTTATTCTTTTAGCAACAACATCAAATAGTAAAGACATCAAATGACCTTCAACTTTATATTCTTACTGTTGTCATTACAACTGTATAAACCATGATGCCTTGGTCACGGACTCATGGTAGCTCCTTCAGTATGTTTGTGTTGCATCCATGATCTAATCAAGTTCGGAACGACTAATGCTGAAGCTGCGGTCTATCTTGGACAGGGTGACTTATGTGTTTTATAGAACTTATATAAAAGTGAATTTATAAAATGAAATTCCTTTTGATCATCTGCCCCTACCTATGTTTATGTATTGTTGGCTGACATTGCCTCTTTTTTCGGTTTCAGTCTACTACGTCGGCCCTGATGGATGGAAGAAGCTCTCAGGAGATGATGTCGGGGAGCTTCACTACCACTACTACCCAGTTCAGGAAACTGTCGTCGAACAGGAAATGACCGATGCCCCTTCTGCATCAACCTGATCTGGGCGCATGTATCCAGGGCCTGTGGACTGTGGAAGGACCTTCACCTTGTTTGTGAACTCGGGCTTGTTTGTCTCCATGACATTAGAGTTCTCGTTTGAGACCTGCTGATGTGCCTGAGAAACTTTTACGCAGCTGTTATGGCAATGTGATTGTAGACTGATGATATAGATGTTTGCATCGAAGTTTCATTTGGATTCGTTTGTCCATGCTATCTCTGTTCCAAGTTGTGTGCTGCTGTATACTCTGTGCCTCTAAGATTTCCTGAGTGCAATTGTGGGATGGCAAATGAGACAGCTTCTAGCATGCGGCGATCTTGATTCTTCCCAGCGGCGGCTGCGCACGAACCAGTGTATGAGTGACACTGCCGTACAATGAACTGGAAACTAATGCTAAGAAACAAATGCAACTGTGATTCGCCCAGCAAAACTGAACGAAGAACCTTAAAAATTCTAACGGCTGTTGAAAACAGAACACTATAAGTAAATATTTTTAAACAAGGCAAAAGATTTTTCACTTTTATTAATGGAGAAGAGAGATGCCCACTGGCACACAAAAGAGCACCTTGAGAAGAAAACATCATCACTCACCGTCGACACTTCTCCCTGAGCGACTTCACAGCAAGCAACCGCCGACAAAATGAGAGAGGATAAATAGCTCCCAAGCTACATGGAGCTTGTTTTTTTTTTGAAAAAATCGAAAATGATATTTTAAAGTTTATAAAATCGAGAGAAAAAAATCCCAGATGTAGATAGTGTCAAGGTCAACAAGCGTGCAAAATTTGAACTCAAAATTCGTTATATTTTGGGTTGCACAAAAAAGACACCCATTTGTCTTTTTGTGCAGCCCAAAATACAACGAATATTAATTTAAAATTTTGCATGCTTGTATATCTCGACCCTATCTCGATTGTAAGATCCAAAAAAGTGTTGATTTCCAAAAAAAATCATCGCCAACGAGGCTTTGTGATTCAATGAATAGGCATGTTGCACGTAGTGAGACACAGGTCGATGTGGCACGTCAACCGTGGGACAACCCCGTGCTGTCTTGGACCAAGATCTGTCGCCTCCCATCAACGAAGTCAGAGAAGAACGACAGATCCACCACCTCCGGACCAACATCCGCGCTCCAGAAGAACCACCTCACCCCGGCCGCCAGCGCCGCAGTAGAAAATGATACACGCCAGCGACACACCGAGAAACTAATCTCACCAGATTTGAAGAATGGTGAGAAGACCAAGCTGTCGATCTGAAGGACCGACAAGCAACGTTGCTATCAACCCTGAGGCGTCGCCGTGAAGGTCTCCGCCAGTGTGGGAGTAAAATTGAGGCAGATTTATTTACTCGGACGCATCTCCCACCATCCCAACGGTGCACCACAGTAGACAGACCTAACCCTAACAACTAGACGGAGAAACGAGGTCCCCCTCCCTCCTGTCGCCGGAGCAGCAAGCGAAGGGAGGGCGAACCAGCGCCCACACCAGAATAACATAGAATAGACATTGGCTGAAATTCCAAATAAAATGACACGCCAATTCCATGCCAGCCAAACAAGTTGAGCATGGAATTGCAAATGAATTCCATGATTCCGGTTTGAAATGATGGCTATCAAACGACCTCTTATGGGAATGTCGCCTCCCATTGAAAGAAGGAGAATTTTCTGCCTTTATGCGACACGAGTGTTACGCATGGGGTTTGAATTCTGATTGAATTGGGTACAAACATCTTACTAACCATCCAACGACATATTAGTTCACGTGTATATCAAATAAGTTTTTTTTCATGGTGTATATCAAATAAGTTCACCATGAGGTATTACGGTTTGAACCGTATTTTTCTGTATGTCAGAGCATCTCCACCGGCGCGCCCAACTTCGCTCCCAATAGACGTTTTAGGCGCGCCGACAGCAAATTACCCGCAGCGGCGCGCCCAATAGCAAAAAAGTTGCCGGCGCGCCCCAATACAGCGTCCGGCAACCCCGCTTCGCGCCCAACTTCTGGGGACGCAACCGGGCGCGCCGGCAACCGCGACAACGCGCCCCGAGTCGAAACCCGACGGGTGGGCCCGACGCGTCAGCCGCACAACGACCAGCGTAATTTAATGCGACTTGAGCGGTTTTTCTGACGCAGAGTGACGCGTTGCGCCTCATCTTCCCCGACGCACGTCGCCGGAGTTACGTCGCCTCGGAAACCGGCACTGGAGTAAATGGGGCGCGTTCGCGCGCTCTTCCTCTCACCCGCCCTTATAAAGACCACGCCGCTCACCTCCACCGCCGCACTCCGCTATCCCTCATCCCCCGCCGCACTCTTTCCTCTCCTCTGTCTTTTCCTCTCCCCCGACGACCATGGCACACAACGGCCAAGCGTCTGGCAGCGGCAGCGTGAAGACGTGCCTCCGGAAGGACGAGGCGGGGTTCTTCCACCGCCACCACATCCCCGTGCCGTCGGGGATGCGTGTGCCCAGCAGCGGCGGCTGGCAGATGAGCGCGCTCGGCTACGTCGTGCCACCCTGCCAACGGCGATCTCGTCCGCCTGCGCCACCGGGAGCTGACGCCGGAGCAGCGGGCGGATCCGGAGTACGCCGGGAACAGCCCAAACTGGCGGCCGATGCTGGAGGCGCAGCGCGAGGCGGCGCTGGATGACCACGAGGGGACGGAGCGGCCGTACCAACACAACGCCATGTGGAGGCGCCGCTGGTGGGAGGGCCGCGACTTCTAAACCGTGATGCGGGAACACGGCTGCGCCGCCCCCATCGACCGCTCCCGCGAGCTCTGGCAGATGCCGTCGAGCTTGTCGTCCTCCTCCAGCACGCGGTCAACGACGCCGATGAACCCACGCTTCGTGAAGGTGGAGCCGCCGCCGATCACGAACAGCGGCAGGAAGATCAAGGTCAAGGTCGAGTCTGGATGGTCGGCGCCGCCGCCCAGGAACAACGGCGTCACCATCGTTTCTTTGGACCGCCGCCGCCAACGAACGCGCCCCGGGTCAAGCTCGAGCCGGGAACGTCCAGCTCACGCGTCAAGGTCAAGCTCGAGCCGGGGACGTCCTCGTCCCGCGGCAAGAAGCGCGCTGCTACGTCGCCGCCGCCGCTGACGGACGAGCAGTCCGAGGCCCTGTTTCAGAGGGACCTCGCCATCGCCCAGAATTTGTCGTTCGACACGATCCAGCCGGCGACGCGGGAGTTCGCCGAGCACTGGTCGTGCGTCGAGAACAACATCATCGACCTCGACGATCCCGTCGTGCCAGCGCCGCCCTCGGTGAAGGAGGAGGTGAAGGAGGAGGAGGAGCCGGTCGAAGCGCCGCCGCAGCAGGAGGTCGCCGTCACGTGGAACGTCGATGATGCGGTGGCGGTGCACGACTGGGACGCCTTCTACGGCTACTGGACCGGTAACTAGTTTAGGTTTACTTTAAATTTCGTCGAATTTTGAACAAACTATCGAACTTCAATGAAATGCGTTAAGTTTAAATTAATTTATTGTATTTTTTTCCTGAGAGCGTCTATTGGGAGCGACCGGTGGGACGCGGCGCTCCCAAGCAACAGCGCGCCCAATAGCGCCTCTCCGGCGACTTTGCCGGACGCCCGCCGGTGGAGATGCTCTCAGTACATCTAAATATATATTTTCGGTTGCTGATACTATTTTGGTGGTGCTGCAATATTTCGGTATACCCACAGAGCAAAGTACTCACCTCTGCCTCGTCTTTACACAGCCGGCAACCGAAACGCACGGTGTGCATCAATGTTAAAACTCAACTGTGGTGTGCATCAATGTTTTTTGTTGAAGTTTTTGCTGCCTTTCATGCTTTTCCATTGATTGCTTTGATAATTGAGGGATAACTCTTTGTCCTCAACACTATATATGTGGAACTAAAGGGAGTAACTTCAAATATGTTATGCAGGAGGATACAAATGGTATAGACCCACTGAGCTCCAAAGGCACACCTATGGAGCTTTGTAAATCTGTCCAGGAGGTCAGTACTCATATTGGTTCCTTATACTTAGAGCGAGACCGTGAAAACAGGGAAGTAAATTTAACGACATCTTATAGAAGCTCACCTTCGATGAAAGTCTTGTTAATCGACCCATGCAATTACATATGAATACAATACTAGCTAGAGACTGCAGCCGCAGTAAATTTAATCTGAGGAATGAGAAACGTTTTTGGAAGCTGATTCTCTTGATATAGTAGTGTTATAGAGTTCAGATTTGATTCTCTTGTTCATCTAAAGCATGGCGTGCAAACCTGTTGAGTGTTTATTGATCACTGATGAGATCAGGAAATTACTGTTTCTAGTTCTGATTTAGTTGTTGATTGCAGGAGCATGTTGACAGCGGGATGAATGACGCCTTCTTGAGTGATGGGGTTGGAGCAAAGGTCTAAATAATTACTGATCGATGATGAGATTGTTGCTTGGTTAGGATCTGATTTGGGTGTTGCTTTCAGGAGGATGTTGATACAATGAAGAGCGGCCCTTCATGTAATGGCAATGATGGAGAGGTTCATGAGCAAGAGAATGTCATAGAATCTGCTGAAAAGGTTTGTACTAGTGATTATTATCCGTATGAAAGTTAAAACTCACCTGTGATGTGCATCAACGTTATTTATTGAATTTTTTGCTGTCTTACATGTTTTTCTCATTGATGATTGAGGGATAACTCTTTATCCGCAGTACTATATATGTGGAATTAAAGGGTGTAACTTTAAACTATGTTATGCAGGAGGATACAAATGATATAGACCCACAGAGCTCCAAAGACACACCTATGGAGCTCTGTAAATCTGTCCAGGAGGTCAGCACTTATAGTGATTCCTTTTACTTAGAGCTAGACCGTGAAAACAGGAAAGTAAATTTAGTGACATCTTATAGAAGCTCGCCTTCGATGAGAGCGTTGTTAATCGACCCATGCAATTACATTTTAAAACAATTCTAGCTAGAGACTGCAGCTGCAGTAATTTTAGTCTGAAGAATGGGAAACATTCTTGGAAGTTTATTCTCTTGATCTAGTAGTGTTTTAGAGGTAAGATTTAATTCTTTTGTTCAGCTAAAATATGCACGAACTATTCTGTATGAAATAGTCCAAGTAGGTACAGAGATTTGAATCTCTGACAAACTGATCATATGTGGTATAATCCTTTCTTGCACTATCTGACACCACTATTGTTTGGCATATGCAGGAAAAAGGCGCTACTGATAATAAGCAGGAGCATGCTAAGAGTGCAGATGATATGGTGGGCACTTGTAACGTCAGCCTAGAAAACAATTCACCAAAGGTATCTTCAGCCTTCAAGTTTGCATAACATGATTTTGTTTTTCTGCCTTATTGTACTTTTGGCATGCAGGAAGAAGCTGCTAGAGAGAATAAGGAGGAGCATACTAACAATGTTGGTACCGGAGATAATGATATTGGTAACCTGGGAACCAATTTAATGAACTCGTCGAAGGTATATTATCTCTGTTCTAACTTGTCTGGTATCACCATGCTTGAAATCCATCAGTTTTTCACTTGAGCATAATGTGTGCAATCACTACCTTAGGTGTACTCAGGCACTCACAACATCTGGATATCACGAACAGAGATCCTAGATTGACAAGTCACTCGCGGAACACCAATTTGTGACACGCTGCCGGCCCATCCTAGCCTTGCTGTTTTGCAACCCTCTCATTCAGCCACAGACCTTAATACACAACCGGGCAGGGACAACCATGAACAGGTAGTAACCCCACCACAATGGCGATAGCCCATTTCTGCCGGTTAATCCAACCCAACCACATCACTGTCTCCGACCACCCCACCTCGCTTCCCATAGTCAACTGTCTCCCTAACCAACCTCACTGGATCCGGCCACCTGAGCCTGTCGCAGCTGGATCCAGCCCTGAATCATGCCACCGCCAGGCCATCATCTATGAGTACTCCCACCGCCTTCGCAGCTTGCTCAACATTGACAATTTTGTTGTTCTCCGCAACGACAAGGATTGGACACTACCCCACCATTCACTTAGGCGTACCATACCTCACGTATATTTTGCTATGCATTTTCCTGGGATGGTATATTGGAAGTGGACACTCGTACGGCCTCTTTCTAAAGATACGCTTTACATTTTTGTACTTTGCATTGTTGTACTGGTTTGCAATATTTTTTGTATATTGTATTAAAAAACTAGTATGTAATAAAATATAATATATGGATTTCATTGGTGTGCATTGATATTTTGGCATTCTGAGTATATGTGCATCGTATGTATTACGATACAGACGTACACATGTCATACATCTTTTCTTCATTCGAAATTTGAAATTTGGATGTGAGAGTGTGTCTCAGCCAAATTTGCGGAGGGATAAACGCGAAGTCCCACCAATTGACCTGATGTCCGCCAGGCTCTGTTTGGATTCTGGACCACATGTTCTTATTGGACGTTCCAGATCTCACTAGTGCTGGAGTACACCGAAGATGGTGACTGCACATATTATACTCCTGTTTTTCATATGCAGTGGGCCCTGAATCAAATGAGATGCACCCAGTGAGTACTACTGTGGTGGTGCGGATTTTCTGGCCTGAATGAAGATTAAATAGCTCATAAGGTACACTTAAAATGTTCTGAAGAGAACTTCCTGGATATGCTTCATTGGATGAAGTATGAATCTTTTCATCCCATGATGCATGCAGTGATTATTATGTTCAGAACTTGGAAGTGTTCTTTTTAACTGTTTGCAGCTGGATCATCCAAATATTTTCCCAGCTGGAAGCTGTGATGTCTTACTTATACACGTAATTCCAATGAGACCAGTATTTGATGGTACTTCGTTTTTGTCTGGAATGCAGAGTTGAAAGTCGAGATTGTGCTGCTTGCACACGGACTCCAGAAGAAACAGTTCCTGGTAGATATCGAAGCCTGACTGTGGAGAAGGCAGGTGGCCAGCTGCAACTCTGTTTCTGAAAAATATGAGCTCTACCTGAGCATTACCTGATTTCATATTCATGTAGCAATCAACAGTTGTTCTTCGGTGACCTAACTGAGTATAGCTCATTCTTCCACTTGAGCGCTCTCATGTTGGAGAGAAATTTCTGTTGTGACCAATTGGATTCAGTTGCAATTTCCTGAAATACAGTCAGGCGATCTGATCCCTCTTTCCCCAAATGAAAGGTTTATGATTTTTACCGTGGTTTAGAGCAGACGATTTCAAGTTTTCAACAGCCAATCAACAGTATTAAGTAGAGTAGGAAACAAATGACCGAAATGGTTTCCCTTTTAACTTCCTTCAGCAAGAAGGATGGGATACCAGTGCTTGAAGTACAAACTACAATGGTACAAGATGCAATAGAGAAGAACAATCCTTTTCACTTGTATTTTTACAGGTTACAAATAATCAGAGGCTGTCCCTAACTTTCAAGGGAGCAACACGTGTGGTTATGTGTGGTCACGCTTACAATTCAATCTACATAGAGTATGTGCACGTTGTGCTCACACAAAGGAACATCAGAACACCGTTTGTCAGTTCTCAGTAACTTCCATTATGAACAAGCAGGCAGAGTTTTGCCAACTACCAATCCTCACAAAAAATTCCGATGAAGTTAGCTCGTGGTATGGTACTGTAATTCGCTTGACTTTCCGATCAATGATGAGAACTGAGCATCAATCCTCCATTTGAGATGGATCAAGCTCACCAAGATTGCTTGTGTTCATATGTCTAATTGGAAAATCTCCACGAGTATTTATTTCAACAGGCAGCCATGAGTGGTATAAAGGCATCCCCATTCCTGCCAAAATCAGATTGATTAAGTCATCAGTACGAAAGAAGGAACACTAAGTGTAGGTCAAGATTAAACATCTCTATTGCCATATGTCAGGAATGAAACTCCCAAGTGGCCAAGTATGTCGGATTCTTCCGCAAGTCCAAATATTTGATCAAGATTTCTCTTTGTAAAACTGTCAGACATTACAGAATGTCTATTTTTATGTTCTGATACTCGTCATTTAGGGCGTGTTTGGTAGCCCGGGTGGACTGAGAAAATCTCCCCCCACCCAGATTTTGGCTGTTTGGTAGACTGTATTTGCGTCTGGGCCATGCCCACCTCGCCCAGAAAATTGCTCTCAGCCTGGTTGAGTAGAGAAGCTCAGATCGAGCTTCTCTGCTCGGCAGGGCTGAGCTCGTCCGGAAATCCTCCCCCGCGCCCCGCACCTGGGCCGAAACGCCAACAGGGGTCAACCGCCCCGCATCTCATTTCCCCCGCTCCTCATCCTCTCGCACCACCGCTCCTCATCCTCTCGCACCACCGCCACCCACTCCTGTCGCCAGCCTCCACCGCCTTCTTGTCCAGCGCCGCTGCCTCCTCGCTGAGCAAGGTCTCCGCCGCCTCCTCGCCGAGCGCCGCCGCCACCTCGTCGTCGAGCACGGCCTCCGCCGCTTCCGCATCGAGCACCACCAACGCGCAGCTCGCGCCGGCACGGGAGAGGACACCCGCCGCCACCTAGCTCGCGCCGCCGTGGAGGAGCAGCACCGCCGCCTCCTCTCTCCGTCCACCTAGCTCGCGCCGCCGTGGAGGACACCGCGCCGCCACCTAGCTTTTAGAAGCTCATCACGCCGCCACGAAGGAGGAGCACCTCCGCTGCCCAGCTCGCACTGCCCGCGGAGGACAACCACCGCATCGTCGCGCCGCCATGGAGGGTCACCCCGACCGCCTCGTCGCGCCGCCATGGAGGGTCAACCCGACCGCCTCGTCGCGCCGCCAGGGAGCAGGCAAGCGCCGCCGGAGACGAGCATGCCATGAATTGGGAATTTCAGAGGACTTGATTGCTTTTTCTGGTTCTATCCAGGGTACTCTTTGTAAGGTGTTGGACCTATTTGTAATTTCGTTTCCTGTCAGCCTGTCCCAAGGCATACAGCCTACCAAACAGCATCTTGTCTCACCTTGTCTCAATACATACGGGCTACCAAACAGAGAAGAAAATCTCAGCCCAACCCAGCTCATATCAGCATGTCTCATTTGGGAAAAGCCTGATGAACTGATACAGCCTACCAAACACACCCTTAGATACTACTCAGACTATATAGTATATGTGAATTTAAGATGCCAAAAAAGTCCCCTCTTCCACCTTTCAGGTTTACCCCTTTCCAGAATTGGAATAGGAGGTTGAACTGTTTATGCATTGATGACTAGTGCAAAAAACAATCTACGGAATCATAGTCATTATGTTGAAGTAATTATTTTACTTGGACAAAGACAACATGTACTAGTCACTTTCAATAGCGGCCTATAGGCACGGGTGGCATCTGTGTGCCAAAGTCTGCTCAATCATGCAAGTGGTTCTTGTATTACAAGATATGCGAGGGACCCTTACCAGGTGGCAGTTAAAATGTTGCCACATTCCAAAATCATGTATCTTCATCCAGAAACTCATCCTGATATTCTGAGTCATCTAGAATAATGTACTTGGCATCTCCACTAAATGAAGGTGAAGTAACTCCATCCTCATCTATCTGACCCCTTTTGAATTTGTCATACCTGTCATTTAGCCATAAATATTACGACACCAAAAAAGATGAATATAGTATGCCAAATTCCCTAGTTGATTTGCCACAATATCAAGGAAGTGTCATTTTGAAGATGAATGTGAATTTGAACCTCAACTATTTTGGCATAGGCTAAACAATAAAAAATGTTCTCATAAATGTCTATGTGCATGCTATATGCAAGTATGAACTTGACGATCGGTGGACCAGTACCCTTCGTTAAGTAAACTACTCCCTCCGTTCATAAAATGATGTCTCAACCTAATCCAAATTTGCATGTATCTAGACATGATTTAGTGTGTACATACATGCAAATTTGGACTAGGTTGAGACATCCTTTTGTGAACAGAGGGAGTATTAGGTAGCACTGTAGAAGATGCTAAATGGTTAGCCAGAATAAATAGTTGGACTAATAATATTCAACAAGTCAAAAAATGAACTTTGTGGTCAGCTTATTTTGGTTTTCACCAGCTCAATATTCACACCTTCGTGCTAAGCTTGTCTAAAGGGTAACATGGTTAATCCTAGACAAACATCATACGCGCCATCTACCATTATTTACTTTTGAGGAGAAAATACATATTAGAACTTGACCAAATGTTAATGAAAGAAGTTTTATTTGCAAAGCACTTCAGCTTGACTCAGTGAACACATACTGCTACTGCATCCCCACGAAGAGTATGTAAGATTATAATATACTAATATTGCAAAAAAAAACATAGGAAAACTGGAAATGGTCACTTACTTGTACCAATTGAATAAGCTAACGCCAAACATAATAGTGATAAGACCAACACCTTTCAACCAAGTAAATTCATCATGGAAATAAAATACTGCAACCTGAAAGGCCAAGGTAGAAAGTTCCTTCATTACAGACAACCATTACAAGATGTATGTTCTGAATCATATGGAAGCTAAGAGCAATGGATGAACCACTTCCCAGTCGGGTTATGGTACCAAGTACAGTACATATCTTCATGCTAGAACCAGCAATCCAGCAGAGGAGCATAAAAAACATATGATGTTGGACTTTTGCATAAAGCTACTGATAGCTCAAGCCTCTGCTAGTATATGCCAAAAATGAAGAAACTAGTGACTGTAACTTTTTACTTTGATGCTTCTTAACTTTTGAACAAACAACAGATCAGCTCCATGTCGTGGTTCAGATTTACTTTTAAATGAGGTGTCATTAATGTTTAGTAACAGTACTTGCACTAATATCAGCTGATACAGAAAGATATTACTTTGGAAGGTGTTTGAGAATTCACATTTCGATACAGATGCAAGTAAATATAAAGCAATTAATATTTTATGAAAAGTCAGATTTCGATCATTACCAAGATGGTTACAGCTTCTTTGACTACCCCAGCTATCGTCACGGTTATAGCACTGGTTGCTGAAACAAGTATATATTCCGTCAACACCTGCAATTCGAATAATATATCACGACATTCCATCATCTCTGATGTTTCTGAAAATTTTGTTTTGTAGTCAAATGAACACTCGTTACCATGAAAAAGGCCAGGCTCCCACCGATTAGCATCAGTAAGAAACTGCGCATGACGTGCCATGGGTTATCAAAATATGTATTCTTCCGAAAATCACTCCAAGGATCCAACAGGAGAGATAGTACCATGGTGGCTATGGCCATCACTGGGGTAACATGACTCATCAGGGTAATTGGATCTTTTAGGCCTGCCAATGGAAGATGGATTATTGAACTCATGAATACCTATATCAGGATTGCGAAGTTTACTAAAATAACATTTACCCCGCATTTATCCAAGCTCTGGACTCCAGATGAAAAGCTGGAGCAAGAGTTACTAGGACAAACAGGGTGGATCCGGCAGAAACTATAGCTAATATATATGAAATAGGAGCCCTGCTCCTGATACTTCGAAAGCTTAAGATCGACGTCATAAAACCGATACTTAAGATTCTATAGCAAATTTGGGTATCAGTTATATCAAGTTTTAAATTGCTAGACCACTTGATTCTCTCTTCCTGGTCAGAAAATGTACAGCGGCTCAGGAAAAGCGAGGATATAGCTCTCATGATCTCATCCAACACCCTCAAAGAACCAACTTTTCAAGTCCACCACCTCATTCAGTAGAGATAGAATTGCAAAAACCAAGCTACTTCACAGAAGAAGCAGGAGCTAAACCCAGGGAAAATGCCTTAATTTAATCAAATAGATGGTTTCATTGATATGCATCAAACATGCAATAAAACTGTTTGGGCAGTAGAAGCATTAAAGTGTGCATGAAGCAAAGATAACATACCGTAACTATCTTTCTTGAAATATTAAAATCCACATGCACATATAGAAAACAAATTGTTAGCACAGGGAATGTACAAGAAAAAATGGAAATACGTGAGGTGGTGATAAGTGATAACTCTTAAAGCATTTGAATAACATTAGTAATTACACTTACTTGCAACAGAATCTGAGTCATGGACCAGCGGAATCCTGACATAACAGCAGCAAGCGTCACAAAAATGAAGCCCCAGAAGTCGAAGTCGGTCTCCCTGGCAACTGATGGAATTTATATTATTATGATTCACAAAAGAAAAGTCCAAGATGCATGTTGTCTTGAAGCATTCAAAACAGTGTGCAACAACAATTTCAGTGACTTAGACAAGATAAGCACTGAACTACAAAACTGGAATTATTTGGCGAGTTCGACCTATAAATGGAGCAGAATATATATACAACCAGAGATGGTTGCTCAAAAAAATATAACCACAGATCCTTTGCACAGCAGCTTCAGTTCAGTACTGGATTGAAAACTGCCTACAAGAACAATACTTTTCACCTAGTGAGGCAGTCAACTCACCAAAATTACTATGCTAAATGCTTCGCTATGTATAATATCCCAAAAATAACCTGGACATCCAAATGCTTAAGAAAAAAATTAAAATGATCGCCAGTGCTAAGACTAATTTCCAGAACATCTCAGTTCTCCATACAACTGCCAGTGTTGGAACATGTGCGGGCTTATCAACTATTTTACAAAAAGTGTATTTTTTTGTCAACGCAAAACAATCCACTTGGACTTGGCAATCGTTAGGAGAATTTTGAATGACTTGAAAGTAGTGTACTTGGCCAATGGGAAGTAAATGGAAACCATAAGATATACGAGCTGTAGCTATCAACCAAAGTGGAACAATTACGGAGATGGACAACCACAAAACATCAATTCTCCAATCTTAATGGTAAGCTAGCCGATAATGAAGAAACTATTTGCGACCATAATAAGCCTCTATGCATTAAAACCCTCTGAGGCTACATACCTGTCAACAGAACCCCAATAGAAATGACAACTATGATTCCTAGAAGCTTGATGCTGGGGCTCTCCAACCTTGCAAACCAGGAGGCAATTTTAGACCCATATAAAATTAGAAGTAAATGTATGCTATATGTCTTGTATATGTTAGCGCTTTAGGCTTTAGGTTGCATAAGAAAAACTAAATGGATGTAATACAATCAACTTGTGTGGATATGGTCCAAATTAGTAATGCTTATGTGGTTTGGAGACACCGGCTTTTATAATGTTCTTCATCTGATCGACACAGTTTTGCTTGTGCATGAGAAATTAGTAATAGCTTCTACTAACATAGCCCACCCATAACTTGGATCGGTTGCAGCATTAGCTCCTTCAAATTATCATCTTCAGAAGTAGGAATAAGGTAGAGTAACGACCAATTATGTTGCTAGTTAATGTCAATTGATAAAAGTGCATGATGTGCTATGCTAGTAATATGGATAAATCAACTCTACAACAGCTGAACAAACAATAATTAGTGCATCCAGAATGGACATCACAACTAAAACTACCCAAATAGCGTTAATACAAGAAAGCTATGATATAGCAGTATCCAATTTCGACGCTCACCTAAATGCAAAAGCGAATAGCAAAAGAAATATCGGCGAGGCTGATTTACACTGCAAAAAATGTCAAATTTCAAAATTCAGGTTAGCTATCCAGCCAGCTGAGCCCAATTCAGAATGTAATCAGAACCGTAAGAAGACTAAATCATTTTGCGGATAACAGACCATGGTGGCGAATGTGACCGTGATGAACACCAGAGACGCGTTGCTCAGGTTTATGTCCAACGCGGTTCCCAGAGCAGTTGGGACGACTGCAAGGAGGCAAAGACAGAAGCATGAAGAAACCACACTTTGTAGTACTAATAAGCGGAGAAATGCGAGACCAAGAAGACGGGCACCTCTCATGAAGTAATCCTTCCAGCTCATCTCCACGGCACCGTCCAGCCCCTTGGCCTGGAAGAGCAGGATGATCTTGGAGAGCGCGGCCTGCAGCGCGAAGTGCACAGTGTTCATCAGCAGCGGCGCCGGGAACTTGCCCAGCTTGTCCCCCAGCAGCGTCTTATTGTATCTACCACCCAAGAACGAAAGGAACAAATGATTCAAGGTTCCCACGGCGAGAGAGAGAGAGAGAGAGAGAGAGAGAGAGAGAGAGAGATCCGGAGCAGCGGCGGAGGAACTCACAGGGTGAGGCAGGTGCTGAAGGTGTACCAGACGAGGATGTAGAAGCCCGTCTTGAGCACGACCGCCGGCGCCAGGGCGGCGCGCTCCGCCCGCTCCAGCGACTCCAGCTTGGTGACGGACTCGCTGGGCCGCAGCCCCAGCCCGCCCCTCCTCCGGCGCCAGCGGAGGGTGCCGGCGGGTTCTCGACGTCGAACGCCTTGCGGTCCAGATCCGGGGCGTGCATGCTACGCTGGCGGAAGTAGCCGGATCGCGGGGACACGACCTCCGTCGCCGCCGCGGCCAGGGCGGCGTCCGCGTCCGCCTCGGACATGCCGCCTTCTCCTCGAGCGCGCAGGCAGAGATCCCCCTCCTTCGCCTACAACGACAGCAAGGAGGCTGCCGCCGGCATCGCCCGCGGGTCAGGGGCGCGGCGCTCCACGTCCCGGAACGCCAAATGCGAAATGCAGAGCGGCGCGGAGCGGGGAGGGATCCGGGAGGAAATGGCGCGGCAGGAGGGGAGGGGAGGTTGGCTGCGGCTGCCCTGCTCACCTGACCTGGCCTGGCCTGGCCTGCTGCCGGAACGAGGCGAGGCAGGCGAGCGACGGTGGATTTGGCGGATTGGGGTGGCCGGCCGGCGAGCGCACCCCGGCTGGGTGTTGTGTTTTGCAAATTGGACGTGGGGTGTCGACCCGTTGGCGAGACGTGAAATGCAGAAGGGTTTTCCGTTATCGGGTCCGTTCTTGACGACGACAGTGGTTAGTGGGGGATCAGATCAGCTGGTGGCGTACACCGGCGGCATCATCATCACCATTCCTTCCGCCCCTTTTCTAATGTCGGCTTCAAATCTGGTAGCCACCTCCATCGATCGATGGGTGTCGTCGCACGATCTGAACATCATCCTGCTGAAGCAACTGTCACACCTCCTACTGAACGTGTCGGTGGACGAGGAGTCACCAGGCTGAGCTGGTGAGCTATGATTGGCCCAGTAGAAGACGGACGTGGCAAGGAAGCTTCGGAGCTGTTGGTGGGACCCGGGCTCACCTGTAAGAGAGAAAGTTGGGTATGTAGACCCATCGTGTGCGGATTATTGTATCGATGAATTGATTTGTATCTTCTTCTCTGAACTTCGTCTGCTCCTCATCCCCTTAGTTCATCTCCTTCTCACCCAAATTCTGATGAACTACTTGTATCCATTCGTAAGCAATATAGTTGGGGACATCACAATCTGGTATCAGAGCCGTTCTCGCCCCCGCTCGCGCTCGCAATCTCGAGATCCGGCCGTAAAATTCCACCGTTAAAGGTGCAGGTTGCTCCGGCGACGCTGCTCAAAATCCTGATCGGGGTTTGGTTGGATTCAGAGGAGACGCGACGGCGCCGGCACGGCCTGCCGTTCCCTCGGCGCAGACTAATTTTGTTTTGGAGAGGATGGAGGGAGTGCAGAAATCCCTGGACGATATGCTCTCGCGTTTCACCGCGATCTCTGTGGAGATCAAGGAGGTCGCGACGGAGGTCGTTGGTTTCCGGCAACAAATGGAGGATTTCGGTACAGATCTCGATGGCGTGAAGCGCCGCCTCGTCGACCACGACAAAACTGCAGCCCCGTCTCTGCCTCGCGTGGAGATTCCGCAGGCGGATAAGGCCGCCGTGAACGCGCGTCTCACCAATCAACGACCCCCGCTTCTTCACGCTCCGGGTACGACCGGCGAGTTCCAGACGGCACCCTCGTCACCAACTGAGCAGGTGGAGGGCAACTGCCAAGGGGATTTCATCGTGCGACCTCGGCGCCATGATTTTCCGCGGTTTTCAGGTGACAAACCACTACTCTGGGTAGACCTCAGCATGACATACTTTGAGATGTACAGGTTCCTGGACACCATTGGGTCAGTACCGCAACTCTGCATTTAGATGGACATGCTGCTCTGTGGTTTCAGTCATTCAAACGCAGAAATAGGTTGATCACTTGGGATGTGTTCATGCAAGCAGTAGTGGAAGAATTTGGGTTAGATGAATTTGATGGCCAAATGACTAAACTACTGCAATTGAAACAAGTTGGCACGGTAGCAGAGTATAGATTGGCTTTTGAAGAGTGCATGTATCACTTGATTTCTATGGATGAGTCCCTCAGTCAACGATGGTTTGTTATTCAGTTTGTTTTCGGTCTGAAGGATGACATCCGTTGTGCCGTCAGATTGCAAGCTCCAGCGAGTATCACTCGAGCTGCATCCTTGGCTCGCATTCAGGAAGAAGAAAGTGAACATTGTCGCCCCAGGTCGCGTCTGAATGCTCCAACCAAGCATCCTCCAGCAATTCAGACTATTGCTCAAAACACTGTCCCTCGCATTGAGTGGGCAAAGAAGGCTGGCACTGATGATTTCCAGCGGAGCGACAGCTAAGAGATTTCAGGCGTGCCAACCATTTATGTTTCAAATGTGGTGACAAATATTCGAAAGAACATCAGTGTAAGAGATCTGGACAGCTACTCACCATCGAGGTTGGCGAGTTTGGTGAGGTGATTTCAGATGATGCAGAGCGTGCACTAGAGTTACTTGATGAACCAGTGGCTACTGCTAATTGCTGCCAATTGTCTGTAGATGCTCTGGCTGGTACTGATGGTGGTGAAACCATTCGTTTGAGAGCTCTGGTGGGAAATCAAGTGATGTTGCTGCTCATTGATTCCGGCAGTACACACACTTTTGTCACTCGGAATTTCGCGGAACGTGCTGGGTGTGTGATCACGGCAGCACCTGCTTTACCTGTCAAAGTAGCAAATGGGGAAATCCTCACCTCGCAAGAACAAGTGCCAGGCCTTACATGGTGGACACAAGGACAGACTTTCACCACAGACATGCGTATTCTGGAATTAGGTGCTTATGATGCTATTCTTGGTGTCAACTGGTTGAAGCAATTTGGAAGAATGACAGTTGATTGGGAGGAAAAATACTTGTCCTTCCAGTACCACGGCAAGGAGATCACGTTGCGAGGTGTTGTGCAACCAACAACCAACACAGTTTTAGCTCTGTCAGCAGAGCAATTGCAGAAGTGGATTTCCGGAAATGAACTGTGGGCAATGGCCGTGGTGGATCCAGTGGCACAAACTGTTGACAGCGACAAAACTGTTGTTTCTCCAGATTTACAAGGACTTCTGCAGCAATTCAATGACGTGTTTGAAGCACCTAATGATTTACCACCACAACGAGCATTAGATCATGCCATACATTTAGAAAATAGAGCTCAACCTGTGAATTCTCGGCCGTACCGATACTCTCCACTTCAAAAGGATGAGATCGAACGACAAGTCCAGGAAATGTTGCAAGCAGGAATTATCACTGAAAGTATGAGTCCATTTGCTTCTCCCGTGCTGTTGGTCAAGAAAAAGGATGGGACATGGCGATTTTGCATCGATTTTTGCCGTTTGAATCTGGTCACAGTAAAGAATAAATTTCCTATGCCAATTGTGGACGAGTTACTGGATGAATTGGCAGGCACCAAATTCTTTTCTAAACTGGACTTAAGAGCTGGATATCACCAAATCCGAATGCGCCCTGAGGACGAAGAAAAGACAGCTTTTAAGACACATCATGGTCATTTCCAGTTTAGAGTTATGCCTTTTGGTTTGACAAATGCTCCGGCCACTTTCCAGTGTATTATGAATTCTATTTTTGCCCCATTCTTGCGCAAATTTGTCATTGTGTTCTTGGATGATATATTGGTTTATAGCAAGTCTTGGGCAGAGCATTTGGAACACTTGAAGCTGGTACTTGACAAGCTGAGAGAAAATAAGTTTTATGCTAAGATGTCCAAGTGTAGCTTCGGACAGAGCAGTATTCAGTATTTGGGTCATATCATTTCTGATAAAGGTGTGGCGACTGATCCTGAGAAAACAGAGGTGAAAGAGCATGTGTTGCCCCATGTGTGGTTTTGGTAATTAATGACAATCTCTATGGACTAATGTTTGCATTGAGATATCTTTATAGATCGAGTCCATGAAGAAGTTTGGAGTTCATGTGCTGGACTCTAGAAGAGTATATGATGACCAAGGTTCTATCCAAGGATTTATATATGAAGAATGGTCATGTGTAGAGATGGGCTTATTGCAAGCATGGCTTGGAAAAGAAGATTGAGTGAACTTCATGTTTATCTCCAAGCCATCATCTATATCAAGAGAAGTATATGAAGCGCAAGTGGATACATGAAGACGGAGATTAGCGAGGCTCTCCCATAATGGTGTATGGGGGAGCATTTGGAGATGTCTTCATCAAGCATGAGCTAGCAAGCGCAAATCAAGAAAAGTGGTCCACTTGAAGAGATCAAGATCGTCATCATCTAGCTCAAGTGGAATGCGCAAGGCAAAGGTATGATCTTGATAGGGTTTCTATTTTACCGGTCTCATGGTGTTAGTGGGAGACCGGGTTATAGGATAGATGCCGTACTATCAAGAGGGGCTCTCAAGTGAGTAACTTGATCGCATCTTTGTGGAGAGCTCAAACCTTTGCATTCTTGGCATCATCATCTTTCTTGGTTCTTATTTGGCCTTTATCCATGTGAGAATTTAGAGCTTGTGTTCATCTCCATACCAAGCTCTAGTTCATCAAGAACGGATTTCATTTGAATATCTTCTGATGTTTTTGATATTGGAGGTTTTACCGGTTCGTCTTTTGTAGAGAGGTCAAACTCTCCTCTTGTGTTATCCTCCTCACATGATGGACTATGATGTGTATATGCATGATCTTGTAGTGCTTGTGATTATCTTCGGAGCAAGCCCAAGATCATCGAAAACGGAGTCCGGATGAAAACTTGTTTGCATTCTCGGCTTTGGAAATATTATCGGTCCACCTCGAGATAGGATCCACACCTCCCATGTGTGATATCTCCTCCATATTTGTGTTCTTCTTTGTTCTTCCTCTCTTCTCCCCCCACAAGCATTTGTTGCTTTTGGTGGGATTTGGGAGTGAAGGACTTGAGCACTTCTTGTGTTCTTGCCTTTGCTTTTGTGCATAGGTTTGCCTTTGCTTTTGTGCATAGGTTTGCTCTCTCCACGAGGATTCGTGGAAGTGAAGATTGTGAGCTTGTTACTCTTGGGTCGTTGGACCCTAGACGGTGTTCTTGTGACCTTTTGTGGTCAACGCCTTTTGTGGCGAGTGGCGTCTTTTGTGGCGTTGCAAGGCCTTTTGTGGCCGCTTGGGAGCTCCCAATCCTTTTGTGGGTTGTGCCTCAAGTTTGTTGTAAGGGACTCGATTTCCGCCCAAAAGGAAATCAATAGTGGAAGGTGAACCGAGCTTATGTGCGAGGTTCATCGGAGAATAGGGTGAGGCCTTTTGTGGCATCTTGAGTTTGATACTCACACCCCTCCAACGAGACGTACTCCCCTAAAAAGGAGGAACTCGGGAATACATCGTCGTCTCCACGTGCCTCGGTTATTTCTATACCCGAGCTCTTTACTTATGCACTTTACATTGTGATAGCCTTCGAGCTTGAAGTATCATATCTTGCTATCACCTTGTTAGTTGTCTTGCTTAGCATAAGTTATTGGTGCACATAGGTGAGGCCAAGGTACTAGTCGATGCTGCCGGTGGGCATCGTGATTTCGTAATGCTAATTTGGGATTATGCCTGAGATTCAGTTTGCCACGCGTTTGTTTGGGATTATGCTAATTTGGGATTATGCACTTTACAAAAATGCTATGCTTTTTGTAGCAAAGCATTTGTCGTTACCTTTCCAACGCAATTGGATTCATCTCATTTGGAGTTCATATGAGAAAGTTATCGCAGTTCAGGTTTCAGGATGAAATCCTGTCAGCGGTAGTACCGCCGTTTCGGGCGGTAGTACCGCTGGCCCTGGGCTGGAAAGCCTCAGCGGCAGTACCGCTCCCAGTACCGCCGAGATTCATCTTCGGACGCAATGTGCGGTACTGGCAGCGGCACTGACAGCGGTAGTACCGCCCGGGGGTTCTTGCGCAGCCCGAAGCGGCGGTAGTGCCGCCCGCACTACCGCCAAAAGTGGCCTCTGGGGCCCATGTGCGGCAGTACCGCCCGGCGCAGCGGTACTACCGCTGGCTCGGGCTGAAGGGTGCGTTCTGCGCCTGTTTTGACCGCAGCGCAGGAGGCGCCAGCGGTAGTACCGCCCGGCGCAGCGGTACTACCGCTGGCTCGGGCTGGAGCAGCCAACGGCTCCTTTTTGGGGGAACCTATTTAAGGGGCTTTCTTCCCCAACGGTTCCCCAATCTTCTTGAGCTCGTTTTTCTCTCTCCTCCATTGTTGCAAAGCTCAAAACTACAAGATCTCCCAATCCCTCCACCCAAACTCGTTGATCTTTGGAGGATTGGAGGAGAAGACCTAGATCTACATTTCCACCGAGACGTTTCTCCTCTAAGTGAGTGGAACCCTTTCGATCTAGTTCTTGAAGTTCCATTTGTTGTGTTCTTCTTTGTTCTTCCTCTCTTCTCCCCCCACAAGCATTTGTTGCTTTTGGTGGGATTTGGGAGTGAAGGACTTGAGCACTTCTTGTGTTCTTGCCTTTGCTTTTGTGCATAGGTTTGCCTTTGCTTTTGTGCATAGGTTTGCTCTCTCCACGAGGATTCGTGGAAGTGAAGATTGTGAGCTTGTTACTCTTGGGTCGTTGGACCCTAGACGGTGTTCTTGTGACCTTTTGTGGTCAACGCCTTTTGTGGCGAGTGGCGCCTTTTGTGGCGTTGCAAGGCCTTTTGTGGCCGCTTGGGAGCTCCCAATCCTTTTGTGGGTTGTGCCTCAAGTTTGTTGTAAGGGACTCGATTTCCGCCCAAAAGGAAATCAATAGTGGAAGGTGAACCGAGCTTATGTGCGAGGTTCATCGGAGAATAGGGTGAGGCCTTTTGTGGCATCTTGAGTTTGATACTCACACCCCTCCAACGAGACGTACTCACCTAAAAAGGAGGAACTCGGGAATACATCGTCGTCTCCACGTGCCTCGGTTATTTCTATACCCGAGCTCTTTACTTATGCACTTTACATTGTGATAGCCTTCGAGCTTGAAGTATCATATCTTGCTATCACCTTGTTAGTTGTCTTGCTTAGCATAAGTTGTTGGTGCACATAGGTGAGCCTAATTTATTTAGGTTGTTGGCTTGTTAATTTAAACACCTAGTTTTATTCCGCAATTAGCAAGCCTAAACCGGAAAAGTTTTAAACGCCTATTCACCCCCCCCCCCCCTCTAGGCGACATCCTTGTCCTTTCAAGAGGCTATGGCAAATTGGCCGACACCAACTAATATTACTGAGTTGCGTTGTATTCTGGGAGTCACTGGTTATTACCGCAAATTTGTGGAACACTATGGACTCCTGACCAAACCTTTGACACAACTGTTAACTAAGAAAGGTTTTGTGTGGACTGAAGCAGCAAATGAGGCTTTTCTGAAACTGAAGAAAGCCATGATTTCTACACCAGTGTTAGCATTACCTGATTTCAGTGTGCCATTCATTGTTGAGACAGATGCTTGTGACACAGGTGTTGGTGCTGTTCTAATGCAGCAAGGCATCCTATTGCTTATATGAGCAAAGCTTTAGGTATGGTAAATCAGAAGCGTTGTGTGTATGATAAGGAGTTTTTGGCTGTCATCATGGATGTGGACAAGTGGTGCCAGTATTTGCAGCGTGGTAAATTTACTATCGTCACTGATCATAAAAGTCTCTGTAATCTCACTGACCAACAGTTGAACTCGGATCTGCAAAAGAAAGCAATGGCAAAGTTGGGTGGTTTACAGTTTGAGATAAAGTATAGAAAGGGAGCTGAAAATGGTGCGGCTGATTCTTTATCTCATGTGGGTCATTTACTGGATATCCAGGCAATATCTACATGTCAACCTATGTGGTTGCAGGAAGTTTTGAACTCTTATGCTAATGATCTTGCAATGTCCACACTCCTTCAAGAATTAGCAGTTCACTCTCCTAATGCAAAAGGCTTTTCCTTGGAGAAAGGTGTCATTAAATACAAGGGAAGATTGGTTATTGGTGATAATCTTGCCCTGCAGACAAAACTGATATCATCTCTGCATGACAGTGTGGTTGGCGGGCACTCCGGCATGCAGGCATCTTACCAGCGCATCAAACAGTTGTACTATTGGTCAGGTTTGAAACTGGCCGTGGAAAACTATGTGAAGCAGTGTGTAGTATGTCAGCAAGCCAAGCATACACATCAAAAACCGGCTGGTTTACTGCAACCTTTGCCACCCCCTGCTGCTCCTTGGCAGGAAATCACCATGGATTTCATAGAAGGCCTTCCGCTGTCAGATGGTGCAAACAATATCTTGGTGGTGGTCGACCGTTTAACCAAGTACGCTCACTTCTTGCCATTGCGACATCCTTATACTGCAGCCTCTGTCTCTAAGGTATTCGTGGATAATATTGTTAAACTGCATGGTGTTCCTCTGTCCATTATCTCTGACCGGGATCGGGTTTTTACTAGTCATTTTTGGAAGGAGTTTATTAAATCCTTGGGAACAAAACTAAATTACAGCACAGCTTATCATCCACAGACAGACGGTCAAAGTGAACGAGTGAATCAATGTTTAGAACAGTATCTGCGTTGTGCTGTGCAGGATAATCCAAGGTTTTGGAAGAAATGGTTGGGTTTGGCGGAATTTTGGTACAATTCTAGTTATCACACTGCTTTGGGATGCTCTCCTTTTAAAGCTTTATACAGAACTGAACCAAATTTTGGTGGCATGCCCAACATAACTGTGGCGGATGATTCAGTTGCTGGCGATGTAGCTCTGGAATATCAAGCACAAACAGAACTGCTGAGAGCACAACTCATTCGTGCTCAACAGCGCATGAAGACCTATGCTGATAAAAATCGTGTGGAACGTCAGTTCTCAGTGGGCGATCAAGTGCTGCTGAAACTTCAGCCGTATGCACAACAGTCTGTGGTAAATCGACCTTACCCGAAGCTCTCTTACAAATATTTTGGACCTTACTCAGTCTTGGAACGAGTCGGTGAAGTGGCTTATCGTCTCGCATTACCAGTGGAGGCTAAAGTTCATCCAGTGTTTCACGTTTCTCAGTTGAAACCTTTACTGCCAACTACTCTCCGGTGTTCATTGATCTTCCGGCTGTTGCAGACTTCTCGGCAACCAAACCAGTACCAGTGGCTATTTTGCAGCGAAGACTAGTGCGCAAAGGCAATGCTGCAGCTCCACAAGTGTTGATCAAATGGGCTCACCTTCTAGATGACATGGCTACATGGGAGGATTACTATGTACTCAAGACTCGGTATCCAGATGCTTCATTATGGGAAGAAGATGTTCAAGCTCAAGGGGTGCGTTCTCAAGGAGGGGCGACTGTCACACCTCCTACTGACGTGTCGGTGGACGAGGAGTCAGCAGGCTGAGCTGGTGAGCTATGATTGGCCCAGCAGAAGACGGACGTGGCAAGGAAGCTTCGGAGCTGTTGGTGGGACCCGGGCCCACCTGTAAGAGAGAAAGTTGGGTATGTAGACCCCGTCGTGTGCGGATTATTGTATCGATGAATTGATTCTGTATCTTCTTCTCTGCAGTGCAGACATGTGATGGTATCTGAAGCACGTTCCGGACTTGTGATATGAAGAATACCAATTCTTTAGACGCGACATGATTGGTTTGTTCTTCATGCGTGAGGACATGTAAGTTGTGATGCATCCATAATGTTTGTTGTGCTTTCCTAGTTCTTGCGGAGGCGCCTTTCCATCTGAAGTGCATGACTCCTTACGCTTCGCCTTTAAAAATCACATAGCTAGCTTCCTACTGAAACGTATTCTCTCTAATTCATATTAATTGTCGCATAAATCTACGAAAATTATTATTGATCGGATAGAGTATAGCTCTTTTTGGAGGGAAAATGAGAGAGGAGAGTGCACAAACTAATCTGAGATTACATGCATTGAACATCATGCTCAATATTCTTTACCAAAATCACGTGTCTGTTCTGTTCTCGAGTTTCTCATTTTTTTTTGTCATCCAAAGAAGCCCTAAGCATGTGGATACATACGCACTAAAAAAATATACTCTTTTTTCCGTTAGTCATATATCAATAAGCCAGGTGGATCCCAGTCTATAACAAAGACTAACCTTATACCGGTGGGAAATGTTCTTCATTTTAAATAATGAAACCATTCCATTACTACGAACTCCCAAAAACAACCTAGATAAGCATTAAAATAGAAGGGACATTTGGCAATTTTACGGATTGTCACATGGCCTCCGGGATTAAACATTATTATATTTTGAATTAGAAAAGCTATATATTTTCTGGAAGAAAACCTGAAACATGGATAGAACGGGGACGTATCGGGGGAAATGGACTAGCTACTGAAAATCTGAAAATTTTGGATATGGGCGATTGGATTGTACACCAATGCTCAAAACATGAACAACCATCCCACCTCAATCCATTTTGCAAATAGGTACCCATACATGTTTGTCTTTCAGAATCCCAGTCCTTCTCCCACATCTCGCTCCTCTTTTGCTCTCATATTACCAAAATGACGGCGAGCCAGATGCCTACGAGCTGATACGCATAGACTTCGTCTACGAGCTAGGACATCGACGAGGAGATGCAGATACGCAGATGGTTTTCGGTGAGGTGCTACACGGCAGCGCGACACAACGAAGCAAAAATTTGGAGATCTATCGGTTCCATAGACCAATTAAGCTCCGCACGTGTGCATCTTCACTTTTTTTTTCTTGTATACTTTTCAAGATGAGTTTGCTTGAATGGGTTAAGGATTCAATTTGAATAAAGATCCTGATTGTTGGTTTATTTTGGTTGAATTGTGTGATGCGATATTTTTGTTCAAAATTGTAAAATGATGAAACGAAGCCCTGTTTCTTCGGGTTTTTTTGTGGGGTTCTAATTCTTCATATTCTAAAGAGACAAAATAAATATTGATTCTTCAGATTTTCAGGAAGTAGTACGTTTCCACGTGATATGCCCCACGAGGAACAAAGAGCTTGGTTTGTGTGGAGAACTACGTACAACAATGTGCATGCTTCCAAATTTGGCGGTGCACGCTTAAACCGGAGAGGAAACCGAGGAATCACACACGCGCCCAGACGGAGGTGCGCGGATCAGAGATCCACATGAGGAAAAAGGAGATCTGATGCCCAAAGCGTACTACTCCAGTCCGGGCTTGGACTTGGACACATCGTCTAGATCCACTGTCTATCTAAGCCTGGGCATAGTTTGGTTCCAAACCGGGCAAACCGCCAGCCCGCACCGCACCGCACCGTGCTTACGGTTTATGCCGGGTTCAACCAGTTTGGAAATTGAAACCGCGATCGAAAATCCCGTGCTGGTCCCGGACGGGTTGAAACCAGCTAAACCAACCAAACCGTCCTCAGTTTCCCATCGAGGCATATCCCCTAGCCACGGGCACGGCGGAGGCAGGCCGCCGAGGCGAGGCACGAAGCGAGACTGCGGAGGAGACCAACAAGGAGGAGGCCGAGCGGGCCTCCGCGGCCATGGCGCGCGCCACGTTCCTCCCTTCCTCCTGCCGGGCGGCGCCGAGCAGGAGGTCGCGGCTCCTCGTGGCCCACGTGTGAGCGTCAAGATCGAAGCTCTGCGCGGGCGGCGGCTCTGAGTCGCCGTGGTGGGAGGGCCCCGCGGGCGGCGCGGCGGCGGAGGCGCTGGCCAAGGGAGGCGTGGAGACAGTGCTCCGCACGCTCGCCCCGCACGAGTACATCGGCAGAAGGACGGAGCCGATCAGACGGTCTATCTACCCTGACCCTGAGTGCCCGGCTGCAGCCGGTTGGAGCAAAGTAGGAGCGTCAGGCAGTTAACTAGTGGCATCAGAGCAGATTTGTCAGGTGCTTATGGACTGAACGAACGAGACACCCAGAGCGTTTGTTGGACCTAACACGCGTATTAAGAACTGGTTAACATTGCATGCGTGATACCCCATGAGTACATACATACAAAGTTTGCGCTGCATTTTTCTGGTCGAAAGGTAAAGTGCTAGCTGAATTATCTCTCTTTTTTTTTGTTGTTGCGAAAAATGGTTCTAGCTGAATCCGGTCAGGGAAAACGTGGGGTATGTTCTGGGTTAGTTAATTCATGCTCTTGGTCACAGGTCCTAGGCGCGCCCTGCTACGGTGCATTTCGCATTCTAAAACTTTCTCCGGTCCGAAAACTACTTCCTCCGTTCTAAAAAAGATTACATGGAAGTCATTCTTTTTAGAACGGAGAGAGTACAAGCAAGCTGAAGCTGATCAGGTTACTATCGGACGTTTCGTGGAGAAGAGCACGGGACACTGAATCTGGCTGAGTGTGGAGTCTCCAGTGTGATAACTGATAAAGTGATAAGCACGTACAGTACTAATACGCAGAGCACCACGTGCTGCTCACGTGGAAACACGCGTTGTGCACCGCGAGGAATACGTTACCTTACCTATCCCTCCCCGTCAGCTCCACGCGCGCACTCGTGGCTCCCACGAACCGACCGGGGGCCATGCCGATCGATGGCATCTGGGCGGGGCAGGCGGCAGCAGCGCTCACGCAATCCTGGCCGCGCCGGCGTCGGCGGCGTGGGTGGCATCGCCGTCATGTGCGGTCATGTACCGGCCGCCGGCCGTTTGGGCCATTTCGGCATCCATCGAGTAAAATGAATCCACGGATTTTGAGCAACTTGTGTGCTGAGAGCCTGAGATCACCATGTATTGGAAT
The DNA here is from genome assembly GCA_947311845.1 of Poa pratensis. NCBI lineage: Eukaryota > Viridiplantae > Streptophyta > Magnoliopsida > Poales > Poaceae > Poa > Poa pratensis. The sequence goes on from CAMZMU010000085.1 coordinate 43,289,781, forward strand.
TCACAATCTTAAATCGGGACTATCTTGGCCTCCAAATCTTGGTTTAGTGCTACAAATTACGATTTGCCATCACCAAACGCTCAGACGCAGATGCACCGGTATGTAGTAGTATGGCCAGTTGGTCACGGGGAATTGGGGAAACCTATATATCGCCCTAGCGGCGCTTAACCCGCGCACTGCCTGAAGGGAATTCCCGATGGGCTGGCACAGTCGGTGGATTTTTCTACTTCCTGTATTTTCTTCTCTGTTTTCTTTTCTTTTTTCTTTTCGAATTTAAACAATTTTAAAAATGAACAAATTTCAAATTCAAACAATTTTTGAAAATGAATAAATTTTGAATTTGAACAATTTTTAAAAAATGAACCAATTTCAAATTTGAACAATTTTCAAAAATGAACAAAATTTAAAAATGAAAAAATTTCAAATCTGCACAATTTTCGAATTTGAACCATTTTAAAAAATGAACAATTTTGGAATTTGAACAAATTTTGAAAATGAACAAATTTTGAATCTGAACAATTTTTGAAAATAAACAAATTTCGAATTCGAAAGAAAAACAAAAAAAAACGAAAAGAAAAACAGAAGAAAAAGAAAAAACGAAAACAAAAAATGAAAATGAAAAAACAGAGAAGAAAAAAAAAACGAGAGATGGGCCGGCCCAGCGGCGGCGCGCTTCAGGCGGCGCGGTCGTCTAGCGCCGCTACTGAGCGATATATAGGATTTGGCGTTGGCCATGGGGTGCGCCTATACATCGCCCGCAGGGAGCTCCTTTAGGTTGCCTGAAGCCTGAAGGCGACCGTTCGCGGCCTCGTCGCCTACTACGGGGATTTGGCGTTGGCCATGGGGCACGCGCACTTATCAACTGTTTGTACGAGTTTTTTTTCAGACGCTCCTGTACATCGAATTTATACAAATTTTAATTGGAACAAAATTTTAAATCGGAACAAATTTCGAATTTGAACAAATTTCCATTTCGAATAAATTTTGAATCGGAACAATTTTCGAATCAGAACAAAATTCGTATCGGAACACATTTCAAATTTGAACAAATTTCTATTTTGAACAAATTTTGAATCGGAACAATTTTTTAATCGGAACAAAATTTAAATCGCAACAAAATTCGAAACAGAATAAAATTTTCGAAGCACATTCGAAAATGAACAAATTTTGAATTTGTAAAAATTTCGAAAATGTACAAATTTTGAATTTGAACAAATTTAAAAAATAAATAAATTTCGAATTAAAAAAATTCAAAAATGAACAATTTTCAAACTGAACAAAATCCGAATTCAAACAATTTTTGAAAATAACCAAATTTCGAATTTGAATAATTTTTCAGAAAATAAACTAATTTAAAAAATAAACAAATTCCGAATTTGAAAATTATTCGAAAAAATGAACAATTTTCAAAAATGAACAAATTTCGAATTTGAACAATTTCAAAAATGAATAAATTTCGAATTTGAATAATTTTTAAAAAGTAAACAAATTTCGAATTTGAATAATTTTCAAAAATGAACAAATTTGAATTTGAACAGTTTTTGAAATGAACAAATTTTGAATTTGATCAATTTTCGAAAAATGTTTTTTTTTGAATTTGAACAATTTTCGAAAATGAACAAATTTCGAATTTGAACAATTTTCGAATTTGAATTTTTCGAAAGAAAAACGAAAATAAGAAACGAAAAGGAAAACAGAACAAAAAATGAAAACAGAAAACGAAAATAAAAAAATAGAGAAGAAAAAAGAAAAAAACATGAGATGGGCCGGCCCAGCAGCGACGCGCTTAAGGCGGCGCGGCCGCCTAGCGCCGCTGCTCGGCGATATATAGGATTTGGCTTGGCCACGGGGGGTATCGTTAGGCAGAGGCTTCCCTTTCAAAAGGGAACCTGACGAGCAATAGCAGGCCACGTGGTGATCGGTGAACGATGGGGAAAATGAAATTGAGGCCACGTGGTGATCGGTGAACGATGGGGAAAATGAAATTGGTCACTCGTACGACCGAAGCCAACCTGGCGTGCACGACGGCACGAGTGAAGCCCCTCGTAAGTCCGCCCGAGCAGCCTGTATATCCAAGGGAGCGCGCGTACACCCGCGTCCGTCCGGCCGGCCGCGCGTAAATCCGTCACGGTCCATGTCCAGCAGATCGAGTAGTACTTCAGCAACAGATCAATGTACATCCTCACCAATCATCCAGCAAAAATTAGTAGCACGCTATATAGAAGACGGTATACGTATTAAGTATTACACACGACTTTGACTCGATAAATTTTAATAATATCTTGAATGTGGTACATTGGTCATTACGCGTATTCGTCGTTGCGCGCATTGGTCGTTCCATGTGATACGGCTCGGCTTCGCCTCGATAAATTTTAATAATATCTTGAAAGGGTACATTGGTCATTGAGCGTATTTGTCGTTGCGCGCATTGATTGCTCTGTGTGCTACGGCTCTGCTTCGCCTCGGCGGCTCTGCTTCGCAGAGCTCTAGACGCCTACGGCGTACAACTACACAGACACAGGCTATACAACTATACAGACACATGTTGTACATCTAACATGTTGTACAACTATACAGACACATGTTGTACATCTAACATGTTGTACAACTACACAGACAAATGTTATACAACTACACCAAAACAGGTTGTACAACTACACAGACACAGGTTGTACAACAACACAGAAACATGTTATACAACTAACAGATTGTACAAACTATACATGACAGTGAGTACAAATTACACAGAACACGAAGTACAAAAGTAAACAAACACAAGTTGTACAACTACACAGAAAACAAAGTACAAAATACACAGAACAGAAAGTACAAAAGTACACAGAAGTGGGAGTACAAAGTACACAAAACAGGATGTACATACTATGCATAATCGGGAGTACAAAAAAAGTTTGTCGAAACATATCGACATGGGATCTAGTTTTGAAGATCTCGACGCGAGGAGTTCAAAAGTGAAAACGGTTCATAATTTGGATAAACAGTTCTCAAGATATATTTCGTTTTCAAATTTCCGATTTGAAAAATAAAAGGAAAAAGGGAAAACTACATGTGTCCACGTACGTGCATGCATGCCCCTTTCTCTCTCATACTCCCCACTTTTAATCTAATTGTGACACTTGGCAAACATGCAGATAACCAAAATTAGAGCATGTAATGAGATGCCGACACTTCTGACGATTAAAACGATGGTGAGTTCCTTTGAAAAGGGAACCCTTCGTCTTATCGTTTTGATCATCCACCATGTAATTTGGACATTGGGCCTATTTCTCTCACGCACAAATTAATACATAAAATTTTCGTGTGGATCCTCCGAGGCCCCAATGTCAGAAGTCCAACACCTACTAGGGATCTTAGCGCGGCAATGCCGCGCGTGTGTTTGATGAATTTCAAGTATGTTTGTGGAAAAAAATGGTTGGAATGTGAATATTATTTGACTCTCGAAAAGTTTGTGTTTAGGGGAATGGTTAGATTTCGAGTATGGTTTGTATTCGAATGTATTCGAATTTGTATTCTTTTGGTGTGTACGAAATGGCTTGAATTTATTTGTTTTTCGTGAAAAATAGTTAATAGTTTTTCCCTAGCATTTTTGTATATTTTATATGTTTTGTCGATTATATACACTTGTAATTACTAATCTATTCGAATTGATGTAATATGTTTGTGGTTTGCTGTAAATCTTTAGTGTAATTCAATGTTTTGAAAGAATACATTATATGAGTATTTATTGAATTCAATTTAGTTGCAATTTGTAATTAGAGGAAATAAATTTGCATTTTCTTTAAGTGCCTATCTAATCATTTTTTTGTTGTTGTTGTTGTTGTTGTTGTAAGTTTAACTACATAATAAGAGGGATTTAAGGTGTGTTAGCTCCTAATATGTTAACTAAATTGGAATGTATATTATAGTTCCATTTTGTTGTAATTTTCTTATTTAGCATCATAACCAGAGGAAATATAGTATGGTTATCTTCAAATAGTTTTCATTATTTATTAAATTTGTTTGCATATTTCTTAGTATTTACCAAATTGGAATATTCGGATATATTTGTAGTGGAGAATGCAATATGTGAGATGTATTTTGTAGTATCTTCAATTTTGTAGTAAGTTGTAATGCACAAATGTGTTGCATTTATGTTTTCTATGAGCATTTTGAAATATCTTATCGTTTTTCTAAATTTCTAGCAAATTGGAACGTCGAAATGATGATATATTTTAGAGTTTTTTTTTTAGCTTCCAATTTTGTAGTAAGTTGGAATGCTCAAGTGTGTTTTTTTTTCTGTTGTTAGCATTTTCGAAATATTTTGTCATAGTTACAAATATTTAGTAAATTGAAATGTGAGGGTGTTGATATGTTTTGATAAGTTTTGGAAAAGGGAAATTATAATTGTTTTGCAAACTGAAATGTCTTGCATTTATTTTTCTTTTTCTTGATTATTATTGGAATGACTTGATAAACTACATCTTATTTAGCAAACTGAAATTGTGGAGATTTCATTTACTCCACAAGCGCGGCATTTAACCCCATCTTTACTTTTACATGAACTCTCAGAAACTACATCTTATTCACAATTTGATATGAGTTGATAATAGAAGAAGAAAAAGTCTAGCTTCAAGAGGTTAGTTACAATCGTGATTCTATTACTTATAGGATGGTATGAACAACTTATCTTTAATCAAAGTGATATAGATGTAAACATATGCTTCGTGATATTGTATAGTGTACAATGTTAGAATTTTTCTAGGAATTTAACAAAAAAAGAAAATTTAAATCAGCAAGTCGAAAAGAAAGTTAGGACAAATTTTGAACATAAATGGACATTTGTTAGTTTATGTGGAAAGTTTAAAATTTTCTTAAGTTTTTAAAAATCTTGAAATGTAAAATATGCACAATGTTTCGTGTTGCATCTTTTGTGTGGTAAGTCCGAGAATTTGGTAGAATTTTGGAAATGCTGACATGTTATTTGCATTATAGTGTGCACAATTTATTTTTTGGTACAGTTTATGTGCGAAAAGTTTGAAATTTTGATAAATGTAGAAAATTTGATATATTGTTTCTACTATTTTGATTTGTAGGTTGGAAGATATGTTTTTTTGAAATAAAGCATTTTTTTGTAATAGATATTTTGAATTGTAGTTTGGTAGATACGTTTTTTTGGATTTTAGTATTTTGTTGTAATTTTTGATATATTGCTTGTATTATTTTGGATTGTAATTTGGAAGATATGTTTTTTTTTTGAATTTTATCATTTTTTAAAATTGTTATTCTGGAGTGTGAACTGAAAGATATGAATTTTTCGAATTTTATTTTTTTGTACAATTGAAATTTGGGAAATTTGATAAGTGTCGATAAGTTGGAAATATGTTAAATTTAGAAAACTTTAATGTTGTGTTTGTATTATTTTGATTTGTAGTTTGGAAGATACAATTTTTTTTTGAATTGTAGCATTTTTTTGTGTAATTGTTACTTTGAATTGTAGTTTGAAAGTTATTAATTTTTTGAATTCTAACATTTGTTTACAATTGTTTTTTTGAACTGTAGATTGGAAGATATGAATTTTTTGAATTTTTTTAATTATGAAATTGCATTTGAATTATGGTATGCACAATTTATTGTTTTGGTTCAACTAATTTTGTTAAATTTAGAAAGCTTTGTTGTGTTGTGTGTATTTTTTTTGATTTGTGTATTGAAAGATATGATTTTTTTTTTGAATTCTTAACATTTTTCTGTAATTGGGAAGATTCCTGCCAGATGGGGCCCGCATGTCGTTTTTTTTCGGAAATCGCTTTAAAAAATAAAAAACTGACGGGTGGGGGCGTGTGGGACGTCAGCAGTGACGTCATGCGACGGTGGACGCGGCCGCCGTCGTTCGCCGGCGCGCTAGCGAGCTCGCGGCGGAGCAGAAGCGCGTGGATCTGAAAGAGCGGGGTGGGCGAGTCGAAGGGGCGGCGGGCCGGACCATTTGGTCGCCGTCGTCGCCGGCGGTGAGCAAAATGGCGGCGGCGGACGTCGAGATAGGCCGTGGTGATGCGGCGGCGCTCCGGCACGCATCCCTCGGCGAGGAGGTGGAGGGCGGCGCGGCGGAGACGTCCGTGGCCGCGGATTTGGTCGGGGAGGCGCGAGGCGGCGGCGATGCGCGTCGGCGCCGACGGCGACCCGCGGCGTCACGGGAGAGAGAGAGGAAGAGGAGGGAGACCGTGTTATGTGGGGTTTTTGCAAAAAAGTCCCTGACCTTTCCGCAAATTGCTATCAGGTCCTTTGCGGGCGTTTTTTTGCAAAATCGTTGCGCCAAATATCGTGCGGGGCGACGTGTCGCCGCGTGATTGGAAGAAATTGCTCTGCTACAGTAATACTGTAGCAGCGCGATTCTTGGCGCGATCTGGGCCGTCCGTGCGGTCGATTCGGACGGCTGTTGTTTTCGGGTGACGTGGACAGTGCGAGAGGAAGTGAATCGCACGATCTTTTATATATAGTAGGATTGGGCCTATCTTGCGTGCAGTGCTAAGAGAAATAGGCCCGATCTTTTAAAAAGATGGACATATTTTTACAAATATTCATTTTTCACGTTTACGTCAATAAGAATATTTACCTCATTTGAATTGATTTCGGAGAAAAGAAAATTTATTTTAATTTGAAATGGTTTTTCAATAAGAATATTTATCTCATTTGAAAGGTTTCAATTTATGAACATTTATTTTATTTGAATGTTTTTTCAATATAAAAATTTATGTTATCTGGACAATTTTTCAGTGAGAACATTTATTTTATTTGAACTATTTTAAAAAAGAACATTCATCGTATTTACACATTTTTTCTATAAGAACATTAATCATACTTTAAAAATAAAAATCCTAATATTTTCGAACCCCGTGAACATTTTTTTAGAACCCCATGAATTTTTGCCGAACCCCATGAATAATTTATTTAATCCATGAATGTAATTTTTTGAACCCGTGAACACATTTTTTGAACCGTAAACAATATTTCGAACTCTCATGAATATTTTTTTTCATAGCGTGAACATTTTTTCCTTTCTTTTCCTATAAATAAATACAAAGGGAAAAGAAAACAGAATATGAAAGAAGTAGAAAAAAGAAAACAAACCAAAAAAGAAAAGTGAGAAAAATAAAAAGGAAAACTAATAGGAAAACTAGCGTTAATAAAATAGAAACCAAAGAAAAATAAATCGGTAGGAACCAGAAACAAAAAGGGTAAAGAAAACAAAAAACAACGTGCAAAAAAGCAAAAAAAAAGAAGTTGTGTCACACGGCGTCAGCAAAACAATGTATGCTTGAAATTCAAATGGGCCAATCCCAGGAGAGCTAGGGGTACGGTGGGACAGTTGCAGTGCACGCAGTACGCAACAAATAAAATTTTACCTCGTAGCGCTGCTCTAGCAACTGTAGTGACACATCCATCACTGAGAGAACCTAGGCCACGGTGATGGTAACAAGGCACCCGCGTGACAGCTGGCCTCCATTTAATAGTGAGATCCTCGCCGCTGTTCCAGCTGGGGTCTTTGGGAGCGTCGACGAGAGGGATAGAGGGAGGGGTTGGTGGCGGGGGTGGGGGCTTACGGTTTGCCCCCGTTTTTGCCTGGAGTTGCTGATGCGAGAGGATGAATAGTATATGTTTTATTGTGAAAGTGTTACTTCCTCCGATCCAAAATAAGTGTCGCAGTTTGAACTGGGGTTAGTTCATAACCGCGACACTTATTATGGTTCGGAGGTAGTATTAATCATTACAACTGGAACTATGTCACCATTCTCAGTTGCCGGATCCCGTTAGAAAGCTAGAAACAAGAGGCTTTTTGAACTCCAAACCTTCCTGTGGACTCTGTCGATGATGTTACCCAAGCTGCTCTAGCTAAACTCCAAGACCAGAAGCTTGCAAGTCTTGGGAGTTTTTAGCATAAAATTACCACTTATTAACTCAAATTTACGAAACACTGATCTTACATTGGGTGTCCCACCTGTCAGTTGCAGTGTCGATTACGCGCTGTGTTCAATTTGAGATCAGTGTTTATTGCGAAAACTTGTACAAAATGTGGTTGTTTTCTGTCCAAAAAATGTAAATTGTAAAGTAGTATCGTTTGGTAAATTTGAGTCTATAAGTGGTAGTTTTATGCTAATAACTTAGATCTTGATGGTTTCTTATCCATGAGTAATTAGCTTTTAGTCTAGCTTGACATCATTTTACTCTGTCCTGAGGCACTGGTAAACACCACGTCGAAATGCTAGCCGCCCTCTCTGTCTACAGGTGCCAGAATTATCACATAATCATGTGCTGAATGAAAACGAAGCAGCCAACAGAGTTTAGGGACCTCAATACTGACCACTTTTGAAGTTCAGAAACCAAAGTAATCAAAGGAATATTTACCGCGTCTGGCCGTGGCTGGTTTTCTCCCGGCCCAGAGCAGGCTTGTGCCCTGCTCCACCGTCAACTCGAAGATACAAAATCATGATCTGAAAAGGACGCGCTCGGAGATTTTAGTTTCAGATTCTCTGCACGTCATGCGAAGCTTCCACGAACCCTGCATGAAACGACCTTGGACGCTTGTCGATCGTTTGTCACCAGCAAAGCAACGATCCCCATCTCGCCGAGGTTCAGCGTCACCCGACAGACTTTCGGCCAATCTATCCGATCGAGGGCCATCAGTCTCACCTCGTACGCACGGACGACTCGGTTTACTTTGCCTTGAAGATTGCGCGTGGATGGATCTTGACGTGAGGCTGCTCGTACCTACAAAATATCTCATCGAAATTTCCCCGGACAGGATCGTCGATGTACACGCCAAAAAGATTAGCCGTGTGACAAAATAATTTAACTAGGAAGTGACTATGGCCCGGTACGTCGACTGCCTTCTTGGTCAATAGGTGATAGCATATTCACAAACATATTATCATACTTGTGTATCTTAATTTCTTTACTCCAAACATTCTCAATGGTGAGATTTAGAAATAGTTATTTTCTCAATGATGCTCGACTACTTTTCTCTTATTTCTAACATGCTTCGTAAAAGAGTTTTCTCGACTGTGTGACTAAGCTCCGCGAAAAACTCATTCGACACTTAGAAATACCTATATCTCTTTGTCTTTGGAAATAAACAAAATAGATATACCTAAGATAGAAAACAACTATGGAGGTAATCAGATGGAGCATAATAAAGCGTTCGGTCCAGATGAGTTCACTACTGAGTCGTTCTACCGATGCTTCTGGGGCGTGATTAAGGATGACCTGATGGAGTTGTTCAATCGTCTTCATGTTGGGAACCTTGATCTATCCATGCATGCTTAACCTTTGTGAAATTATTTTGTTACCTGAGTTAAAAAAAAGGAGGCATCTCGGAACCAACAATCTTCTGCCGTGGCACAATTTTGGTAATCCAGCATCTAGTAGCTGGGCACGGATTTTGCCAACCCGCTTGCGCGCGCACCCGCAATCCTGGACCGTCGGTTTCAGCCATCCGACGGCCAGGATTGAGCGTTGAATATGCGCTGGGTCAACGCTCAATCCTGGCCGTCGGATGGCTGAAACCGACGGTTTAGGATTGTGGGTACGCGCGCAAGCGGGTTGGCGGGTGAGTTATCCAGGAAAGGAGTTCGGCACCAAAGAGAATGTGGTTGAATTGTTAAATTTTTGGCACCATGCTCTTCAGCGCGCTGAGCATAGGAGGCCAAATTTCAAAATAATTTTGAGAAGAGTCAGATATCGTTCGAAGTCTCTCAAAAATAGTCAAAAAGAAGATTTATTTTTTCTCAATTCGAGTAAACGGCACTCGTGGTCACTAAAGTAGTTCTTCGGGTGCACTTAAGTCACTCAACTCGGAAATCTTGTCAACCCATCACCGAACTAAACATTCATGTGCACTATGGTCACTTTCCCGTTTGTTGACCGGTTTTTGACCGAGAAGGGTCACGTATGGCTCACGTGTGGTTGCTGCGGGCCATTACTTTTGCAAATAACCCCTCGAATTTATTTTCTTCTATTAGAAAGGCCTAGTTAGTTATTTTCGTTTCGGCGCCTTTGTTTCCCAGCGATTTTGGTGAAATCGAGCATCTAGGAAAGGAGTTTGGCGCCAAAGAGAATGTAGTTAAATTGTACAATTTTGGCACCATACTCTTTAGCGCAGAGCCTAGGAGGCCAAATTTCAAAATATTTCAGAGAAGAGACATCGTTTGAAGTCTCTCAAAATAGTCAGATTTATCAAAAAAGATTTGTTTTTTTCTCAATTCCAAGGAAAACCGTACGTTATTGTCAATCCCAATGTGCCATATTTCACTAGAGTGAATGCACGTACCGTGGCATGTTGGTCTAGTGGAGAGGTCTCAAATATTTCCCTACCATATGTACAAAACATAAACATGTATACGTGTGACGACGTGAGATCGACAGAGCATCCCTAATTAATAGGGTGGCTCCCGGCTAGATTGCTACAGTCCCGGCCATTGGCAATGCATGCTCAGATTTGGTCATCGATGTATATGTGTAGCAGATCCAGTGAGCATCAATGCAACATCTGTATCCAAATTCCTACGCACGGGCCTTGGTCCAAACCAAGCCGTGGCAGGCTAGGAAAACCTAGGGTGGACGCTGCATGTGTGCTTTGCGGCACCACCAAGTACCATGAATGTTGCCATCTCCGCCTCTAATGCCCTGCCCCGCCCTAGCTAGGGTTGGGTCCTCCACATTCCTTGCCTTTAGGGTTGTGATGACTTGTGAGATCCCTTAACATGCTCAAGCACCAAGCGATCGACACGACATCATCGCCCTCGACAAAGGTTGCCAATCATATGAGATGCTTTGACAGGCCAACTACATTCATCATCGTCGAATATTACAAAAAAAGGTGGGCGACAAAACTTTCCAAACTAAGCCGGTAGAAGACAAGAGTTGGCGAAAAGGGAAATAGAGCCTTCCACGTGCCTTATGGCTTGAGATAAACCATATTTTGCTCTTTCATTGTGCTCTTGAAATTGCCTTTCCACTACCGAAGAGTTGGTGATATCTTTATTTCTTGATACTAGCAGTGAAGGTGCCCTTCAGATCTGTCTACGGTTAACGACAATGGTTGATATCGTCAACGCCATATTTTTCTCCAATGTACCTTGAATCAACTTCATCTAGAATTGCATTGCACTAGGTGGTGGCCAACTACTAGCGAGCGACTTTGCTCGGCCTCGGTGAGGCAGGTCCATAGCCCGGGTAAACAAGGCGACCGCCCTGGGCCCTAAGAGGAGGGCCCACATAGTAAATGTATTAATAACCATGATTATTATTATTATATATACACATAAACACCATTGTTGAATATATTATAAATAAATTTCTCAATTTGTTGGAGAAGGTCTATAGCATTAAACGTTTACCATGTAGGAGGAAATAAATCAGATGAGCGACAACATATTCTTTAGCTCATACTAAAATCTAAGCTAAAAAAGATTACCATGTTTAATTTCATACAAGACAATTTATTTTAGAAACTTATGTGGGGGGGGGGGGGGGGGGGGGTGCTTCTAGAAGCTAGATGATAAAACGTGTCATTGCAAGCAAAAATAAGAATTAAATTGTACGTCTACGTAGTAGAATCCACGCCTTTCTGTGTTTGTTGATTATAACTACAAGTGATTTGTCGAAATACAGGTGACATGCACAAAATTTCAACTAATTAATGAGCCAACATAACTTACTAGACACATTTTTCCCAGGGAATATCATTAAAGAATCAAGACAATAATTGAATTTTTTTCTACAATTTTCAGTAAATATGGTTATGAAGTCATATACTAGATAACACTATTAAGATAGTTGTTAGATCAGAATATTTAGATATCTTTATCATGAATACATGTAAACTATATTATTTACACAATTATAGAAACATAATTTCAGAACAAATTTTTGTTGTAAACTACTCCATCAGTTAAAACTGAAATTATAAAACATTTTCGATAGTTGAATTTTTTTCCTACATACAGACTAAAATGAATGAACAGACACACTGAAGCGTGTATAGAGACATGTGATTGACAAAAAGCTAAAACATCTTATAGTTCAGAACAAAGGGAGTACAATTTTAATTTCAGCATAATTAAGTTTGTTTGGGGATATTAATTAAAATTGTTTCTATATGGCCAATGTTGCAAATAACTAATAGAAATTATAGTCATTAATATGTAATATGCAAAAATAATTTCAAAAAAAGTATGAACTTTAGTACAAATTTGAGATTAGATCGGGACTAGACAAAACTAGTATTTTACATCTAATGCTGCTACTGGACCTGGATGATCCTGTACATCATCATTTTCCACCAGTCTCCAAAATCCTCATGATTCATGTGACGCCTACAACGTGGTGCTTTTTTGCATGTTGCATTCTTCATTTGTATAGGTTTTCTTTTATAATTTTCGACAAATCTTCTCGGCTTGAGATTGCTACAGCCTCCCATTTGGAAAGGCATGATGATCTTAAACAAGCACCAAAACTGACACAATATTGTCTGTAAATTATTCACATGCTTCACATCGTATCCGATCATGCCAGGCTAGAAAACATCGTGTGGAGTGAACAAGACCGGCCACCAAAATGCATAAAATCGAAATCCGACCACACCACAATAGAACCAATTCCATGTCTCGGTCAACACCAAGTCTGGCCACCAAAATGGCACCAAGTATGGCAACAATACATCATCGAAAAATGCATAAAAAATCATTCTTTGACATTATATTTCCTCCCACAATTATGCGCTTGTGTTTCTCGGAAACGAGGCCTTCAGATTAAGGCTCATGTTTGTCGTGTCGGTAGACATGATCTTGCGCTCCTCGGCGCTTTTCTTAGTTCTCTATTGCCGTCCATCCTCTTGAACTTTTGACCTTGCACGTCAAAGTAGGTAGACTACATTTCTTTGTTCTCTTGGTGCATCAACTCTTTGCAAGTCGAGGACGATGAGACCTCCTTCATGTACTCCGGCTTCATCTTCTTCGTAGGTAGCTAATCGCCTTGTCACCCGACGCCGCCGTCTTGCAAGGTAGTCGTGAGAAGGGGCACGAGAAATCAGGGAAGGAAAGGTTTGCGGTGGCGGCAATGTGGAAGGGGAGGGAAAATTTTGAGGTTTTGGCAGTCCGCGACAGGAATGTGGAAGAAAGAGGAAGAATTTGGCGCCTGGCCTCTGCCTTTCCCTGTCTATGACACTTTGGGCCCGCCTATCGGAAAGCATGAAGTGTCATTGTCCGACGCCCTGAGGCGGCCTCGAAATTTAGGGGTGGCCTCGGGATGTCGGAGGCATTTTTGTGCGGCCCGGGCCATTGGGGCATTTTTTATATTCCGGGCTCCCATTGGGCCTTTGTGGGTGTAGGCGTGCTTTGGGGCCTTTGACGTGCCTTAGGACTTCAGATAAGCTATATTTTGTTATCTTTTTTGTGCCTCTTGTTGTTGGCCACCACCAACCAGTCGACCCTCACCAGCTTTGTTTTCTCTACAGTTAACGGCGTTGGTTGCTGTTGTGCTCTATTTTCCTCTTGTGTACCTTTAATCACCTTCCTCCATACTTGGAATGTGCGCGGTGACCAAGCTACGTAGTACCTTGCACACGGCCTCAACAAGGGTTAGAACTAACCTTTTTATCTGATACGGATACGGGGCGATACCGCGATATATCTCCAATCATCATATGAGCTTACCGACGGGGATGATTAATTGCCGCAAGGGAATGTTTGTCCTTGTTGGCTATAGTGTCTTTGTTGTGAAGGTCATCACTGTTCAAGTTGGTGCTCTTCATCATCGATCTACTTCAACCTCCGAAGCCCAGATGGTCTACATCATGGTGCCTCCTACCATAAAAAGCTTTGTTTCCTACCACGGCGTATTATACCTAACTGTGTTTTGTCATTTCAAGGTTCATCCTGTAAAACAAATGCATTGTTTTGATTTATGTTATTTTTTATCCGGTACCGTTGACAACAATTTTGTGTTTTTTGTACTATTTACTGGGAATCAAAATTCTGTATTGTGTCCCAATCCCAGCACATTTTATTGCATTATGTATTTTCTTTGAGAATTTTGCATGGTTTTTCTCGCCTTGGAAGTAGGAGACATACGAGAACCACCAGAACTAGTAGGTGGTAAGGGTTACTTTGTATAGATGACAAAAGCTTAATGTCATCGTCGAATCAAGCGGATACCACGTACATTTGTACCCCTCATTAACTACTCACTTTGTTCCATATCATAAGATGCTTAATTTTTTTTAATCTGATGTATATTGACGTATTTTAATATGTATGTTTACTCATTTTACTCTGTATAGTAGCTTTGCACGTGCACGCACGTCGCTCTACAAGACACATCTTTATGATTAAGTTGAATGGCACTTTTTAGTTTTTACATTCACAATAGAGAATGTATGTGGTATAGACATTAGTGTATCAGTGTGTCACTTACTCTTAGTTTGGTTAATCTACGACCACGTGCACCCCTGGCATGAACATCAAATGAAATGCCGCATTGCAGCCACAAACTGATGGCTAGCCATAACATCTCCATAACCTCGTCATGTTTAGGCTTCGATATTGTTGCGCAGACAAGTAAAAATTGTGAATCATTTGTTACTTTCAAGCGCTAGTAGATGAGATCACTGGTTATTTTTTCTAGCGGGGAGGGATCATATAAAAAACTTGATTTTTAATGGACATATCACAAAATTCAATACAAAAAGCTCGTAAATCAGATCATCGCGGACAAAAGGTACAAACAACAATATCACTATACAAACTAATCATGTCTCATGTCAAAAAGGAAAACAAATTGATGGTGTCTCAGTTCACTTGTTGTACATGGGAGTAATCCAAAGAACCTGATAACCTCTATAACTCATGCAACGCCACATTGAGGAACTATAATTATTACAGTGGTCAATTGTTCATGAGTTTCTTAATCTCCATCTCAGCCTGTTTTCATCTCATGGTTCCTTCACGCCAACATCTTCACCTCTTCACACTTGTTTTGAATAGTGCAGTTTCACAATAATTTTGGAACATTGTAACCACGATATTGACTGAGCACACAGTTTTGTGGGATGACATTAGATCAAGATTATGATCTAAGCAATTGAGATGTTCGTCAACCAATGAAAGTTTTGAAATATACACAATTCATATGTTCGGAATAATCATTTAGATTTAAACTACAGAAAAAAGCACAGATAAAAAATGGCTAAGAAAATGAAACATACCTGAAGTGTGATACACTACCAGTCTCAAAGTAAAAAAAGTTCTTGCACCAATCGTCCATAGGATAGAAGATGGTCCGGCATTCTCTGACTCAACCTGAAGTGCGAAGATGTCAACCATATATAATATGTTCCGATCAATCTAGAAAGACCTATAACGTTAATTAAAAATATCAGGATGAATAGACCCTACGAAGCACAGACACGGGGACAGAAAGACGGGGATACGGGATACTGCATTTTCCAAAAACAACCATTCGGGGATACGGTGAGTATATATATAATAAAATAAAAATATGCCATGTAATAAAGAGTTACGACAGAAAATTAATGAGAAAGAGATCAGAAAAGAGAATACTGCCCCAGTTGGGAGGCTACTCTGTCTTCCTTGCATATTTGCTCAAAGGCAGGGTGAGGAATTTTGTCACAGGTTCCAATATCTTTCTTTGTTATTTGAAGAAGATGAGGCCTCACTCTCGAATAGCTTCTTGGGTAAATTTTGTTACAGAAATTGCAACGAAACCTTGAGTTTCCTACACGGCTACCAGAGGCAACACCAGCAGCAGCAAGCTTCTCCACATAAGCCAACAAAGGATACCTGGGATCTACAACACCAGGACCAACACGCCGTTCACTCTCACTCGAGTCCAGGCGATGGTTGCTTCGAGACAGGAGGCGGCGGCTCGTTCTGTGCGAGCTGGGACTAGGAGCAGCTCGTACCTGTGTAGAGAGAGTGTGGAACCCTGCAAAATAGGGTTTGCTATTGGGCCGAGCCTCTTTTTTGGGCCAGGCCGTATCCCAAACGTGTCCCCCATATCCCTGAATTGTTTTCTTTCTTTTTAATTCGAATTTCGGGGATACAGCAAAATCCGCGTATCCCGGCGTATCCCAGCGTATCCCCGTATCCCCGCCTACCAGAACGGCTGTTAGGCAACATCAGGTAAAGAGACGGTCGAATGGACCTAAAATCTTCCATTGCTATATAAACCAGCAGCAGCTAGACGTATGCTTATTCCATCTGAGATTACAACAGGGATGATCTTCACAATCATGTTTCCAGGAGAGAACAGATTCCTAAGGAAAAACGAAGAATAGATAAGAATATTCAGCTAGGAAGCAATGCATTAGAATTGCAATCAATTGATAGCAGCATGCCTATAGTTTACCTGTTCCCCCCTCTCGTCTCCCCTCCTTCCCCTCCCCGTCTGCTTCCCCTCCTCCTTGCCTCCTTCCCGGCCCCTCTCTTCTCTCCCTCCGGCGGCTTCGCCGCTGGGGTGGGGGATGGGAGAGGGGCCAGGTCTGGCCTTGTAGTTAAGTGTAGTTTTAGGTCTGTTTTTGCCCACGGGGCGTTTGGCTTGATGACGTATCGAAGTTTCTGTGTTCTGCTCGCGAGCAGCGGTGCACGGTGGCCGGCGTTCCTCCTGTGTGCTTCTTCATGGTGGAGAGGGCAGGGAGTGGCGGATCTGGTAGTTTCTTCCCAAATAAGCTCGCTTGCTTGCTCCTCTCGATCTGCTCTGTTCTGCAAGTGATACTTCTTCCGGCCGGCCTTGGTGGCGAGGGGAAGAAGGGTCCTTGCTTTGCTGCAGCTGGATCTGGAGGCAGGCGGTTGTGGGTGTGTTGCGGCTATCCTGGCGATGAGGTGGGCGCACCGCCGGAGTGCAAGTTCCTGGCGTCTCCTGGAGTTCCATGGTGGAGTTCCTCAGTGTCAGGTACGTTGCGCCGCGATTCTGTGTTGGCGTCCTCTGTTTGCTGGTGGTGGAGGTGGTCTGCTTTGGTGGCGTTGCTCTGGCCGGCCGTGGAGGCGAGGGGAGCAGCTGCCTCGAACTTGGGAGTGCGGCTGGTGGGCCTGGGCGGCGCAGCGCCGGCGGGAAGAAGGTGGAGCTGAGGAGGTGGTGCTTCGGCCGTGTTCGTTCATCGAGCTTAGATTCCGTCGCTTGGCGGCGGATGGTTCATGCGGTTGTCTACAATGTGTGGTGGCACCTCCTCCCCGGCGGCGAGCGGTACGGCGGCGTCGGCGACGACTAGGCTTCTTGGGAGAGCGGGGAGGATCTGATCGTGTTTTTCCCAGGATGCTCAGGGTGCTTCGTGCAAATTGCAGGACTCTTTTGTAATTTTCTTTCTTTCTTGGTTGGGCTTGTAATTTGTACTGAGTGTTCTGTTTTATTGATCGGATCCTTTGTTCAAAAAAAAAGCATGCCTATAGTTTGGAGGCTGCTTCATTTCAAAATCTAATAATTTCAAGGGAAACAATCATTTCTGTATCACTCTTTCCCTCTTTGCAACTTAGATTTCAGTCCTTTTTGTTGTCTATACCTGATTTTATTCAATGATAAACATTTTTTATGCAACTACCTATTCCTTCAAAATAACTATAATATCACGCATTTGTTAATTCTTACAACAAGGTACAGTGCCGGCATGCCGGATGCATTTGTAATATTTCTCATCTAGGACGAATTGTAGGAGGAATACAAACAATGTTAAAAACAATAGCTAGGAGGAATACGAATTGTAATGAAATTATAAATAAAAAATCAACGAAAATGTCCACAAAAATGAAAAGGCAAATTTCCAATATCTACAAGTAGTAAATAAATAACAATTTTTTCAAAAGGCTGCTATCAGATAAGGCAAGTAACAGCTGAACCCACTGAAATTCCATGCATAGTTAGTCCTAAATTTTATATAATGTCGTGCCTCAAATATAGTGTTAAAATTTACTTACAGCAAGTTTCCGAATGATTCAGATTGAAAGATGAATGTCTTATGATTATTAGCAAACAACCAGACACAAAAAATGGTTCATATGTCTTCTGCCTACTGCTTGTTACCTTAATTATCAGACCAACAGGGAAAAACTCATATGAAACACTTGGAACAAAATACGTGACAACATATGATACCCAAGAATCTGAAATTATTCACTAAGACGATGTTATATGCACAAATCCAATAAATCGTTTCAGTAATGTAACAATATAAATTTAGGATTTCCTAGCTAGCAGCTAGCCCAGCTAAATACAATATATCAGCCTTCAGACTTTTTACGTGTTTATATCGTAACACATCTCACAACTTAAGAAGGACAACACCCTGAATCTAATAGCACATCCAATAAATCGTTTCAGTAATGTAACAATATAAATTTAGGATTTCCTAGCTAGCAGCTAGCCCAGCTAAATACAATATATCAGCCTTCAGACTTTTTACATGTTTATATCGCAACACACGTCACAGCTTAAGAAGGACAACACTCTGAATCTAATAGCTAATGTCAATTAACCAGATTATATGAAGTGGATATAAGATTTGCGGTAGTACTACTAACATGGAGGCGGGATTAAGGCCTTTTGGGTTTGCCGAGTTGTTTACCTTGATGAAGAATCCGCTGCCGACCGTGGCAAGCAACGACTCATTTGTTGGGGTGAAGAGCCTGCAAAAATAGCAAAACAACAGTCAGTCAAATGTCATTTAGCAACACAACAACAACGACCAGTAAAAATTCTAATAGAACAACCAAGCACAGGAGCATCACATACAAGCATCAGTAGTCATCACCCAAACCGTGGAAAAAAAGTAACAGCCGTTGGGTTACGGGAAGGCCTGGAGCGGAGGAACTGCTCACCGTGGAGGACGATCCAGACCGTGCGGAACTCCTCGCAATGGCGCAAGGTCGTGGGGGAAATATCCTGGCAGCGGACCAAGGTCCTGGCGGCAGAGCAAATTGAATCGGAGGAGACGGCGAGTGGTCGTGATTCGGAGGCAGGATTCCATGAATCGGCCGCGGGAACATCTAGATGATCCGATGGCGACCTTAATTCGGCGAAGCACGATCCCATACTCCCTAGCTTCAGCATCTAGAACAGACCTTTGCAACGTATGCGCCCGGTGGACGATGGAAATGGCTGCACCTGCACGACGATGCGGGTGCTGATCATTATCCGTACGCGGTAGACTGATGTGCCTGCGTCGCGTTGCGGGCACCCTGGTCAGTTTTGCCGACCCTCGACCCGAGCGGTTAAAATCGGGGCAAATCGAGGAAAGGGGAAGACCGGAAGATATCCTGCCCGAGGGGCGGATGAAGCGTTGATGGTGGGGGCTGCGGAATTTTCCTCTGCGGCAGAGTTTTCGTCCGCTCCAGCAAATCGCTAAACGCACACGGACAAGTAATTAGATTAATCTGGGCGGTTAGATTTAGTTGGGTGGGCTGATCTGGTGGTGTTAGCTCCGTTTGTGTGCACTTTGTGGGGTGTCCATAAGAAAGAAAATGTTCGCTTGTTTAATAGTAGTAGAGATATATAATCCGTATTTGAATATCTAGTACGTTATTATAAGTAGAAGTTACTCAACTAAACAAACTACTACACAGATGAATGTACACTCGGTGAAACAGTACGAACAAACGAAATATATGCTACACGTAACCACAAACGAATGGTTTACATGATCCACAGCAAAAAAAAAAATCTCCTTCCTTCCTAGCATACCCTACCTCCAAGTCCAATCACTCCGAATGCAAAACAAAAACAAATCTCCGCACATGCATGAACCAAGACAAATCTAATCATCAAGGAAATGAAACCAACACACATGTCGCTGAGATTCGCTGCCCACTCAACTAATCATCGATCACGCGCGCATACATATGCGCGCGGGTATAGGCAGCTAGTGCCCGACGCCGGGGCTCGGGACCGACCCCAGCACCCGCGCCGCCACCGCCACCGCCACCGCATTGCCGACACCCGATGTCGTCCTCCTGCCGGCGCCGCCGACCGCCGGCAGCCCGCGGACCATCGTCCAGCCGCCAGATGCTTCTTTCCTGCTCCTGCCACTCTCCATGTCGCTGGCGCGATCGCCGCCAAGCAACTCCCTGGCCTCCACGCGCGGCGGTAGCGTCGCAAGAAGTGGCAGGAGGAGGACGAGCAGCAGGAGCGACACTGCCACCCTGCTCCTGTTGCTGCTGCCGCCGCCGCATAAGGCCATTGTTTGTTTATCTTGAAGACGTACAAATCGGAGGAGTGTTTGCGTGTGTTTGGGATGATTTGGAGGGAGATCATGGAGGGTTTATATAAAGGGCGGGAGAAGCTAGGCAGCAAGAGGCACACGCACTCACGCACGCCGTACATTGCTTTTGGCGCGCGCGCGGTTGCGGCCGGCAGCGATCGCCAGTCACTTCGTAATTCATATCGATGGGCTGGCTGCGCGGCCGGGCGCTGTCGTACGACGATCGCCGTCAGTACCCGGAGGCGCTCGATCGATCGTGTGGGTGGGGCCGGCGCGGCGTGCCTTGCGCGTGGAGGAGGGTCTAATCGCGCGCGATCGAGTATGATGGGTTGATGATGATCGATCGGCCCAGTTCTGTGCGTGTGTGCGGGGCGATCACGAGTGAAGTGGGTGATTTTGGCGGTGGTGATCGCGCACGCAGGCTGCACACAGCCGTCTTGTACGTGGGCTTGTATCACCCTTGAAGCAACGGTTAAGGCCTGGAAATGGGATTTGCGCGTCTACCTCTTCTAACGTTTCATTTCCGCCACGCGCAAATGGATTCATTTTCTCCTAGGCCTAACAGAAAGTGAAAGCCATCCAGATATTTTGGTATAGCAATGGCTGCCCCTGCCCCGCTCTTCGGTTCCGGCAAACATGCATGATCTTTTGGTTAGATAATTTATGTTCGTTTTTTATTTTGAAACGGGAGCATTTTTTTGCCCCAGTCTATTTATTAATTAAGTAGAAGAGGATTGCCCAGTTAATTTACGGAAAACCGGACAAAAACCAACACACGCCGACCAAATCGAGTACATCACACGGCCACAATCGACGTCCCGATAAACTCTCAACCCCTAACACTTAAAAAACGCAATGTTACTCTCAACGATAACACCTCAACAAAATGTAAAGGGCAACACTAAATCCATAGAGCGGCGCAAACCAAGAGGACGAGCGGAGAAACCAACCATCATCCATCAAGCAGTCGCGGGCGCTTTTCCTACGATGTCACACTTTTTATCTTTGCATCTAATTGAGTTATCCTTCCGGATGCTGGCCGAAGGACAATCATCCACCTTGGTTTTGCACTTGGTTGTCGTCCCTGCTAGGAGACAACCAATCGCCTTTTCACGCCGAGAAATAGCAGACACCAAACCGCTGAGAAAGTCACAAAATTCTTTTGCGAAGAGAGCATCAAATTATGTGCCGTCGGGGTGGAATGGGCGCCAAAACCACATCTGATCGCTCAAGCAAGCTCAAGGTTGTCGGCGAGTCCATCTTCATATCCTCCCTCCACTGGCAGAGGCAAAGAGCAGCTTGCATAGAGCTCCTCAAGATCAGGCATGATATGCAACACCGTAGCCACGTCTATGTCACTGGCCTCGTCCTCAGTGGTAGCTGCGACAGAGTACAAGACAATGACGACGAACTATCCCTTACATGAGGAGAGAAACAACCATAGAGCTTTGCCCTCATGTCCTCTCTAGAGCCAACACCAACCTCAACAGGAAGGCACGATGTAGGAGTGGTCTTCGACATAGCCGGGCAAAGGGAGAGCCTGCTCAGAGCGGATTCTGCCCGCTCTAGAAAGCTCTCAACCCGCGCCAAACAGTCTTGCAGCTTCTCAGCCTGAGCAGTCAGAGTAGTGAACCGCAACCACATCACACGGAGGGACCATGCCAGCGGAAGCAGAAACGATCGACGCCCAAGACACATAAGGAAGCGCTTTGGAGGGAGGCGCGGATCCCGTCGAACCACACAAGAAGTTGGAGCATGACGATGCATGGCGTTGTGGCGGGACACTGGTATCGCGGCAAGAATACCATCTAGTTGAGAGGACACCGAGGTTGCGGCATTCGCGGTCACGATCATGGTGACCATTCTCCAGATATTGGAAGCACCGAAAGAAATCTCTACAGAAAGTTGCATGATGCTAATGAGCGAGGCATACACATACTAGAGAGCTAAGGCACGATGGGGAGAGGGGGCAAAGCTGGGCTACCAACCACCACTCTCCACCGCGTCGAGCCCCACGCACGACTGAGCCAGAAGAGCCGCTAGAGACGAGATTTGCATAGCCGACATCATCGTCGGGGCCAACTCGTCCTCATTGATGTCATCGTCCGCGCCGGTGAGGGCGGGCCTGCGAGAGGAGAGGGAAAGTGTGGTGAAGGGCGGCGAGGGCAGGTTGATGACGTGAAACACACGTTCGTTGGGAGACCCCAAGAGGAAGGTATGATGTAGTCAGCAGCAAGTTTTCCCTCAGAAAGAAACCAAGGTTATCGAACCAGTAGGAGCAGCAACTCTTCAGAAGGTTGTCAACGGCGCCAGAAAAATAGCTGTCGCAGGGAGTCTGGACTGTTGACGTGGAATCTGCACACAACACAATCAAACTACTTTGCCCCAACGAAACAGTGAGGTTGTCAATCTCACTGGCTTGCTGAAAACAAAGGATTAAACGTATGGTGTGGAAAATGAGTATTAAATTGCAGAGAATGAAAAAGGAACAGTTTGCAGTTTGTGGTTGTTTAATCAGTGTAAAAGAATGGACCGGGGTCCACAGTTCACTAGTGGTGTCTCTCCATAAAAGATAACTAACATGTTGGGTGAACAAATTACAGCTGGGCAATTGACGAATAGTGAGCGCATGACAATGCATATACATGACATGTTGACTACTATGATATTTAATTGGGCATTACGACATAATACATAGATCGTTATCCAACAGCATCTATGACTAATAATCCACCGCCGGGTTGTCATCCGAGTCCCCCGTTGGTATTAAGTTGCAAGCAACGGATAATTGCATTAAGTAAAGTGCGTAATGTAAACAAACACATATGCCGTGGACATAGCATCGTTAGGTTATCCCTAGTGGCAACAGCACATCCACAACCTTAGAACTTTCTGTCACTGTCCCAGGTTAAACGGAGACATGAACCCACTATCTAGCATAAATACTCTCTCTTGGAGTTACAAGCATCTACTTGGCCAAAGCATCTACGAGTAACGGAAAGCATGCAAGATCTTAAATAACATATAAGATAGATTGATAATCAACTTGACATAATATTCAATATTCATCGGATCCCAGCAAACACAACATGTAGCATTACAATAATATGATCTTGATCATGTAGGGCAGCTCACAAGATCTAAACATGATGGCACAAAGTGGAGAGACAACCATCTAGCTACTGCTATGGACCCGTAGTCCAAGGATGAACTACTCACGCATCACTCCGGAGGCAGGCATGGCGATGTAGAAGCCTCCGGTGACGATTCCCCTCTCCGGCAGGGTGCCGGGAAGAGGTTCTGAACCCTCCCGAGCTAGGGTTGACGACGGCGGCGTCTCTGGAACTTTTCGTGGATATTTGCTCAGGTACTTAGGGTTTTCGCGTCGGGGGGAATAAGTAGGCGAAAGGGCGGCGGCTGCGGACCCCCGAGGGGCCCACCACCCCAGGGCGCGGCAGAGGGGGGCCCGCGCCCTGGTGCGTGTGGCCTCCTGGTGGCCCTCCTCTGCTGCTCCTTCGCTCCGTCAGGCGTGTTCTGGAAAAATAGGCACCCCCGTGTAGTTTCGTCCAATTCCGAGAATATTTCCAGACTAGCTTTTCTGGAATACAAAAACAGCAGAAAACAGGAACTGGCACTTCGGCATCTTGTTAATAGGTTAGTCCCAAAAAATGTATAAAAGTGATATAAAGTAGATGCAAAACATGTAGCAATTGGTATAAAACAAGCATGGAACATCAAAAATTATAGATACGTTTGAGACGTATCAGCATCCCCAAGCTTAGTTCCTACTCGTCCTCGAGTAGGTAAACGATAAAAACAAAATAATTTTTGAGGTGACATGCTACTATCATAATCTTGATCATATAATATTGCAAGGCACATGTAAATGAATGAAGTGATCCAAGTCAATGGTCTATAATTTGCTACCAAATAGATAATGAGTAAACAATGAATCACACAAGCTAAACGTTTTCATGAATAGTACTTTCGAGACAAGCATCAAACAGTTTTGCATAAGTGTTAACTCATAAAGCAATAGTTTCTAACAAAAGGTATTTAATCAACACAAAGGAAGAATTTAGTTTCAGCATTTGCTTCAACTTTCAACATATTTATCTCATGGATATTGTCAACACAAAGTAGTATAACAAGTCCAATACATTGCATATAACGCATGTTGTAACAAAGTTGACACTAGTGTTTGCTTGTGGAAGACAGAAAGAATAGGAAAACTGACTCAACATAAAAGTAAAAGAAAGGCCCTTCGCAGAGGGAAGCAGGGATTAAATCATGTGCTAGAGCTTTTAGGTTTTTGAAAGCATATAGAGATTGCATAAAATATTTGATACTCCTCCCAACCTTGCTAACACAAGCCATGGCTAACCGAATCCTCGGGTGCCTTCCATCAATCACATACCATGGAGGAGTATCTATTTTTGAGAGGTGTTTGTTAATTGTCAACGAATGGTAGCGGGTGAGAACAGTATTCTACCTGTCGAACGGACTTTTAAGAGCGGCTCCCATGAAGGACGTTATTTCTACCAGCAAGGCAGATCATCCCTCTTTCTCTTTGGTTTACACACATTCAGGTATTTCACTGTTTGTCATTGCTTACTGATGAATCAGGGCAAAAGTGTGAAGAGAATTAATTGGTTAAAGTTGTAATTAATTGGGACTGGGCACCCCGTTGCCAGCTCTTTTTGCAAGTTATTGGATAAGCGGATGTATATGCCACTAGTCCAGGTGTAAAAGTCCACTCGACAAATAGAATAAAGAATAACCACACTAATTCCTCATGAGCTAGTAAACATTGACACAAAAAGGGAATAATAACATTTTGAATAATTTAAAGGTAGCACATGAAAAATTTACTTGGAGTGGCAAGGAAATACCACATATAGGTAGTTATGGTGGACACAAATGGCATGGATTTTGGCTCAAGGATTTGGATGCACGAGAAGCATTCCCTCTCAGTACAGAGTTTAGGCTAGCAAGGTTATGTAAGCAAACAAGAATATCAACCCGTACACCAAGTTTTATATGACAAACATATTGCAAACGTTATAAGACTTCATACCGTCTTCCTTGTTAACCAAACCCTGTTATTAGAAAATATCTAGACCTTAGAGGTACCACCGATGCAAACCAAATTTTCAACAAGCTTTACGGTAGTTCTTCACTAATAGGCTTAACTCATGTGATGCACAATTTAATCATGATCTACTTGTTAACTCAAAACAATTGACAAGCATCAAGTTATCCATTTTAGTGATCTACAAGATTAAGCAAGTTTTTCCTTATACCAATTACCACATGCAACATTTTCTGAACCAACCAAACACAATCAATTTATTTCATCAACTCTCCAAACAAATATAAGTGAAGCAAGAGAGTACTTTCTACAAAAGAAAGCTAATAGCTCTGACAAGAGATACATGAAAACAAGAGCTAAAAGCTGAACAGCGCTAGATATGAATACTCAACAAATATAAGTGAAGAATAGGAGTATTCTCATGAAAAAGCGGAGCGTGTCTCTCTCCCAATCAAGAATGCTAGGGTCCAGTCAAGCTTTATTGAAAATAAAATGCAATACTGAAAATAAAAGCACACAGACGCTCCAAGAAAAGCACATATGATGTGAAAGAATTAAAATATAGTTTCACTAGAGATGACCTGATAATTTTGACGATGAAGAAGGGGATGCCTTGGGCATCCCCAAGCTTAGACGCTTGAGTCTTCTTGAAATATGCTGGGGAGATCCATGGGAGCCTCCCCAAGCTTAAGCTCTTCACTCTTCTTGATCCTATTATATCATCCTTCTCTCTTGACCCTTGAAAACTTCCGTCACACCAAACTCAAAGTAGATCTCATTAGAGGGTTAGTGCATAATCAAAAATTCACATGTTCTATAAAGACGCAATATGATTTGTTACTTTAAACATTAGCTACAGCCACTGATGTTATGTGAAGCTCTTCCACCCAAAAAAGAATTTCACTCAACACTAGTAAAAGAGAGAATGCAAAAATAAAAAGGCATAATCTGTCTAAAACAGAACAGTCCGCAAAGACGAATTTTTTCGAGGCACTTACGACGCTCAGATCGAGAAACTCTGAACTAATGAAAGTTTCAGACATTCATAAAGATTACGCACAAAAATTTCAGATTTTTAACAATCTGGTGATTTTAGGAATTTCGTACAGTGAACAGCAAAAATCTGTTTCTGCGCAGCAATCAAAATTAAGCATCATCTTATCATTAGAGGCTACTCTTGGCACAACAATGCGAGAAAATAAAGATACAAAGGAGTTGCTACAGAAGTAAACAAACTCCTTGACTCAATAAAAGAAAAATTGCAGAAAAATAAAATGGGTTGCCTCCCATAAGCGCTTTTCTTTAACGCCTTTTAGCTAGGCACAAAGCATGCATCAAGTATTACCAAGTGAAGAAGCATCAACATTGTAATTTGTTCGAACAATAGAATCATAAGGTGGCTTAATCTTCTTCCTAGGAAAGTGTTCCATACCTTTCTTGAGAGGAAATTGATATTTTATATTCCCTTCTTTCATATCAATAATAGCACCTACAGTCTAAGAAAAGGTCTTCCCAGCACAATAGGGCATGATGGATTGCACTCAATATCCAAGACAATAAAATCAACGGGGACATAATTGTTGTTAACCATGATAAGAACATCATCAATTCTTCCCAAAGGTTTTTTAATAGTAGAATCAACAAGGTGAACATCCAAGTAACAATTTTCCAAAGGTGCTAAATCAAGCATATCATATAATCTTTTAGGCATAACAGAAATACTAGCACCAAGGTCACACAAAGCATTGCAATCAAAGTCATTCAATTTAATGATGGGCTCCCAACCATCTTCTAACTTCCTAGGGATAGAAGCTTCATGTTTTAATTTCTCTTCCCTAACTTGTATGAGAGCATTAGTAATATGTTTAGTAAAAGCCATGTTTATAGCACTAGCATTAGGACTTCTAGCTAGCTTTTGCAAGAACTTAATTACTTCAGAAATATTGCAACCATCAAAATCAAAGTCATTTATCAAAAGTAATGGAATTATTCTCTTCCTTATTGCTAGAAATTTCAGCATCTTTATCAAGGACAGTTTCAGAGTTATCAGGCAATTTAGGACATTTTGCAATAGAAGTGGAAACATTACCAACACCAACTATCTTGCCATTAATGGTAGGAGGTTTGTTAACACTTGAGTTTGAAGCATTTTCAGAAGTAGTAATAGTATAAACTCTAGCAATATTTTCTTTCTAGCAATTTCATCCTCTCTTTCCCATCTAGCATGCAATTCAGCTAACATCCTCACATTGTTATCAATTTTAACTTGTATAGCATTGAGAGTTTTGCTCTCTTTAACATCATGAGGCATGTTCTTTAGTTTCAATAAGTCAACATCAAGAGCAAGACTATCAACTTTAGAGGAAAGCACATCAATTTTCCCAAATTTCTCCTCAACAGTTTTATTGAAAGCAGTTTGTGTACTAATAAAATCCTTAAGCATAACTTCAAGATCAGAGGGTACACTCTTATTATTATTGTAGGAGTTACTATAGGAATTTCCATAACCATTGCCACTATTAGAAGGATAGGGCCTATAATTGCTATTACCAAAATTATTCCTATAAGCATTGTTGTTGAAATTATTATTTTTAATGAAGTTCACATCAACATGCTCTTCTTGAGCAACCAAAGAAGCTAAAGGAACATTATTTGGATCAACATGTGTTTGACCATTTGCAAGCATAGACATAATAGTATCAATTTTGGCACTCAAGGAGGAGGTTTCCTCAACAGAATTTACCTTCTTACCTGTTGGAGCTCTCTCGGTGTGCCACTCAGAATAATTAATCATCATATCATCAAGAAGCTTTGTTGCAGCACCCAAAGTGATGGACATAAAGGTACCTCCAGCGGCCGAATCCAATAAATTCCTCGAAGAAAAATTTAATCCTTGCAGAAGACTGCTGTCTCCCCGGCAACGGCGCCAGAAAAATAGCTTGATGACGTGAAACACACGTTCGTTGGGAGACCCCAAGAGGAAGGTATGATGTAGTCAGCAGCAAGTTTTCCCTCAGAAAGAAACCAAGGTTATCGAACCAGTAGGAGCAGCAACTCTTCGGAAGGTTGTCAACGGCGCCAGAAAAATAGCTGTCGCAGAGAGTCTGGACTGTTGACGTGGAATCTGCACACAACACAATCAAACTATTTTGCCCCAACGAAACAGTGAGGTTGTCAATCTCACTGGCTTGCTGAAAACAAAGGATTAAACGTATGGTGTGGAAAATAAGTATTAAATTGCAGAGAATGAAAAAGGAACAGTTTGCAGTTTGTGGTTGTTTAATCAGTGTAAAAGAATGGACCGGGGTCCACAGTTCACTAGTGGTGTCTCTCCATAAAAGATAACTAACATGTTGGGTGAACAAATTACAGCTGGGCAATTGACGAATAGTGAGCGCATGACAATGCATATACATGACATGTTGACTACTATGATATTTAATTGGGCATTACGACATAATACATAGATCGTTATCCAACAGCATCTATGACTAATAATCCACCGCCGGGTTGTCATCCGAATCCCCCGTTGGTATTAAGTTGCAAGCAACGGATAATTGCATTAAGTAAAGTGCGTAATGTAAACAAACACATATGCCCGTGGACATAGCATCGTTAGGTTATCCCTAGTGGCAACAGCACATCCACAAACTTAGAACTTTCTGTCACTGTCCCAGGTTAAACGGAGACATGAACCCACTATCTAGCATAAATACTCTCTCTTGGAGTTACAAGCATCTACTTGGCCAAAGCATCTACGAGTAACGGAAAGCATGCAAGATCTTAAATAACATATAAGATAGATTGATAATCAACTTGACATAATATTCAATATTCATCGGATCCCAGCAAACACAACATGTAGCATTACAATAATATGATCTTGATCGTGTAGGGCAGCTCACAAGATCTAAACATGATGGCACAAGGTGGAGAGACAACCATCTAGCTACTGCTATGGACCCATAGTCCAAGGATGAACTACTCACGCATCACTCCGGAGGCAGGCATGGCGATGTAGAAGCCTCCGGTGACGATTCCCCTCTCCGGCAGGGTGCCGGGAAGAGGTTCTGAACCCTCCCGAGCTAGGGTTGACGACGGCGGCGTCTCTGGAACTTTTCGTGGATATTTGCTCAGCTACTTAGGGTTTTCGCGTCGGGAGGAATAAGTAGGCGAAAGGGCGGCGGCTGCGGACCCCCGAGGGGCCCAGACCACCCCAGGGCGCGGCAGAAGGGGGGCCCGCGCCCTGGTGGCGTGTGGCCTCCTGGTGGCCCTCCTCTGCTGCTCCTTCGCTCCGTCAGGCGTGTTCTGGAAAAATAGGCACCCCGTGTAGTTTCGTCCAATTCCGAGAATATTTCCAGACTAGCTTTTCTGGAATACAAAAACAGCAGAAAACAGGAACTGGCACTTCGGCATCTTGTTAATAGGTTAGTCCCAAAAAATGTATAAAAGTGATATAAAGTAGATGCAAAACATGTAGCAATTGGTATAAAATAAGCATGGAACATCAAAAATTATAGATACGTTTGAGACGTATCACAGGTCGACCTTCGTCGTGGGCATGGAGAGGTGGAACGCGGAAGCTCTGAGCGTGGTAGCGCCGCGGCGACAGCAAGCTCCACCTCTACATACTGCGCAGAGGGATGGAGAGAAGGCGGATAGGGATATCTGATTTGGTCGCGGTGGTCGGAGACGATGTTGGAGGAGGGAGATCAGGCCAGCGGCATGTCGCCATGGTCACCTTTTCCCTGATCTTGACCTTGCTCGCTACGAGGGGGAAGCTTTACATCTTTTGTGTTTTGCTTATTCTCACTTAATTGGCCGATATTCTTTTACTCAAGACCCTTGTGGAATTACATCCATTCATCACCAGGCTTGAAGCTGGAGTATGAAAAACTGTGGTGACAATTATTAAAATTATTGTTGTCTACTAAATTTCGACAGTGACGGATCCAGCAAGTAAGCCCCACCCTAAGACCCCACCCTGAGATTTCAGCCCAGCCTAACTCAGCTCTAGCTAGCGTGCCTCCGGCTCGCTGCAGTGCCTATTTCTAAATTTTATTACCTTTGGATTCTTTATACTGTTGTTGACCTTTTCGAAAATGAAAAAACAAACTCAGTTCTGCCCCTTCTAACAAAATGTTCCAGATCAGCCAATGATTTCCGGTAAAAGTCGTCTAAAGATCCCTGTCTGACTGTCTCTCCCTGGCTCGAACTATCCAAAGCTTTTCAAACGTACTTCTGCTCATCCCTTCTCCTAAACCATGTCCATAGAACCAACACATAAACCTTACGCATTCTCGCAACGTCTCCCAGTACACCGCGTCCACGCCGAAACTCCGTAGCCTCCTCCTCCATAACTTCTTTCCCGCCACGAGCCCCTTATCCACCAACGCAAAGACCTCCTCGCCCCACGCCAGCCCCGATCGCGCTCGCATTCCGCCCGCTCGGATGGCCGCCGCCGATGACATCGTCCGCAGAATCGCCGCCTTCTTCCCGCTCCCCCCGCCTCCGCAGAAGCAGCAGCTCTCCGAAGTAGCCGCCGCCGTCCTCAGCGCGGTGGCCGCCTCGGACGCGCCGTGGGCGACGTCTTTCGCCGCCTGCGCATCGACGACGGCCTCGACATCGCCTACGGTAAGCGGCACCGGAAACTCTCCGGCGGAGGTACGGACAATGACCCGCGGAGCAAGAGAGGGCTCACGGCCGGGGCGCCGCCCGATCATCCTACGGCCTCCGGTCGGTTCGCGCGGTCGCAGGGGAGCATGATGCTCTCGGCGGCGTTCGACAGCAGGACGAACGACGTGGAGAGCTCGGTGGCGGCGCGCGGCGACCTGTGGCGCGCCGAGGCTTCGCACACCAGCAGCAGCAGAGGCGGCGGCAGCGCGGGCGACGGAGGCGCGGCGCCGCTGTTCCTGGTGCAGCTCGGGCCGGTGCTCTTCCTGCGGGACACGACGCTGCTGTTCCCGGTGCACCTCTCCAAGCGGCACCTCGTCTGGTACGGCTTCGAGCGCAAGGTAAACATATGACAAATTGACAAACAATGTCACTTATCAGTACAATTCCACTCAATTTGAGAAAATTCTCGACAGATCAAATTCCATTTTGCAAATGTATGTGAATCAAGTGCTAGAAGAGTAGAAGGTTTATGTGCTTGTTTGCAGAACGGAGTGCATTCGGTGTGCCCGGCTTACTGGTCAGCTCAACGGAAATGGTTCTTCATGTCAATGATCTGCCTCAACCCAGTTGCTTGTGTGAGTCCGTGGCACTAAAACATTTCTCTCCTCGAGATCAGTTAAATTGTACACTGCATTTGCCTGAGCTTACTCTTCCATAACAACTGAGCAGTCGTTCATGGACATGCAATTCCCTAATGGGCAACTGAGATACGTCGCGGGCGACGGGTTCACGGCCCGCGGTTTCATTCCTCTCGGCGGCGACGGCATTCTCCAGGCACATGGAAAATTCCCAGGGGAGAAGAGGATCAGCTTCGCCTACAAGGTTAGCAACCTACCTGCCTTGATTCTCAAAATGTATCTGCATTTTCAGCACACATCAGTAAACATCGCTACAGAAGCTTCCTCGCCTTCAACTTAACTAGAATGATTTCTTTGTCTACAGAACAGGAGCGGGGGCAGCATCACCCCAACGGTCCAGTGGCCAGACAAGTCCCTCTCGCTGGGGCTAGTCCAGGTGCTCTCCTGGAAGAGATGTGGCCTCATGCTGCAGCCAGCCCTGCAGTTCAGGTAAACTCACTTGCAATCCTTCTGTTTATGGCCATTGCCTTGTCCACAATGGGGCAATCTGTTCTTATTTTTCTGTTTGATGAACTGGTCTATCTCTACACGCAACGAAAAATGCGGCACAATTGATCATCATTTTGTTCAAAATAAAAATATCCATTCGATATATGACGCCACCAACTTTGATTGTCATGGTGTCTGCTGAGCAGCATGTGCCCGACGTTCGGCGGGAACCGCCCTGGGTTGTCCATGGAGTTGGTCCATTCGGTTAACGAGAAGGTTAGTGTCGCCTGTGGCTACTCTCGCACTGCCTCCCCTTCTGCCTACGCTTCCGTGTCGGTCAGTCTCGATGGATCCACCATTTCGGTGCCTTTGGTACATTATACTAAGGTTTCACTTCTAAATGGAACATTTGTATATGGTAACTAACACTTTTTGTATATTTCTTGATCGTGTGCGCAGCTCAGGAGATCAAAACTGAATGGTGGCACGGCAAGTTCAGGGTTAGTGTTGAGAGTAGATGCCCCGCTACATGGTTTTGGCCGGCCATGGTTCTCAATCCAGATGAACAGTGGGCTTGAGTTCTGAATCCTATTGAGCAGCGGCTCGGAATTATTGCATAATAAAAATACAGGTGGCATTTCGTCAGAGGGCTTCTACGGTCGATGTTAATTGTGTATATACTGTACAGCTTGAAAAGACTGGCTCCACCACTATACTTACATGCTAAGAGTCACATGAATAGATAACTATAAAGAAGAACATCATAAACAGGGACAATTCGTTTCTTCATAATAGAATTGGCTGCTGTACATTTTTTCAAACAGTGGGAGGGATTCACACAGCAATATTTATAAACAAACAAATAAATAACAGAAGGTGCAGGGGTAAATAAAAGGTTAAAAAAAAGTTGATTACTTAGCCATTCTCCTAACTGGTGTGCATAATTTTCTTTTAGCTCTATGGCCAACCATGGGTTCATGGATAAGATCTTCAAACATAAAGATGTTCCTGGCAATCCAAATACTAATGCTCTACAAGACATTTCCCGGGGGGAAAAACAAAAAACAAAATATATGGTTGTTTCAAAACTAAGTTAACCGACAGATTTGTACGAACGAACTAACTTGAGGGAACCAGATCGACAATTATGTTCTGTGACCCACGTTACGGATGGATTGACCGAACAATCATCACACAGGAATGTCGTTGACCCATCAGTAAATGAGATGCACATCTCTGGTCTGGCTCCGAGTCGCGCTCATCTCCTCGTGCCGATTGCTGAGGCGCAGGGCGCGTGGCGCTGGAAAGTGCTACATGTATGGATTGTACACTGAGAGCGTGGTAAGACACAGCAAAGATCTACCTCGTCCATCATGAGCAGAGGCATGGTAGGTGCTGCGACGACGGCACCTGTTCTCTTCTTGTGATGCTGCCTGATGGTTGCACTTGCAGCTTGCGCTGCCACGGCCAGAGGTAATGGAC
Organism: Poa pratensis; assembly: GCA_947311845.1. Taxonomy (NCBI): domain Eukaryota; kingdom Viridiplantae; phylum Streptophyta; class Magnoliopsida; order Poales; family Poaceae; genus Poa; species Poa pratensis. The sequence goes on from CAMZMU010000085.1 coordinate 43,323,349, forward strand.
TGCGGGTACAAGGGCATCTTCAACTTCAGCGACCCAGCATCCGACAACGGCAACTCTATGCATCGACGGCCAGCCAGAGCCTGCCGGAATGGCGGGCATTTTCACCCAGGGTCACCTACTTCAGGAAGCCATCTTGCTGGTGCAGTGATGGCCGGATTTACATCGACTTTCCCAGCAGATATGCAGAGTACTCCCTTGGACATGTTATATTCTTCATTCTGTAGCAAAACCCGAAACTTAGAAGTCAGCGAGAAAACCAAGGTAATTTGTCTATTAATCAAACAAAAGGAAACACACAATGACACAACAAAAATAGGCAAAGAATGACAGATTCTCTTTGCATGTAGTCCTCATCAAGATTAGCTTTTCTCCAACCAAAATAAAATGGTGAAAGCAGGGAGGGCCTCTTGTTTTATCTAACCTACCTTAGTGAGATGCTTGGTTTCCCATAATAAACCAAATGGGACTGGAGCGTCATAGACGCATAGCATACATATTTAGAGTATTTCAATTACGTAATTTGTTAATATGTTGCCAAAAGGTGCTAAGCAACTGGTAGGTCATCAGGGATAGCACTTGTTGTCAAGAAAAAGAAACCAAAAAATGGCATCATTCACTACTCACAACATGATTTTAGTTTCATTGTCGCCTTTCAAAATTATGGGAAGACAAAGATATTCAGTGCCACATTAGATAAGTATAAACAAAACAGCTTCCGAACAATCATCATTGGTGGGATGATTTGCTCGACACAACATACAAGAACCGACATCACAAACTGAGCAAATCACTGTGTGTGCCATGTGGAACACCTGGAAGGAGCACAGCCACATAATATTCATGTATAAAGGCTTACTTTCTAAAAGGAGGCCTCCCTCGTGCTCATGATGACATTGCACAAGGAACCCTCACGACATGTTGGCCATAGTAGTCCAAATATTTGGAAGTAAACTAAGTTGTTCTTGTTTTTTATTCCTGGTACATTTCCCATTTAAACAGGGCCCACCAACCAATGTTACCACACATTTCACCCAAAAAGACGCATGTTACCAACACGTTATTTTCTTCTTGATGAGTGGCTGGGATCAATACGTGTTGAGACAAGCGTACAATGACAACTTTAGTCAGTTGCCAAACCCTCTAATCGTGATCTTCTAGTGTCCTAGACAAGGACATAATCACATAATCATTAACTCGGTACAACAATAACCATTCATCTAACCTAACCAATATGAAAAATCAAATGGACTAATGTGCTAGTGTCTAGTCAAAGATTTACGAAAAATGGGGATTCATATGGTAAGAGCTGAAATTTTGGTAGAGATCAAATAGTTGCTCACTTCACATCACCCTGCATCATGAAGAAGAATATAGTCCTTTTCAAGTGTTTCAATGAAGCATCGCCATGATTCGTTGCAAGGTATTTCCACAGAGCAGTAATCATAATTCTCAGCGAGGCATGAGCAAAGAAATGCTCCCAAGAGATCTATGGCTATCATGTAAATTTAGTTCAAAACAAGTAGAGCAAGGTATCTACATACCACAATTCACCCTGAGTTTGGAAGTAGCCCACCCCTTGTCATGCCGCGGAGAACATCAACCACAGCATCCATGTTACCCTCCTTCCGGTTGAGTTCAATAAGAGCTTTCGATGTGTCTGCATCTGCTAGCGAACAGCCGTTCAGCAACTCCTGGATCACGGTATCAGCTTCGACAGTCATCCCCTCTTCAAATAAACCCCTAACCAGTGAAATAGTGCTTGTTGAATTAGGAGGAAACCCACACTGCAGCATTTGCTTATGGAAGCTGAGAGCCTTCATAACATTTTTTCCACGGCAATACCCGTGAATAAGTACACTATACACCGATCCATCAAGCTTCCAATTTCTTTCCAACATTGACTGGTACACTTTGTCAGCTTCATTCATCAAACCTCTCATGGAAAATCCCTTAAGAAGAGCCACTACACTCTTAAACTCAGCTTTCCTGCAACAATGCATCAGAGCGTCATATTTAATATTGTCTGGGACAGGATCTTCGTAGTACAGTTTGAAGAGTAACCGTTGTGCTTCCTTTGTACGTGCTGATTTGCTAAGCCCATCTATAAGCACACTGTATGTCACAACATCAGGGTGAACTCCTTTCTTTACCATCTCATCATGCAAAGAGATAGCCTTCTCAATGTCCCCCTCCTTGCAATGACCATCGATCAACGTTGTATAAGTAAATTCATCAGGATGTAGGCCTAGCTGAAGCATCTTCTCAAAGAGTTCAGATGCATCACTGAGTCTTTTCTCCTCACAAAGACCCCTTATAAGTGATGAGTAGGTGATTGCATCTGGAGTCACACCTTTTTCCAGCATTTTTCTGTTCAATTCGAATGCAGAATATGTATCACCGATCTTACAGTATCCACTAAGAATCGTACTGTACGTCACAACATCAGGCTTCACTCCTTTATCCTCCATTTCATGCACTAACTCTCTCGCTTCATCCATTCTTCCTAACTTGCAGTAACCATTAATTAACGCATTGTAACACACTACTGAAGGCTTGATCCTGCATTCCTTCATCTCCTTTACTGCAAGCAACGCGTCATCCAAGAACCCGTTCTTGCAGAACCCATCTATCAGTGCTGTGAAAGTGATCTCATTCATCCGGAGGCCCCTCTCCCTCATCTGCCTCACCAGGGCCACTGCCCGCTCCAAGTTCCCAGCCCTGCACATCGCATGGATAAGCGACGTAAATGTCACAACATCCGGCGCAACCCCTTTCTGAGACATCTCTGCAAACATCGCCAGTGCCTCATGCAAGCGGCCCGCCTTGCAGTACCCACTCACCAAGGTGTTATAACTGACACCATCGGGGGCCAACCCCTCCCTCGTCATTCCATCAAACACCTTGCGTGCGTCCTGCATCCTCCCCGCCTTGCATAGCCCGTTCACGACCGTGTTGAAGGTGACCAGGCTTGGCCTCACGCCACCCTCCCGCATCACGCCGACCAACCTCTCCGCGCCGTCCACCTCCCCGGCCCTGCAGAACGCGGCGACGAGCGTGTTGTTGGTGACGACATTGGGCGCGCACCCCGCGCCGCGCATGTCGCCTTCCACGACGCCGAGCGCCTCCTCCCGGCGGCCGCGGGCGCAGAGCGCGCGGACGAGGATGTTGTAGGTGTACACGTTGGGCGCCACGCCGTCGCGGAGCATGGTATCCGAGAGAAAACGCCGCGCGGAGGGGAGCGAGGCGTCCGAGAGCGCGAGGAGCACGGCGTTGTAGGCGAGGAGGGAGGGGGCATACCCGGCAGACCTGGCGAACGCGAGGGCCGCGGCGGCGAGGGAGGAGGAGAGGGACGCGTAGGACTTGATGAGCGCGTCGAAGGGCCGCGGCGGCGGCGGGAGGGGAGGAGGCGGAGCGCGGTAAGCAGGGAGATGAGGAGCGGCAGCGGCGGGAATGAGGCCGCGAGGCGCGAGGCCGCCGGGAGCGAGAGCGGGAGGTGGCGCCGGCGGAGCGGGAGCGGAAGGGGAGGCAAGCGAGGGGAGGGGTTGAGGAGAGCGGCGAGGTGCGCGTGGTGCACCGGGTGGCCATGGCCGCCGGAGGCGGTCGCTTGCCGCGCGGTCGGGGCGGCCGCCATGTTCAGGTGAGGGACGGCGGCGCACTGACCGGCATTTCTCGAGCCCAGCCGGCAGCGTGGACTTGGTGGGACCACGCTGTCAGTCACCCATCAACCCGACCGCGAGGAGTTCCCCATTCGTGCTAGGCCCAGAGGTGACCAAACGAGCCTGGCACGGCACTTCCCGTGGCGGCCCGTTTATAAGCGGGTCGTGTCAGCCCATGTGCCGGCCTCGAGGCGTAGGCACGGCACATGTAATAAAAAAAACACATTTAGCAGCTTACGAATCTAAAAAAAAACACAGCTTAGCAGTTAGCAGTAAGATTAATTATTGCAAGTAGAATGTTGATGCATCGGAAAAGATGCAGCATATTGGGAAAATAAAGGAGTGGTGGTCCCCATTGCAAATACTCCCTCCGTCCCAAAATAACTGTTTTAGATTTGTCAAAAAATGGATGTATCTAGACATGAAACAAGTATAAATACATTCACTTGTGAACAAATTTGAGACACTTATTTTGGGACGGAGGGAGTACTAGTATTTGACGAAGCACCATCCAAAGTTACTGCAAAAATCTTATCGGTGAGACCAAAAGGTTTCACAACTTTAACTATAGCTTCAGCTATGTTCGCACCAGTATGTGATTCATCAATTATTTTAAATCATTATGATCCTTTTATGTAGTTCCCATGGCAGGATTTTACATGGTCTTGTGTTCTTAAATTCCATGATCTGAATGATATGTGTGTGTTTTGTTTGCTCTTGTGTCATTGTACACCCTAATTCAGATTCTATACTGGCTGATTCTCAGTTAGAACATTCCGCAGCAACCAACTTTGCTCAACACAACCAATGGTCGCACCTTTGGCAACAGGATATAGCTTGCTATAACTTTGTAGAGGCGTAGAGCTACATGTTTTCAAGTTTGCACTAATTCTTTGTTCTCTTTGGTGCAGCTCTGACTGAACCCACTGATATGCAAGTCAAATCGAATAAATAACTATTTACTCTAGTTTGTACTCCCTCCGTTCCAAATTAGTTGACTTGGTTTTGTCCAAATACAGATGTATCTATACTTGTTTAGTGTCTAGATACATCCGTATTTAGACAAATCTAAGTCAAGTAATTTGGAACGGAGGGAGTACAAATTAGTGTAATCCGCACCTGAAACTGAAGATAGAATTATTTTCTTGCAGATACAGCGAATGGATCCACATGTGCGAGCGCGTCAACACTGTCGAAGATGACAGATGCTGCATCAGCATGTCCCGTTGCAAAGAAACTCCTATGACTGCAATGCGTAGGTTTTATTTACTACCACCGTCAGCCATGTTTGTAGTTGCATTGTATGCACACATTTATTACAGTGAAACTACCCCTACTTGTTAACTTCTCATGAACTTCTGAATAAAAACAAGACTACGTGCTTCTTGATGCCGGGATAACAAAAAGGAAGGACAGCCTCTTGTTTGCTGCTGTGTGCTTGATTGCGATCACTGCTAAAATATTAACTGGCATTAGTTTTGCTTCCACGAAAATGTTCCAGCGGTGCACCAACAATCCGTTCTCTCCAACCACAATGCTTATCTTGCTACTGTGGCATCGCTGGTGGTGTTTCACTTTTCTTGACGCCATAAGCAATGTAATTTATACTAATATCATCAGACACGGACCACTCTCGAGTCAACGGATTATAGACAAAACCTGCTATTTCTTGTACCTGGAGACAACATGCCAAGCTATAAGTTACATAAACTGGCAGCAAAATAATATTGTGCCAGTGATTAGTAGCTTACGGAGATGGAGGCTCTTCGCAGTGCTAGGACTAGCTCCTCGGGGGTGACTAGCTTGGACCACTCATGTGTGCCTATAGGAAGCTGTAAAAGTAAAACTTATGTTAGAAGTGTGGAGATGAGCATAATAGCGTACGACAGTTTTGTCGTAGGCAGGGACAGAGCCAGGAAAAATATGTGAGGGGGGCCAAATGCACGTCTTGAACCTTGGAGGGGGCCATTAGGACTAACTTAGCATGATTTAGCAATAAACTTCACAGATTATTGGTAGGCTTCAACCCAAAAAAATCAGCTTAGGGGGGGGCCATGGCCCCAGCGCCCCTCCCCCCCCCCCCTAGCTCCGTCCCTGGTCGTAGGATCTGAATCGTTACTGAATTATAGGTTTACAACCCAATAAGTGCAGCTGACTAGGTAAGTAGCTATAGTGATCAATATACCACATACCCATATGCATTTATTTATCTCCCACCTGTGCAACCTGGCACAGCCATGAAATCAAGATAACACCACACCATGCTTAACCAAGAGTTCTTTTGAGATGAGCTTCCGGAAAAGAAGATGCACCTTGTTAGTATGAGTATTCTATACCAATCCTATTAAGCCCTGGGCAAGGATGTCACATTCCAATTTTGTACCTGATGAATTCAACGCCCAATTTCTTTTTACTAATCTTAAGTGCCTCATAAATTCAATGATAAATTTTGTTATGGCTCGAGATTACTCAAGACATAAGCAATGCTGCTAACAGCTTACAATCTCAAGAGTCATGATTTTACTAAGCTAGCCCCCGTTAAATGGCATGTTTCTCCAACATAATACACCACTGACAAAGTGAATCAATATTTCTGTACGAAATGAAACAAAAGATGTAAGATGGACAAATGGACTAACCCATCTTAGAATATACTCAGCACCAACGATGGCAGCTGCATATGCTCTCATAGACCGATTGATTGTAGAAATCACAGTGGCCCCATTGGGAGCTGTCAAAGCCGATAGAGATTTGCAGAACTCCAGAGGATTAGCAACGTGCTCAATCACCTGCAAGTATATTACCATAATTGATATTTTCTGATCCAGCACATTAATTGTAGTTGAGAAAACTATAGAAGCAACAGACTAAAATCTGTAATGACTGGTGACTGCTTGGAACGTAGAATTGAATCATCATATTCAGAGAGAGCTTATATAGTGTTTTACGGTATTCTGTTATAGATTATGTCATAAGTTCTCGAGATATTTCTCACTTCACGACTCTTTTTTGTTGAATATTTGACTAGAGCAGTAGAGATTATACATGACGTGACTACATACGGAGACAGAATAGATTAATGCACGTCTCGTAGATGGATTCAATGGATTTTGTGGGTGGCTCTTCTCTTTATATAGATGCCACTAACAAATAAATATAAATCCTAACTAATTTGAGTGGCAAGAGTCACCTCACTTGTTGGGTGTTCCCTCTCTGTTCTATCTTACCCTTGTTCTCTCTACCAAGTGAAGAAAACACGGGACTAGCACTACAGAGGAGCACACCAGTTTCAGGCAACAAATGCCCTCCTTCTCTATTAGATTTTGTAGCAACGGATGCTACACTACCAGGCAACGAATGCCTTACAAGCTTGGCAACGTATGCCTACTGAAGCGCAAACCTTAGCAACATATGCTTGCCCTCAGCAACCTATGCTAGGATGTGAGGACCGGAATTACACTTCCAGACCTCCTGTGTAATCATGTCAATCCCAAGATCAATGTTGACAACACAGCGAAATGATACCATTGCAGAACGTACAAAAAGTACAGTTACATAGTTTGAATAGCAATAGCGAAATGTCTTGTGACATTTGTTACAATCAGAAAGCTCAGCGGAAATATAAATGCGAAGTGACTCCATCTGGCCACAGGCAGTCGATGTAGTCCACGAGTCCTCAGTCTTAAGCATCGTCGTAGTAGTCGTGGTCTTCTCCTTCTTCCTCATGCTCTGAATAATCAACAAAGCAATGCGATGAGTACATAATAATGTACTCAGCGTGCCCCCTCATGCAAAACCTATAATAGCTACATGTGGCTTCAAAAAGGCTATATGGTTCTTTTGCATAAAAGCTAATTTTGTTTGCAATACCATAATAGTTTTGATAAAAACGATTTAGATGAAAACAGGTTTTGTATCCAGTGTAATGTTTCTCATCATCGTGAGTGTCCTCGACACCTCACATTCTCCATAGGATTTCAGAATAGGGGTAGAGGGAAATAGCAAAACAGGGTTCCTGTATGTCAAGAAAGATTCATGTGTCGTCCATGACCGTGGACACGGCTATTCGAATAGTTTTACACTCTGCAGAGGTGGTACACTTTCACCACACGTCACAAACTCGCCTAATTGCAACCAGCCGTCGCTAGCATAGCAATAGAGAATTCGTGACAAGGTCTTTTAGCTAGATCCCCCAAAGATGTGACATGCCCACCGGGTATGGCGCCGGAACTGAGAGTACGTCCCCAAACCGGTCCCCCCATCTGTGCCGAAGGTTCTCCCGTAGGCAGACACCCCATCTGCGGTACGGCGACATCGACACCAAAGGCTGACTAACTTACTTGACCCAGCCAGAGCCCATTAGCATGTGGTTGTACGGTGGTCACAATCTTCAAATCCGAGACTTATTAGGCCCTTATGCGGCACGGACGACGGATTGCCCCCTTCAGCTTGTGAAGGGCAGCCAATCGCTCCTTCATCAGTTGATCCAGCAGTCGCCCGCGCCAATGTTTAGATGGTAAGTTTCACCCAGAGTAGAAGAGAGAGTAGAGGAAGCAACAACGGCTAATCAGCCTAGCTCAACGAGCTCAATAGATTCAAAAAGGTGTTTGTGACCCGAGGGTCAACCAATCCCTCCAAGGAGGCAAGATAAAGATATCCTACTAAATATTGAGCATGGCTAAGCATTTCTACTCTACAAGATTACTATATATATTCTACTCAGGGTATCAAGTATATAAGGCGACAAGCGGATCAGCCTGTTGTGTCAATCGACACGCCAGTAAATAAAATAACATGCATATTTGTAAAACAATAAAATAATGCCCCTTTTAAAAACATAGGATAAAACATGAGAGGGGGGCATGCCTTTGTTGATGAATCATCTTCTTCTTCAGTAAGCTGATTATATCCACATTCTTCAATAAGCTGATCATATCCACGTCCAACCACGTCACTCCCTACTCGTCGTTACGATAGCAAAGGACAACCAAATAAATACCAAATCAATAATTACCAAATCCAAACGAAATACAAATGAGAATGAATGGGCTGGTAGTTGAAGAAGAAGATAGGAAAACTTGATAGAATTGTGAAAGAGTGAGTTGTGGCAACTCGGATATGAATCAAATGGCATGGATATGATGGTATGATAGATTATCAAGATAAAAAGCTAGGATTAGATATGTGGATAGATTATCAGACTAGAATGTTGTGATAAGATATATGGACTGGTCTTACTATGTCTAACCGTTTCAACAAACCAGACATATATAGGAGTTAATTATAACATAGTTGGTCATACCCGTGTAACCCAGTAAACTCAATAACATCTAAACTATAGAAAAACTAGATAACTAGCAAACATGTAAACAAGACATAGCAACAAATCATATCATACTAATTTGTAATCATCAAACAATATCTGTCATACTAGTAATATAAACCGTAGCAAGGATTATCTAGCATGCCATCATAAGCATATAACAACACAAAAACTAAGCTGAACATCGTCATCATAAAACAACAATCGCTAGCTAAAGTTATTACTATGAAAACACACAATACACTAGCGCATCATATAGCCATACACCACAACACACAAGGATAACATAAAAAAAATACTACCATAGCTAAACTTCAACGACAATAAGCTAGGAACTAAACAAGGTGTAACAACCTCTAAAACATATGAATCATGACATGGCATAATAGCAAACTGAGATATGTTATATACATAAACAACTGATAAACACTTTCCATAACAAGAATATCGTTACAACCATATAGCAAACAAAGCATAGTATATATTAAGCAAGGTCATAACATAACACTATATTACTAATCACGAAGTAAATACAAGACTATACATTGGAGAGATACTATAGCACAATACAACATAACGGTCAAGCATGACATTACCTGCATAGATCACAAAGCATACAAATATATCCTACAAGATCACACGCATGACAATCAACACTCTTCTTAAAAGAAAACGCATGCTCACAAGCATATACAATGATATAATATTATCATGCACTCCAACCATAAGCACGGGATGATCTACTACAATAAGTAACACACAACTAGTAAGCTAACATACATGTATGCAGCACTATATACATCTAGAACCAAACAACAACTGGAAGCATACTGTCATCTAGTCAGCGCGTAAATCTGTGCTAGCATACACGAGATAAAGCACTATATAACATGCAATGCTAACATGAAAAATAATCTAAACATTGGTAAACCTAACACAAAGAACGGAGCAATCAAATGTGACATGAGGTTAGATCTAGCTATAAATACATGAAGGACATTAACATACATCCTAGTAAAAATATATGCCACTAGAATAAATAGAACTAAACATCATATGGAACACATGGTACACAATATGCAAAGATATCTAAGCATGAATGATAAACTAGGCAAACATCACACATGTAATAACATTACTTATTGCATGATACAACAGTTAAATCTATGCATGAGCTACTAAGTAGCCATAGGAAACAAAGTACGACATCATCATATAAAGCACGAAACAAATAATAGACTACCAAACAAACCCATATCTAAACATGCATTAAGATGACAAACTAATAGTAACAAGTCATGCTTGAACAAATATTAAACATGGATCAACATCACACGAGATATCACGTACGTGATCATGCTAGTGATAATTACAAAGTAACACAAGCAAAACTAACAATATAATAAACCATAAACAACTATTTAAATATAAACGAAACGACCATCTACCCATGTCAGCAAACAATATACATAAACTGCAGAAAACACCTACACATGTGGTTCAACTAAGAAAATAAATCACACACAAAATTAAGCATATAAATCAATACCGTATATTAAAGCTGAACTTTAATTCTACCCAGTGTATTTACAATACAAATCCACCAAATGGTTCCTAAGGTCGTCTAGGTACCTTCACATGTTTAGATCGAAGTGTACATATGAACTGAGAAAGATTTGTATGGAAGTGTCGGTATTCGATGAATTGGCATCAATGGTGTGTTCCCTCTGGTGGTCAGATTGGAGATCCGTCTTCTTCTCTGGACTTGTGGAGACGAGTTGCACAAAGTGACGTGAAAGAATATGACAGAATTGTGCTGAAAGTGAAGATGGCATAACAACGTCGACATTGGATGGCATGGTTATGAGTTGGCGTGGACAGTGGCATGGATAGGTTGCAAAAGGATGTCTAGGAGGTAGGGCTACATGATATGAGACTACGTGGCAGAGGGATTAATATGATTCTCACCATACGCGACGAACTCATCCGACGAAGTTGATGAACAGAGCAGATCGAGTCGTGCAATTCGTCAGCTGCAACCACCGGTTCGATCTTCTGGTCGCCTGGATCGGTTCTCCTCCTCCTAGTGGCCTTGTTGGTGAAGCAGTTCGGCCTGGGGTAGACAGAGTCGCTGGGAAACATGAGCGGCGTCGTCGACGGTCTGACCGGAGCTTCGCGAGATTGGATAGTGGGACGAGCTATGGGTTGTGCTGGCGGCTTGAGATGGAAAAGAAGATCAAGGAGAGGTCGACTTGGTGCTTTCTATGGGCAGGGCGAGGCGGCATAGCGAGGCTTGGCTTACCGTCGTTTCGTACGTTGCAGACAGGGAAATCAATGGTCGAGTAAAGGGAATTGATGCGGCAGTTTCTGGTGTGACCTGCAGTTTCTACTCGTGCGTGCAGGGAAGACGAAGCAGGGACGTTTCGCTCGGTAGGCGTCTTGCGTTGGGACTCTGTCCGTACATGCGTGCGAGAGGGAGCGGCTGCTCGCCTGGCTGGGCTGCCTTTACTGGTTCGGCTGGGATGTTTGGTCCAACGGCAGGAAAAAGAAAATAGAAGAAAGACACGAGAGGGAAAGAAGGCTAGCATCGTGATGGTACAGGAGAACATAATAGAAAGAAGAGGAACGACTGCCAAGCCTTGGCTTACTGCCAAAGCTTGCACGTACATGCGTATGGCTGCCCAATGGGATTTTAGAGAGAGAGAAGGACATGAGGCAATAGCAAGGAAGGAAAGAAATAAACCGATGATGTAATAGTTAAGTACTGGCGTATACAAGCATGGCTACAGCCTAAATGTACATCATTTGATTAGCTGGAGGACCAAATCCAATTAGGATTTTAGATAGCAGGAAATAAGAGATAAAAGAAATAGATTTTCCTTTTTTAGGACAATCTAGAAAATGCTATATAGCTCCGAAAAATACCAAATGAATTTATGAAAAAAAAATCAAATTCAGAGGTGGATGTTTTAATATGCCGAAGCTAAGAAAATACGATACAACTTGAAGGAAAAATAAAATAAAAGATTTCTTCAAGTTGATGCTAAATTCATTTCAAACCTTCATATTTATGAAAAGTAGAGTTAACTTTTATTTAATTAGACGAAATTTTCTAGTCCTCATTTTTAGATAAAAGTTTTTGAAAACTCCAAAAATCGGTCTGTTACAATTCTACCCCCCTTAAAAGAATCTCGTCCCCGAGATTCGGGCTCACTATAGAATGGGTTTTGGATGGCTGGCTTTACCATTGATGTGTTGCTCAGCTGAAGTTTTTCAACGGTTGATTTTCCATTGCTTCAGGTACATGTGTGCTACCCCCCTGAAAGAACTCTTGGTGGGGTTTTCCGTATAGCACCGTGATACTTCACATAATCATTAAGTGATGTATGATTCTCCTGGTTAACTTCCTCTGATGTTAGGGTCTTCTTTATGGGCCATTGTTAGCAAAATCACAAAGGCCACAACCGAAACAATGCTTATCTTCAATCTTGGCACCACGTCCGTCCCTTTTGGATCTTGAGGTCTTTGATGTATATTCAAAGTTTAACTCCAATCGAGATTGGTATTGCCTTCTTTCTTGGATAGATAGTGGCGAACTGGCCATCTGTACCATAGGAGGGGCATATCTTTCTTGTAGTGTTGGCAATGTCCTTCCCTACTTCTGATTTTGTGAGAAGATGCGTTACGAAGCATGTCTTTTGGTCTTGATATTTTCCACCTAGTGAGGCACATATTGGTTGAATGCTCCTCTAAACCACCACTCAAATAAGTCTTGCCTTCAATGTTGACAGAGTCACAGCTTTTCTGTTGGTCTTCGTTTGCTAGAACTTATGAAGTCTTTGTACGTCTCAATGCCGATGGTAAATCCAATTACTTCCTGAGGATATGGCTCCCTCTTGCGCTGGCGAGTTTTGTTGCTCCTGTATATAACATGGAAATCCTCATGCAGTGTGTCTGATTCCACCTCAAAGTTCACATGCACACCTCTTCCTTCTTGATTATTGTGAACGGTGAAAAAAAGTCTCCTGTGCAAGTAGCACACACTATTTTCCCTTCATCGTGTGGGCTTGAGAGCTCCATGCTAATTGGTGTCATCAACATTCACTATTTGCTTTGTTTGCAAGGGCTCATAGGTAAGAGGGAAAATAATAAGATGGGTGACATAACCTAGCTTAGGAGGGGTATCCAAGAATAAAACACGAGAATAACCAAAAGGATTTTAAATAAGAATTCGAAAGCGCAAAATAGTTTCTATGAAATTACATAGGATTTTAGCATGACTGCACATAAAAAGGTGCCAAAGGCAAAAATATGCAGACATTGCTCAAGCAAAAACTTTTTAAGTCTAAACGATATAAACTATATACTTATCAGGGTCTTTCCAATCTTATCCTATATTGGTTGGTCATCACTTGTCTTGGTGTCGATCTTTGACATTGAAGAACGCAGTGTGAGGTTGATGACTCTTGAATCCTTGAGTTCTTGAGACGGCTTCTCTTGGATAGGGTATGGTATACTAAAGAGGTAGTTTAGGAAAGAAGCAGTTAAACACAATGTTGAACAAGAGAAGACAAGAAATAGAAATGGTCGAGAATTAGACTACGAGGATTTACGAAAATAGTTTTTATTTCTTCAAAACAATCTCTAAGGCTTTCCATTTCTAACTAAGGCCACGTGACTAGGTCGACGTTGGCTCTGATACCACTTCTGTGAGGACCGGAATTACACTTCCAGACCTCCTGTGTAATCATGTCAATCCCAAGATCAATGTTGACAACACAGCGAAATGATACCATTGCAGAACGTACAAAAAGTACAGTTACATAGTTTGAATAGCAATAGCGAAATGTCTTGTGACATTTGTTACAATCAGAAAGCTCAGCGGAAATATAAATGCGAAGTGACTCCATCTGGCCACAGGCAGTCGATGTAGTCCACGAGTCCTCAGTCTTAAGCATCGTCGTAGTAGTCGTGGTCTTCTCCTTCTTCCTCATGCTCTGAATAATCAACAAAGCAATGCGATGAGTACATAATAATGTACTCAGCGTGCCCCCTCATGCAAAACCTATAATAGCTACATGTGGCTTCAAAAAGGCTATATGGTTCTTTTGCATAAAAGCTAATTTTGTTTGCAATACCATAATAGTTTTGATAAAAACGATTTAGATGAAAACAGGTTTTGTATCCAGTGTAATGTTTCTCATCATCGTGAGTGTCCTCGACACCTCACATTCTCCATAGGATTTCAGAATAGGGGTAGAGGGAAATAGCAAAACAGGGTTCCTGTATGTCAAGAAAGATTCATGTGTCGTCCATGACCGTGGACACGGCTATTCGAATAGTTTTACACTCTGCAGAGGTGGTACACTTTCACCACACGTCACAAACTCGCCTAATTGCAACCAGCCGTCGCTAGCATAGCAATAGAGAATTCGTGACAAGGTCTTTTAGCTAGATCCCCCAAAGATGTGACATGCCCACCGGGTATGGCGCCGGAACTGAGAGTACGTCCCCAAACCGGTCCCCCCATCTGTGCCGAAGGTTCTCCCGTAGGCAGACACCCCATCTGCGGTACGGCGACATCGACACCAAAGGCTGACTAACTTACTTGACCCAGCCAGAGCCCATTAGCATGTGGTTGTACGGTGGTCACAATCTTCAAATCCGAGACTTATTAGGCCCTTATGCGGCACGGACGACGGATTGCCCCCTTCAGCTTGTGAAGGGCAGCCAATCGCTCCTTCATCAGTTGATCCAGCAGTCGCCCGCGCCAATGTTTAGATGGTAAGTTTCACCCAGAGTAGAAGAGAGAGTAGAGGAAGCAACAACGGCTAATCAGCCTAGCTCAACGAGCTCAATAGATTCAAAAGGTGTTTGTGACCCGAGGGTCAACCAATCCCTCCAAGGAGGCAAGATAAAGATATCCTACTAAATATTGAGCATGGCTAAGCATTTCTACTCTACAAGATTACTATATATATTCTACTCAGGGTATCAAGTATATAAGGCGACAAGCGGATCAGCCTGTTGTGTCAATCGACACGCCAGTAAATAAAATAACATGCATATTTGTAAAACAATAAAATAATGCCCCTTTTAAAAACATAGGATAAAACATGAGAGGGGGGCATGCCTTTGTTGATGAATCATCTTCTTCTTCAGTAAGCTGATTATATCCACATTCTTCAATAAGCTGATCATATCCACGTCCAACCACGTCACTCCCTACTCGTCGTTACGATAGCAAAGGACAACCAAATAAATACCAAATCAATAATTACCAAATCCAAACGAAATACAAATGAGAATGAATGGGCTGGTAGTTGAAGAAGAAGATAGGAAAACTTGATAGAATTGTGAAAGAGTGAGTTGTGGCAACTCGGATATGAATCAAATGGCATGGATATGATGGTATGATAGATTATCAAGATAAAAAGCTAGGATTAGATATGTGGATAGATTATCAGACTAGAATGTTGTGATAAGATATATGGACTGGTCTTACTATGTCTAACCGTTTCAACAAACCAGACATATATAGGAGTTAATTATAACATAGTTGGTCATACCCGTGTAACCCAGTAAACTCAATAACATCTAAACTATAGAAAAACTAGATAACTAGCAAACATGTAAACAAGACATAGCAACAAATCATATCATACTAATTTGTAATCATCAAACAATATCTGTCATACTAGTAATATAAACCGTAGCAAGGATTATCTAGCATGCCATCATAAGCATATAACAACACAAAAACTAAGCTGAACATCGTCATCATAAAACAACAATCGCTAGCTAAAGTTATTACTATGAAAACACACAATACACTAGCGCATCATATAGCCATACACCACAACACACAAGGATAACATAAAAAAAAATACTACCATAGCTAAACTTCAACGACAATAAGCTAGGAACTAAACAAGGTGTAACAACCTCTAAAACATATGAATCATGACATGGCATAATAGCAAACTGAGATATGTTATATACATAAACAACTGATAAACACTTTCCATAACAAGAATATCGTTACAACCATATAGCAAACAAAGCATAGTATATATTAAGCAAGGTCATAACATAACACTATATTACTAATCACGAAGTAAATACAAGACTATACATTGGAGAGATACTATAGCACAATACAACATAACGGTCAAGCATGACATTACCTGCATAGATCACAAAGCATACAAATATATCCTACAAGATCACACGCATGACAATCAACACTCTTCTTAAAAGAAAACGCATGCTCACAAGCATATACAATGATATAATATTATCATGCACTCCGACCATAAGCACGGGATGATCTACTACAATAAGTAACACACAACTAGTAAGCTAACATACATGTATGCAGCACTATATACATCTAGAACCAAACAACAACTGGAAGCATACTGTCATCTAGTCAGCGCGTAAATCTGTGCTAGCATACACGAGATAAAGCACTATATAACATGCAATGCTAACATGAAAAATAATCTAAACATTGGTAAACCTAACACAAAGAACGGAGCAATCAAATGTGACATGAGGTTAGATCTAGCTATAAATACATGAAGGACATTAACATACATCCTAGTAAAAATATATGCCACTAGAATAAATAGAACTAAACATCATATGGAACACATGGTACACAATATGCAAAGATATCTAAGCATGAATGATAAACTAGGCAAACATCACACATGTAATAACATTACTTATTGCATGATACAACAGTTAAATCTATGCATGAGCTACTAAGTAGCCATAGGAAACAAAGTACGACATCATCATATAAAGCACGAAACAAATAATAGACTACCAAACAAACCCATATCTAAACATGCATTAAGATGACAAACTAATAGTAACAAGTCATGCTTGAACAAATATTAAACATGGATCAACATCACACGAGATATCACGTACGTGATCATGCTAGTGATAATTACAAAGTAACACAAGCAAAACTAACAATATAATAAACCATAAACAACTATTTAAATATAAACGAAACGACCATCTACCCATGTCAGCAAACAATATACATAAACTGCAGAAAACACCTACACATGTGGTTCAACTAAGAAAATAAATCACACACAAAATTAAGCATATAAATCAATACCGTATATTAAAGCTGAACTTTAATTCTACCCAGTGTATTTACAATACAAATCCACCAAATGGTTCCTAAGGTCGTCTAGGTACCTTCACATGTTTAGATCGAAGTGTACATATGAACTGAGAAAGATTTGTATGGAAGTGTCGGTATTCGATGAATTGGCATCAATGGTGTGTTCCCTCTGGTGGTCAGATTGGAGATCCGTCTTCTTCTCTGGACTTGTGGAGACGAGTTGCACAAAGTGACGTGAAAGAATATGACAGAATTGTGCTGAAAGTGAAGATGGCATAACAACGTCGACATTGGATGGCATGGTTATGAGTTGGCGTGGACAGTGGCATGGATAGGTTGCAAAAGGATGTCTAGGAGGTAGGGCTACATGATATGAGACTACGTGGCAGAGGGATTAATATGATTCTCACCATACGCGACGAACTCATCCGACGAAGTTGATGAACAGAGCAGATCGAGTCGTGCAATTCGTCAGCTGCAACCACCGGTTCGATCTTCTGGTCGCCTGGATCGGTTCTCCTCCTCCTAGTGGCCTTGTTGGTGAAGCAGTTCGGCCTGGGGTAGACAGAGTCGCTGGGAAACATGAGCGGCGTCGTCGACGGTCTGACCGGAGCTTCGCGAGATTGGATAGTGGGACGAGCTATGGGTTGTGCTGGCGGCTTGAGATGGAAAAGAAGATCAAGGAGAGGTCGACTTGGTGCTTTCTATGGGCAGGGCGAGGCGGCATAGCGAGGCTTGGCTTACCGTCGTTTCGTACGTTGCAGACAGGGAAATCAATGGTCGAGTAAAGGGAATTGATGCGGCAGTTTCTGGTGTGACCTGCAGTTTCTACTCGTGCGTGCAGGGAAGACGAAGCAGGGACGTTTCGCTCGGTAGGCGTCTTGCGTTGGGACTCTGTCCGTACATGCGTGCGAGAGGGAGCGGCTGCTCGCCTGGCTGGGCTGCCTTTACTGGTTCGGCTGGGATGTTTGGTCCAACGGCAGGAAAAAGAAAATAGAAGAAAGACACGAGAGGGAAAGAAGGCTAGCATCGTGATGGTACAGGAGAACATAATAGAAAGAAGAGGAACGACTGCCAAGCCTTGGCTTACTGCCAAAGCTTGCACGTACATGCGTATGGCTGCCCAATGGGATTTTAGAGAGAGAGAAGGACATGAGGCAATAGCAAGGAAGGAAAGAAATAAACCGATGATGTAATAGTTAAGTACTGGCGTATACAAGCATGGCTACAGCCTAAATGTACATCATTTGATTAGCTGGAGGACCAAATCCAATTAGGATTTTAGATAGCAGGAAATAAGAGATAAAAGAAATAGATTTTCCTTTTTTAGGACAATCTAGAAAATGCTATATAGCTCCGAAAAATACCAAATGAATTTATGAAAAAAAAATCAAATTCAGAGGTGGATGTTTTAATATGCCGAAGCTAAGAAAATACGATACAACTTGAAGGAAAAATAAAATAAAAGATTTCTTCAAGTTGATGCTAAATTCATTTCAAACCTTCATATTTATGAAAAGTAGAGTTAACTTTTATTTAATTAGACGAAATTTTCTAGTCCTCATTTTTAGATAAAAGTTTTTGAAAACTCCAAAAATCGGTCTGTTACATAGGACCTTGGCTTGCTACTTCCTTGCCCTCAGCAACCTATGCTAGGACCTTGGCTTACAACTTGCTACCCTACATGTAGGGTGCCTCTCCTTTTATAGAGAGTTCAAGGTCGGTGCACCGCATTCTAGAGGCTTCTATTACTTCCTAGTGCTGCCCTATCTTACAGCCTAAGAATAACATATAAGTAGCACTCTAGAATATTCCAGCACCTACTACTCAACTCCTGCAAACATATTGCACCATGTCTATCTACTCAGGACACAACTTATGTGGCCCAACCAGCACACAACCTATGTGTGGGTTCACGCTATAGACTGCACACAACCTATGTGTGCAGTTTACACTATGACAAGATTACATTAGGCCAACATCACTTTCCTAACACACGACTCCTAACATAAGCTATATGCAATACAAATACACAATGCTCAGAGCAATTTTCAATACCATTCAAGGGTAAAAAAGGCTCCCACATCAACAATTGCCAAAATATCTCTCAGGATAGTGCATGCTATGATAAATAAGCTACGGAGGCACTCTATTCTTGATTAAACACCTTCTTTTGGGGACAGCATGGGTGTAATAAGGGATGAAAAAATGTCCATTACCTCGAGAGAAATTACGGCATCAAATTGCTTATTCTCTTTTACCAAATCCTCTGCACATGAAAATAGTACACATAAGTTTTGCTGTGGTCAGCCATATGAAATAGCACGGATAACTCACTTATATATGTAAATTTAATCTCATTTGTCTACGATGCTGATGTACTTTCACAGTCCAGTTAATTATTTAGAACAAAATAACTTTAATCAAGACAGCAATTCTTTTAACTACATAGTGAAGCAACATAACTAAACTGCCAGCTCAAATATGCCCTGAAAGTGATTACCAGCTGTTGTGCAGCAATACTCAATGGAAGCAGTTGTTGGGTCAGATGCCTGCAAAGGCAAGAACCAAAACCGTTGGTTAATACAATAAATTCATCATGGATCAGATTCCTGCATTCCAAAATCATGAACGATTGATGCACTTGTAGGGGCATTTAATCTACAAGAGTAAATGCCTAAAGGTCGATAAAAAGAACAAGGAATCATCAGTGCTGATAAGCTTAATATTTATGCATACTGATCATGTTCTAGTCATCAGGCAAATAATGAATGGACTATGTATTAGCATTATATGTTTTGTAGTTGTCGGCAGTAAGCCAATAAACAAACTTGGCAGTATAAGATTCTTGCCTAAAATTAAGTAATAATGTTCATGAAGATAGGTAATACATACGGCATGAATATGTGCAATCTTTATATTCTTGTCAACAGCATCAATCCCAGTAACTGTAGCTCCCATTCGAGCAAGAGGCTGCATCCAAAACCAGTCACACATTAAAGAAAACAGATGTCAAGTCTCGATTGCATTATAATACCACAAAGACGTCGATCTAAGATAAAACAGACAATTTGAACCAACTAGTTATTGCATGTCTGGACTATACACGGTTAATAAGCTTGACTCGATTATAGGCAAGGGAACACAGTTAAGAGCTTTGGTAGTTCGAGACATTTTGTAGAGAATATAATTCAATATACTAAAAGATGGTTATAGATGTGAACACAAATTTAAATCTAACTATTCAATGTGGGTACACTGTACAGTATGATCCCTGTCATGAAAAAGAATATG
This sequence comes from Poa pratensis, assembly GCA_947311845.1. Taxonomy (NCBI): domain Eukaryota; kingdom Viridiplantae; phylum Streptophyta; class Magnoliopsida; order Poales; family Poaceae; genus Poa; species Poa pratensis. The sequence continues at coordinate 43,343,771 of CAMZMU010000085.1, forward strand.
ATAAGAATCTAATTACTACTCCCTCCATTCCTAAATATACGATGTTTTAGGTGTTTCACATTTGTCTAGATACAGACTAAAATGAGTGAACATACACACTCAAACAAGTCTTGATACATGTGGATACGGAGGGAGTAAATGACTATCCATTTCTATACAAGTGAACACGACATAATTGTCCCTTTCAAACAGATCTGAGACCCTCAGAATATATGTTCAACGCCAGCATATTCTAGTTTCTTAAAAAGATAGGTTGATGAATCTTGATACCTCTGAGAGAATGCCACCTCCACATCCAACATCAATAACGTTAAGACCTTCAAGTGGCTTAGCTGAATATGGATCCCTCCTAGAAGAATTAACTTTAGAAAAAATAAGAGCAGATGTGGATCCTTAAGGGTGCACTTAGGCCAAATATAGCAAAAGTTAACGATATTGATCACGAGAACTGAGAAATGGCAAAACGTGCAGAATGCGGAATAAGGAATGGTACAAGTAGTAGTCCAGTAGCTCTCTGCTCTTCAGGGAAAAGAAAAAACTAATGACACAACAGAAATGCTCGATAGAAAAGAAATTGCAGGATACGTTAAATGTACCTGAAATGTCTACAGAGTGTGGAGCGGATAAAAGATAACCGTGTTGGATTCATGAGATGCAATGGTTTGAATGGACCTTGAGAATCCCACCTATTTATGACAGAAACAGTGTCAGCACCAGCAAGCAGTCATATGCAACGCAAAAACTTACTGTGCCCTTTGTTTTGAGCATCTTAAAACATAAAACAACAACGAAGTGTTGCACGCTAGCCCATACACTGCATAGAGCATCAGATGCAGGCGAACACTTCTATACAGAATAGGGAGCATATGATACAAATTCCTCAATATCCAGATTTGGTTCTGATAAGCATAGTTCATCAGGGAAAAAGACTACGTAAGGCTTCTCCAAGGGCAGAGTAGCCCATACACAGAAGTGCTTTTTGCGCACTTCCCTGAACATATCTAAAGGTGTGTTGATATGTAATACAGAAATGCATGCCAATTCACTGGAATGTGTCGAAAAACTACACTAGCTATATTGCAGTTTATCTCAAGCAACGCATGGCTGCATCAGAACTGGTATCTATTTCTGGAGTCCGCTATGCCAACAGATCCCCTATGCCCACTGTTTATCACTGTGACCTGTGGTTTCTGGAGTCCGCTATGCCAACAGATCCCCTATGCCCACTGTTTATCACTGTGACCTGTGGTAGGTCTGCTTCCTAAAGAGAGAACGTCGCTCTTCAAATCCAAAAATGAGCACAGAAAATTCGCATATATTGAGGTACACTCTGTTTCCAAAATTTTAACCGAGCATTCACAGCAAAAGGGAGGCGGTCAGGCCCAGGAAGGAGGAGAGGGATCTCACCAGGTCTCGGCGATGGCCGCGAACTTGGCCACCTCAGCGGGGTTCAGCGACGATGCGGGGGATCCTCCACCCCCGTGCCGCGTCGGGCCTTGAGGCGGGGACGGCGGGGGCGAGACGGGCGCGGAGACGGAAGCGCAGCGCCGCCACTGGGCGTGGGGAGACGGGACGCCAGGGTCCGGGAGGCGCGCGCCGCGGAGGGGAGAGGCGGACGAGGCGAGGGCTCGGCGGAGCGACGGAGCGAGGCGACGGAGCATCGTTTTGCTCTGCTCGCTCCGGTCAGGGGTTGCGGACGGAGTCGGGGGCGACACGGCCGGCGGTGGCGAATTTGTCACGTCGGCACGTCGCCTTGAGGTGTGGCTGGACAGGGCGAGTCGGGAACGTCAGATTTATGATGGCCGGTGCGGATTGAAACATTCATGCAATGCGCCGTGCTCCTTCCCTAGTTAGGGCCTGTTTGATTTGGATTTGGATGCAAAATCCATTGGAGTGTATTCCTACGATTTCTAATCCTTACGAATCAAATAGGCCGTTAACTTTTAATTAACCCTTTTGCTAACTCTCGGTTGGGAGATTTATGTTAGCTCTCTGTCGACGACCACACGAAAGAAAGTGAGCGAGACATCTCCTTGGAGCATCTCCAGTCGGGGCGCCCAAACGGCCGCCCAAACGCCTTTGGGGCGTGCCGGACATAAAATCGCGGAGCCCACGCCCTCAACTTGGGGAGGCTTGGGGCGGCCCCGGACGGAAGGAAACGCGACGCCACGTCGGCCTCCGACGCGCGGGCCACGCCTGGCAGTGAGACAAGATCGCAATAAGTGTCGGCTTCCCCCAATTCGTCCGCAGAAAACACATTTCCCCGCCATCTCTCCCGTCATCTCTCCCGCCAAAAGAAAAGCCCTCGCGCCGCGCCGGCTCCATGGCGCCGCCGGCACCCAAGGGGAAAGCAGCGAAGGAGACGAAAAGGCGGCGGGGAAGACGCTGGGCGTCAAACGCAAGGCCCCCCCGCCCAGGGAGAAGCCGGAGGAGATGAGGCAGGAGGATTGGGAACAAGAAGGCGAAAGCGGCCTTGGCAGCGGCGGCAAAGACGGACAGAGTGCAGTCGTCCATCGACAGGGTCCTCGCCGATGTTTGCTCCAACTCGAGCTTGAGGTGCGAGGAGAACAACGCAAGGTGGGCGACCTTGATGCAGAAGGCCGACGTCAAGATCAACCTCGAGCAGAAGAAAGCCGCCGTCAAGAAGAGGAGTCAGGACTTCATGATCTTGACGGCCGACGTCTCCAACTTGGACCCGCTGGCGAGGGCGGCGCACAACATGTATCGCGCCGCGATCCTGCAAGGGCTTGGGCTCGTTCCGCCCGAGAACGGCGGCAACCACGGCACCGAGACCGGCCACGGCGCGGACGGCCAGGTCGACGATGACCCCGTAATGATCGCCGATGACCCCGACATGACTCAGCCCGGCTATGGCTACGTGCCCCAGCCCGGTGACAACATCTAGATCGGCGACGGCGACGGCGGTGGCGACAAGCAGACGCCGGGCAGCCCGACGTATTTTGGCGGCATATTTTGGCGTAGTGTATTTTGGCGGCACATTCGAATTTGGGCGAGATTTGGGCGCCGCGAGTGGGGAGCGAGGGCTCCCAAATGCGCCAAGTAGTCCGGACGGCGCCCAAACGGCCTGTCCGGAAGGCGTTTGGGCGGCCGTTTGGGCGCCGCGAGTGGAGATGCTCTTAGGTAGGGGAGGAAGTGTGGCGGCGCGCCAGAGAAAACATTGCCTTTCGTGTGATTTAGAGGGATGGACGAGGATGCTGGTGGACCGGCGGGGGAGGAGCTTGAGGCAGGTTAGGGCGGTTGGCTACATGTTGCCGCTACGAATTTGCTCGATGTTTGCCCTGCCTTGGAGGAGGTATCTCTTCCTCCTCACAGGGTGCCAGTGATGTCTCTTGTTGTCGTGGTGGTGTCACGGCAGATGCCATAGGTATGGCTAAGTGTGGGGCCGAAAGGACGCTGGAGGTATCCGGGGAGGGCTTGCACGCTGAGAAGCGCGCACGGACAAACATCGAACCAAGAACACACAAGAACACACACGCGATTTACCCAGGTTCGGGGCCCTCGTGAGGAGGTAACACCCCTACTCCTGCCTGCCTCTCGATGTATATGGGTGAAGCACAAGCACAAGTACAAGATCTGCTCCTTGAGCTGTATTGCTAGACTATGAACAGTGGTACGAGGTAGAAGATGAAGCTAAACACAAAGGGGGCAAGTGAGCTCTTTCTCCTTCCGTCCCTCACGCAGGAGGAGGTACAGGGATACTTATAGCAGTCCAGGAGCCAACGGCTCTCTCCTCCACGCTGGCAGCACGGGCTCCTGCAGAGATCTCCGGGATTCCTGCAGGAGATCCGCGCCTACGGGTTCTCGGGTCAGCTCTGTCATGACAGGACCCCTCCTGTCTTGTCCCAGCTTATCCGGGCTGTCCCATCCAGGGATGTCGGTCTGTCAGGCTCCGGGTTCCCCGGCCAGGCGTGCTCCTCTGCCAGGCCAGAAGACAAAAGTCATTGACTTCTTAACCGAGGTAAGTTTTCTTCTCTTCCTTAACCCGGCATGGATATGCCGGATTCTCCTCGTCCCTTTCCTGCACATAAGAAAGAACAAGAGCAGACCGACATTGGTATGTCGGTTAACATGACCCGGTGGCCATGAGCCGGTTTGCACTCACACCATGTCTCGGTCCCTCCGGGTCTTGGTTGACCCGGTTTGACCATGACCCGGTCCACTCTTTGTAGCTCTTTATACCACAACTTACCCTACCCGGGGGTAGCCCCCCGACATTAGTCCCCGAAGCTGGTGCGGTCCTACAGCCTCGGATGGAGGGCCACGCCAAGTTTAACAAAACGAACCAGATTAACTGCCTTTCCAGCTCAAGTATGCCTCGGTCTGGCCGAGTTTTACCGAGTCAAATCAATCAATATTATCTGAATTTCATCTTTGACTCGGTCCAACCGGAATTACGTGACTCTTCTCGACTCCACCGAGTTTTAATCTCGGTTTTCTTATCTCGGTCTGCCTTGATCTGTGCGTACGGCCGACCGCGCCTCTGCGCGCGCCGCACACCGCACGTTGCACACGTCACACGTGTTGTGTTCGGTCACATCAGGCACAGCCTTTGACTGTTGATGTGGAGCGAACCTCATGGCGAGACTCGATCCATTGTTGGCCCGATCCTTCACGGCACAAACTTCCATCGCAGCAAGTAGCAATCGCGGGTTTACGAAGACAATCACAAACTCCGCAGCAACAACACGCCAACCCTTCTAGTCGAAGGAATAACGTGGACGAACCGTAAAGGTTCAGCTTGTAATCTCCTACGCGTCGCAGGACCTCACACGCCAGTAGAGGTTTTTGCAAAGATTCCTCAAGAAACTTAGGGATTTTTAGACAGCTTTCCCCGAACTCGGTACGAGGGTTTTAACCCCAAACACACATCGTGTCTATTTCTTATAACTCCAATCTCAGTATTATCACGTACGCTCTATGGCTTTATAGCAATAGCCGATCCTAAACATGCGTGGGAAATAATTCTGTTACACAAACCGACTCACGAAATAAAAGCACCCTTCCTAATTTAATTAACGTGGATCTAATTGATCTCCTGGTGGACCCCACCCAATTGACTTCAAAGAGAGCTGGTCACGTATACATCTTCCTTCTCGTATGTGTTCCTTGACCGGCAGGAATAGAAACAGATCGTATCTGATATGCTTGATATTTTCCTGTTCAAAACAAGTATTCTTCCTTCTTTCTTCCTTTAAACGTGGCTGAGTATCTCCTAAATACCAGGGATCTTCAATAATATGTGAACCGAACCATCTAAGGAATTTGTACGTGAATGCATTTTCCTCTAGAAAAACGAATGCATCGGTGTCTTCTTTAATCTCATCTGAACCGATGCATCGAGGCTGATCTGCACTGTCCGTGGACTCTGGCTTGGTCATCTCGGTACACCAAGCTGCATGCCTACATGTAATATCAACAAGAGCTGCCATCTCCTCTTCATATTTCTCATCAAACAGTATACGCCGCGGAACGTACATATCATTCGTAGGATGTACATATTTGGTAACTCTGTCGGACGCCGTATCATCCTCCCCTTCTTCAAGGGAAACCGTCCTCGGTTTCAAGGCAGTCTGCAAAGAAACAATGGCGTCTTCTAATTTCAGGGACGCTGAAAAAATTGCTGCATCTTCAGCCTCTTGTTTCTTTACTTTTGCTTCGTCTTTCAACATCTGCAACCTATCCTTTCTCCATGTTATGAAAACCTTCTTTTCCATGGACCTGAGAACGTACATCTTGTCTCGCGTGACGGTGTATGTGTTAGCAAGAAAGTCGTAAAGAACTTTGTTCTCCTTGTACCATGTCTCTCCCAGCAGCAAATAACACGAACCCATGGGCACCGGTATCACATCGCACAAAATCTCACAAGAAAATTTGCCGATGAAAAACTGTACCATAGTTTGATGTGTGATGTCGAGCTTGTCGTGGCACCGCCTCAATGAGTAGGGTCGTGGATGTGGTGTCGTCGACAACTCCAGTTTCTCCACCATGTCGACGCCGACTGCGCTGATCGCACTGTCGTGGTCGATCGTCGTGGCGCAAGATCTGTCCCCCACTTTACAGTAAGTATGAAAAAGATCGGCGCCATAGCCTTCCTCCTCCAGCATGAAATCGCTAGACAACCTCCAGTAGCTCCTCCTCGGTGATGACGCGCCGGCCATCTCCTCCGCCATGCCGTGAGCAACTTGGTGCTCTGATACCAGATGATGTGGAGCGAACCTCATGGCGAGACTCGATCCATTGTTGGCCCGATCCTTCACGGCACAAACTTCCATCGCAGCAAGTAGCAATCGCGGGTTTACGAAGACAATCACAAACTCCGCAGCAACAACACGCCAACCCTTCTAGTCGAAGGAATAACGTGGACGAACCGTAAAGGTTCAGCTTGTAATCTCCTACGCGTCGCAGGACCTCACACGCCAGTAGAGGTTTTTGCAAAGATTCCTCAAGAAACTTAGCGATTTTTAGACAGCTTTCCCCGAACTCGGTACGAGGGTTTTAACCCCAAACACACATCGTGTCTATTTCTTATAACTCCAATCTCAGTATTATCACGTACGCTCTATGGCTTTATAGCAATAGCCGATCCTAAACATGCGTGGGAAATAATTCTGTTACACAAACCGACTCACGAAATAAAAGCACCCTTCCTAATTTAATTAACGTGGATCTAATTGATCTCCTGGTGGACCCCACCCAATTGACTTCAAAGAGAGCTGGTCACGTATACATCTTCCTTCTCGTATGTGTTCCTTGACCGGCAGGAATAGAAACAGATCGTATCTGATATGCTTGATATTTTCCTGTTCAAAACAAGTATTCTTCCTTCTTTCTTCCTTTAAACGTGGCTGAGTATCTCCTAAATACCAGGGATCTTCAATAATATGTGAACCGAACCATCTAAGGAATTTGTACGTGAATGCATTTTCCTCTAGAAAAACGAATGCATCGGTGTCTTCTTTAATCTCATCTGAACCGATGCATCGAGGCTGATCTGCACTGTCCGTGGACTCTGGCTTGGTCATCTCGGTACACCAAGCTGCATGCCTACATGTAATATCAACAAGAGCTGCCATCTCCTCTTCATATTTCTCATCAAACAGTATACGCCGCGGAACGTACATATCATTCGTAGGATGTACATATTTGGTAACTCTGTCGGACGCCGTATCAACTGTACTTGACCACCCCGCGCGGTGCCTGGGTAACCGCGCCAATGATGGCGGACCCACCACTACGTCCATTAATGGACAGTTACCACGTCCAGACCATGCGCCTTCAGTTTCGGGCGCGGTTTGGGGGAACTGCTCCCACCGCTTCAGGAACCGCACACCTCCACGCCTATAAATAGGAGGAGGAGAGCACGAGGAACTCCTTCTTCTTCCTCCGCTTCCCTCTCCACTGCACTAGCACTTCCGTCGCCGCCGCCGCGAAGAGCACTCCGCCCTGGCGCGACCTTGAAGACCTTTCGCCATCGCCGACGACCGGACTCGTCCGCGCCGCCGCCGCCGAACCCCTTCCTGCGGGATCTGCATTCCGGTACGGATCCCAAATCTCCATCTTCTTCTTGAGCCATTTCTAGTGTTCTTCCTCGCATGTTCTTCACGGTTCATCCCTTGGGTGTTCTAGATCTCCAAATGCTAGTCCTGCTAGGTTTAGCCTTGTTTGCTCACAGATGACATTATTCGATCTGTTTCTAGATCTTTCTCGCATTGATACGCGGACATGGCTCCTGATAGTTTCCTCTTTTCTGCCCTAGACTCCTATTTTATTTTCTTTTTCACTCGCTCGGTAGATCTTACTTGCCCACAGATTCATGCAAATTCATGTTTGTAACTTTTACCCAAATCACTTAACTCGACTTTCCAAATCACTTAACACTTATCTTTCCGAATCATCCTTCCGGGTGACTCTACCTCGGTTTCCGAATTAAATAACTCGGTTCCCGTGCTCTATTCTTTAGGCACTTGCACGGCTGTTCCGGGTCATATGTCTCGGTTTCCGAGTAATTTGCATCGTCTCTCCGAGTCACTTGTTCCGACTCTGGATTCATAATTCCGAATTACTTATCTCGGTTGTAATTGTACTTTTTTGCAGGTTCTGATCCTGAGATGTCAGCCGCAGTACTCCCGACCCGGCCGAGTCATTGGCTGCACGAGGTGGCTGGGAGGGATCTGATGTAGAGCAAGATGACCTCGACTGGCTGCTCAAGACCCGGCGTATTACGGCCGAGGTCATATGTCGGCGTCCTGGATCGGAACTCGAACCGGTCCTTGAAGGGTGAACGGGTGGTCTTTCTTGCGCATTTTCAGCGCGGGTTTGGACTCCCAGCTAGCCCCTTCTTTCGGGACTTTCTCAACTACTTCGGTCTACAACCTCACCATCTCCCCGCCAACGCCATCACATCTCTCTCAGCTTTTACTTCCTTCATGGAGGGGTACCTCGGCCTCTGGCCCACTGTTGCCGCCTGGGCCAAGTATTTCCGCCTCCGGAAGCAAACCATCCCAAACAAGGAGGAGATCGTGAAGGAGATGACCGCATGCGGAGCGGCTAGCATCACTCCGAGGAAACACTCCCCCTTTCCCCGGATCACTGGCTTAGAATCTTGCCGGAAGTGGCAAAGGTCCTTTTTCTACGTCAAGAGTCCAGAAGGGCGGGATGTTCTCAATCTGCCGGAGTTCAACATCGCTCCCCCCACAGCCGAGTTAAACTGGAATTATGACCCGCAGGACAGCATCCCTGAGGTCCAACTGATCCACCAAACCCTTGAGGGTGCTGGAAAAGAAGTTCTGTGCAGACGACCTCTTGAGGACTTCACCATTCGCCGAGTCAATCCTCTTCAGTATCGTGTGCACAAGATTTGCCACATGAGTGGCGTGCTGGACCCTACCCGGGTCAGCACCCATGACTCACCCATCCTCAGGTTAGGAGACGGGTTAAGGCCATCGCCCAGACCGACATGGAGGACGACTGGCAATGGGGTGTAGAGCCATTTGAGCGATCCCGGCTTCCTCCTCCGGTTAGTTTGTCACCTTTGAATCGACATAGTTCTGCCTCCCGAGGCTACTTTTATCTCGGTAATGCACCTTAAGTCTAATCCGATCTACTTTGCTTTTCTTGCAGCTGTTTACTCGACAAGCCACCGAAGATGGGGACTTGAAGACCAGGAAATGGACAAAAGATCGCCGCCCGCGACCTGAGGAGACTGAAGACCCGGACAACGAGGATTATATGCCGGTTCCTCGAGCCAAGGCTTCTACCTCGGGTAAGCCATCCGCCCGTGTCTTCGTTCAAGACTTGTCCGACGACGAAGATGATGATTGTCAAATCCTAGATCCCATTGATGCTATTCCTATTTCATGGTCTGCACCTCGTGCTACAGCCAATCCGGGTGCGCAAGGCACATCTCGGAAACGCGCCGGTGCGTCCGGGTCAGCGGCTCCTCCGGCTAAGAAAGCCAAGAAGGTCGTTATCAAGCGCAAGGCCAAGGTCCTACCAACCAGCAAGGGGTAAGATAAACTTCGTATAACTTTTCTTGCTTTCCTTCTTTCCTTATTTCCTTTAACCGATGTTAATCTCATCCGAATTAACATTTTTCCTTGGTTTATGCAGCGATCCCATCACCACAGAGCAAACCCATACTTCTATTCTTTCTCCTATTCCTTCATCGCCACCTCGGGCGGACAACACCGGGATTAGCAGTTCCGGAGGAGCAATCCCTTCCCCGGTGCGCGCCAGCTCAACCGACATTCCGCCACCGAATCTTGATTCGGATCTGGGAGGAGACCAAGGTCCCGAGCAAACCTCGGCTCCGGGTCAAGACCAAACTCCCCTCTCTCCTCTTAAGGATTTGGAGACAAAGCGAGGTAAGACTCCAATTGAGACCTCGTCTAAGTTGGAGCCTCGACCCTCACCCCAGAAGCACACCAAGCAACAGCAACAGTTGAAACAACAGCAGAAGCAGCAGCAGAAACAGCAGCAGCAACAGCAAAGGAGAAGCCGCAGCAGCAGAAGGAGAAGGACCAGCAACAGCAACAGGAAAAACAGCAAAGGCTGCAGCAGGAGAAGCAGCAGAAGCTGCAGCAAGACAAGTCTCGGAAGCAGCAGCAGCCCCCAGCGCCGGTCCATACTCCGGTACCACCGCCTCCAAGTGTGCCAACTCAACAAGCCTCTGGCCAACCTTCAACTGCCCAGAGCAAACAAATTACTGTGACTCCAACAGCCAACCGGGCGTACCAAGACCTTTCCGAGATGATCTCCCGCCCCCGGGTCAACAGCCATGTTCTTCCGAGTCTCCGCACTCCGAGTGATAAGAGCCTCGGCTCGGTCGGACAGTACGTGATGGATTGGAACGCCGCGGACCCGAGTGAAGTTTCTTCTACCCGGCAAATCCACACCCGGTTGGCCCCGGCCTGGTTGCACAATCCCTACACTCCATGCAGGTCTCGGCCCTTCAGGCTAGCAGGGTTGTCGAGGTAAATCTTTCGGAACTTAGCACTTGCTCTAAAATGATCAATAGTCACACCATCCACAGTCCCCGAGATTCGGGCTGAGTAACTGATACTCGTCCGAGTAATAGGTAACTCGGCGCGAATCTTCAAAAACTTGATCATTTTAATCTTAACTTGTTGAAAATACTTGGATGCCCAGTCCCCGAGTCTCATGTCGAGTTTACCCGGCATGAGCTTACATTAAACTCGGACAAGCAGTCCCCGAGTTTCATGTCTAGCTGACTCGGTATGACCTTTGACCAATCTCGGGCTTCAGTCCCCGAGATTCTTTTTACCCATCGCTAACATCTTTCCTTCTGGCAGGATTGCACCAACACTCGGAGCCGGATCTTCAAGAACTTAGCCTTGGAGCACCGATCGCTCAAGCTCTCCTTCCAGAACCAGCAGGAGGAAATGAAGAAGAAGGAAACTGAGCACAAGCGTGCTCTTAAGGAAGAACAATCCGAGGTGACTCGGCTCAAGCGGGATCTTGACCGGGTCGAGAAAGAGAAGACGGAGCTAAAAAGGAGAGGAACACGCTGAAGGCAGCTCTGGAGAAGCGTGCCGCTAATGACCAGAAGATTCAGGCGCACATTACTGCATGCGAGGCTAAGGCTACCAAAGCTTCAGAAGAGTCGGATGCCCTCAAAACAAATGCTGCCAAGTGGCTGGCTGAGCTCACCAGGCTTAATGCCGAAATGGACAGTAAGTTCTCCGAATCATATCCTTTTTGTTTATATTTTTACATGAAACTTTGTGTCGGTGTCTCATTTGATTCGGTGTCAGCCTATTTGCTCTCAGAACACTTTGAGCACTGCCAAGCTGCAGCAGCCAACACTGTGAAGAAGGCCCGAGCTAAGAGGGCCGAGGCATCTGGAGCTCCGCTACCCGAGGCTTGGGACATCGAGGATCACTTGATCGCACTCCAAGCTCGCATTTCTCCTTTGAAGAGCATCGGCGTCGAGCTTCTTAATGCCAGTATCCGAGCCTACAATGTCTTGTGGCCCGAATCTCCCAGTGTCAAGACCATTGCCGAATTATCCGCATGCTTGCAGCAAACCGAGTCTCGGTTAAGGGAATGGAGGTCTTCTTCTGCTCGTGCCGGGGCCGATGCAGCCTTGCTCTTTGTGATGTCTTGGTATGAGAAAATTAACCTCGACGGCTTGCGTACTCTGCGCGATGGCTCCCTATGGGCTACTGACCCGGCTTAATTGCGAGCGTGGAGAAGCTGCTACCTTCATGGCCAGGTTTGCCAACACTCGGTCTGTTGAACCTGGTGTGGTTTACTCGGATGATGAGGAGGAAGAAGAGAAGAAGAAGTCAACGCTGAAGATGACTCTGAGCAAGAATATGGTGACTCTGACTCCGAGTCTTCCACTCCCGATGACTCGGCTAAGACTGCGAAACCGTCTGCTGCCGAGATTTCCAAAGAGCCAGCGGTTGACCCGGCCAAGCAAAGTGCTACCGATATCTCCTTGAAGACAATGTCTGATCTTATCGATGCATCGGCAAGCAGCAAGATTACCCCAACTGCCCCCGAGTCTGCTACTCCTCCGACCAAAGTTACTCCTGCAACGAGGTTCCTCCTTCAACCAAGGTTGCTCCCTCATCCGGGTCTGTCCTGAAACCGAGGCTGCTCCTTCGACCGAGGTTCCTCCTTCCACCGAGGCTCCTGCGTCACCGGGTCTGCTCCTGCAACCAAGGCTGCTCCTTCCTCCGAAGCCGCTGCTTAATTTACATGAATTCAAACTGTTAAATCCCCGGAATGCCGGGTGCAGATGTAATATACATTTTAAGTTCCTCCGAGACTATTTTATTTTGCTTAATTCGAACAAGACGAGGTTTATGTTGGATCAATTTAAACCGAGTCCCCGAGTTTATTTTCTTGTTCACTATACTTGTCAATCTTTGCTCTTGTCTACCATTTAGGCGTTCGACAGTCGAGTCACAAGATAGGAATTATAGCATACAATACTTCATAACATTCGAGTTGGGGTTTAAAGTCATCCGACATAAACAAATATGAAAAACAGGGTTAGTAAACAAGCTATGCCGAATCATTTTTGGCCGAGTCTCCGAGTTCATTTTCATGTTCACTACGAACCATCACCTCAGCTCTTGACTGCCTTTTTTGGCGTTTGTCAGTCGAGTCACAAGATCACAATAAGATAGCATACAGTACTTTGAACTTTGAGGCAAGGCTTCAAATCATTCGGCATAGGAAAAACATAAATGAAAAAACAACAGATGACACAAGCATATAGACGAGGCAGTCCCCGAGTTTTGATTCGGGTGCCGACATTTCATTCATATAGAAACCGAGATACATACACTGCACCCTTTATGAGTAAAAGGGTCGGAGTAGAGCTATATTCCATGGACGTTTGGTTTCCTCTCCGGATTTGTCCATCCTGTGCTTCATCGGTTCCTGTGCATCTATAAGATAGTATGAATCATTGTGCAGAGCCTTGCTCACAATGAACGGTCCCTCCCATGGAGGTGTCAACTTATGTCGGCCTGCAGTGCGTTGCACCAGCCTCAGTACCAAATCTCCCTCTTGGAACACCCGAGGGCTGATCTTCCGGCTATGATAGCGTCGGAGATTTTGCTGGTATATTGCTGACCGAGATAAGGCCAGCTCTCGGCCTCTTCAAGTAGGTCAACACCATCTTCCCGGGCTTCTTTTGCCTCGGTTTCAGTGTACATTGCCACTCTTGGTGCATCATATTGTATGTCGGTTGGCAGAACAGCTTCTGCTCCATAAACCAAAAGAATGGTGTGTAGCCAGTCGATCGATTCGGTGTGGTCCTGAGACCCCATAATACTGCTGGGAGCTCATCTATCCAACAACCCGGAGTGCGTAACAATGGTGCAATTAACCGAGCCTTTATGCCATCTAGTACCAAGGCATTTGATCTTTCTACCATCCCATTGGCCTGTGGGTGTGCAACTGCAGCTACATCCAGCTTAATTCTCTTCTCGGCACAAAACCGAGCAAATTCTCCCACAGCAAAGTTGGTTCCATTATCTGTGATGATACTGTGTGGATAACCATATCTCAGAATTATGTCCTTCAAGAAAGTCACTGCTGTATGTCCATCACATTTCCGGATTGGCTTTACCTCTATCCATTTGGTGAATTTGTCCACCATCACCAGTATATGAGTCATGTTACCTCGGGCTGGCTTGAATTCTCCCACCATGTCAAGGCACCAAACAGCAAAAGGCCAAGTGATTGGAATTGTCTTGAGTGCCGAGGCTGGCATGTGAATCTTTTTTGCAAATCTCTGACATCCTTCACATTTTCTGACTATGTCTTCAGCTTGTTGCAAAGCAGTGGGCCAGTAGAACCCATGCCTAAATACTTTGGCCACCAAGGCCTTGAGCAGGCATGATGTCCACACTCCCCTTGATGAATCTCTAGGAGCATTTCTTCTCCTTCTGCCGGGTCAACACACCTCTGCAGCACTGTGGTTGTGCTTCTCTTGTATAGCTCCTTATTGATGATGGTGTATGCTTTTGCTCTTCTCACACTTGCCTAGACTCGGTTCTATCATCCGGCAGGCTCCCATCAACAAGATATGTCATTATAGGCTGTGCCCACTCCGGGACAGGTCTTACAGGAAACACTGGCATATCTATATCCATTGGCTCAGCATCTACTGGCTCGTCCGACATTTCCTCGTCAGTCCCCGGGTTCTGCTTGGCAGTCCCCGAGTTATCCCCGACATAACCGACATCAACATCCATTGGAACTGCATCTGACTTTGGCATTGGCGGGATATAAATTGATTCGGATTCTGGCGATGGCTTAATGGACGGCTTTCTCAAATGCTCCAAAGCTATTCCGGGTGGAATTGGATCTCTGGATGAACCGAGTTTGGATAGTACATCGGCAGCTTCATTCTCTGCCCGAGGTATATGTGTGTACTCGCATCCTTCAAAAAATCCCGAAATTTTCTGACATGAAATCGATATGATGCCATGTTGGCATCCACTGCATCCCAATTTCCCGAGGTTTGATGTATAACCAGAGCCGAATCACCGAAGCATTCAATTCGGCGAATCCCACTTCCTTGGCCACATTAAGCCCATGGATGAGTGCCTCATACTCGGCTACATTATTGGATGCGGTGAAATGAATTTGCAGCACATATCTCAGTTGATCCTTCTTCGGTGAGGTAAGAACTACTCCGCACCCAAACCAATCTTTGTCTTGGATCCATCAAAATGCATTGTCCAGTAATTCGGGTCATGGGCTGGTGGTTCATATTGCATCTCGGCCCAATCCACAAGGAAATCCGGCAGTGCCTGAGACTTGATTGCATCTCTTCTTCATACTGTGGAGTGTAAGGGGATAACTCGATTGCCCATTTGGCAACCGGCCATTTGCATCTTTGCATCCGATGATCTCCGAGATAGGAGCTTCACACACCACCCTTATTGGATGCTCTTGAAAGTAGTGCTTCAATTTCTTGGCTGCCATATAGACACCATACACCATCTTCTGGTAATGAGGGTAATTTGCTTGGATGTCGATATCACCTCACTCAGATAATACACCGGCCTCTGCACGTTTTGCCATCTTCTTCCCGCTCCACCACTACTACAGCACTCACAACTCGGTTTGTGGCTGCAATATAGAGCAACATCGGCTCTTTGGGCAGTGGGGAAGCAAGTATCGGAGCAGTGACCAACATCTTTTTTAACTCGGCAAAAGCCGCATTTGCCTGTGGAGTCCACACAAAGTTATTGGTTCTTTTCATCAATTGATACAAGGGCAAGGCCTTTTCTCCTAACCGGCTTACAAACCGGCTTAGGGATGCAAGACAACCAGTAAATTTTTGCACATCTTTAAGATTTTGAGGCAACCTCATATTTCAATAGCCGAATCTTTACCGGATTAGCTTCGATACCTCGGCTAGATACAAGGAAACCGAGTAATTTCCTGCTGGTACACCGAATGTACATTTATCCGGGTTAAGTTTCATCCGGTATTTTCTCAAATTTGCGAATGTTTCTCTTAGATCATCGATCAAGGTTGATTTCTCTTTAGTTTTTATGACTATGTCATCGACATACACCTGCACATTTTTTCCTATTTGATTCTGCAAACATTTTTGCATACACCTTTGATAAGTAGCACCGGCATTTCTCAAACCGAATGTCATGACACGATAGCAATAAGCCCCATACGGGGTGATAAATGCAGTTTTCATTTGATCATCCGGATTTAACGGTATCTGGTGAAAACCAGAGTAAGCATCCACAAAGGATAACAGCTCACACCCGGCTGTGGAATCGATCACTTGATCTATCCGAGGCAGCGGGAATGGATCCTTAGGACATGCTTTGTTCAGGTTCGTGTAATCAATACACATACGCCACACTTTGGCTACATTTGGGTCATCTTTTTCTTCTCTACCAGGACCGGGTTAGACAACCAGTCCGGGTGCAGTACCTCCATGATGAATCCGGCTGCCAGTAGCCGGGTCAGCTCATCTTGTATCACTTGCCTTCTCTCGTCCGAAAGTCGCCGCATCGGCTGCTTCACGGGCTTCATCTCGGGCCTCACAAATAATGAGTGCTCAGCCAATTCCCTCGGAACACCTTCCAGGTCATGATTCGACCATGCAAAGATGTCTCGGTTCTCACGGAGGAATTGGATGAGCTCGCCTTCCTATTTCTCCGTTAACCCGCTCCCTATGATAGCCTTGCGCTCAGGGTGCTCCGGGTCAACAGTGATCTTCTTGGTCTCCTTGGGCGCCTCGAACGCCGCATTTTGCTCCATGTGGCCATTCCCGGCATGCCGAGTTGCGCAGCTTGAGCCATGGCCACCACCTGCTTCATCTTTTTCTTCTCAGCAGCTATGATCAGAGACTCGGCCAAGTTAGAGCCAGCCGAGGCACACTCGATGGAGCTCTTGTAGTTACCCGCAATGGTAATGATACCATTCGGTCCTGGCAGCTTCATCTTCAGGTAAGCCATGTGGGTGGATATCATGAACTTGGCCAGAGTTGGCCTGCCGAGTAGTGCATGGTATGGACTTTCAAGGTCACTATCTCGAACAGGACAGTCTCGGTCCTGGAGTTCTCTTGGTGCCGAGACATACATCAATCCACATTTTACCCATAGGTGCACATGAGACACCAGGCACTATACCATGAAAAGTTGTGTCGGTTGGTAACAACATGTTGGCAGTGATACCCAACTTCACCATTGTGTCTCGGTACATGATGTTGATACTGCTGCCATTGTCAATCAGAACTTGCTGAATCTGACATTCTGGTTGGGCCCAATGAATGTTGGGTCCACCACCAGAGCATAGCCTCCTGGGGTTGGCATGATTCGGGGGTGATCTTTTATCCCCCAGGTAATTCCTGATCCGACCAGTGCATATATTTTGGCACAGCCGGCATAACAGCATTGACCTCCATCTGGCGCCGCGCCCGACTCTTTTTGTCAGTTGCCTCGGTCACGAACACCACATAACTATGATGGCTTCATGATACTCATTCTGGCGATTAGGCCGGCATTGCCATAGTTGCCTCCGTGGTTCACCTGATTCACATCATTCGGTTCCCTCCTGTTATCATTCGGCCTCTGTTGCTGCTGTTGATTCGGCCGGTTCACCGGAGTGTTGTTTGCCCCGGTTAGCGCAACACGCTGCTGAGGTTTCGGCAGTGGCGGCCTCGGAGGACCAACCCTCTGGTTTCCTCCGGATCCAGCTCCTTCCCTCAAGGTCCTATGGTACCAACTGCATTGCCGAGTCGAGTGATGTGCTGGCCCACGCTTATCATTGGTGTGGTATCTGCATGGTCCATCCAGCATTGCCTCATAAGTGGCAGGCAGTTGTGTGTCTTGGCCCAGGGCTTCTTTCCCTCTTGGTTCTGGCCCAAGGTGGGCCATTGATCTTCGGCCTTGGCTGCTACCAGCATTCGGTTGCTCTTGATCTACCGCAGCAACCATGTTTGACCCGTACCGAAGATCCGGCCGATCTTCCCTTCTCTTGTGTCCAAAGTTCTGGCTATCATTAGGCCCGAACTGTCCGGGTCTGCTGTTACCCGGGTTTCGTCGACTCGGCTCAGCCGCGTTGAGCAGAGGCTGCATTGGATCTCCAAGTGCATAACTGTCTGCAATCCGAATTGTCTCGGCCAAAGTGGCCGGCATCTCCCTTTGTAACCTTTGCCACAGCATGGAGCCATGTCGGCATCCCTGGGCAAACCATGAAATGGCCTGCGCCTCCACAACTCCTTCGCAGGAATTGCGCACTGTACTCCACCGAGTCAAGTAGTCTCGGTCAGTCTCATTCTGCCTCTGCACACACATAGCCAACTGCTGTGGCCGATTCGGCCTCTTGTATGTGCTAGAGAAGTTACTCACAAAGGCTTCTTCAAAATCCAGCCAGCAGTTGACACTGCCCTCACTCAGATTGTTCAACCAAATTCGGGCTGGTCCTTCCAACATCTGAGGTATGTATCTCACCGCCCACCGGCGGTTTCCTCCGGCCACATTTACTGCCGAAAGATAATCCGACAGCCAGTCCTCTGGCTTGGAGTTACCATCATAGGTCTTCGAACCTCGGGGCAACTGGAAGTGCGGCACTGACGGCTCCCCCATGATTCGGGGCCCGAAGCATTTAGGTCCAGGTGGGCCCTGCTCTTCCAGTATCTCAGACCAATGGAGCCTGTCCAACTTGATGCGTGCATCACCCGGCGCCAACATGCGCGGTCCTAACCTGTCTCCCAGTGCATTGTCATATCTCTGATATCCGGCTCTCTCCAGAGCCGAATTGCCATCATCATACGGTTGTTCCTCTGGTCAACACCTTGCGGTTCCTGAACATGCGCAACATTCGGGTGTTGCTGACCATGGTTTTGATCGGATACCGAGGTGGTTGACCTCGGCCAGCTGGATTGGGATTCCCCTGACCCGGATTTCCCTGAGCCGGGTTACTCCTAGCCCGGCCTGCACCGTTCTGCCCGGCCATCTGCTTTCAGCATAGTCCGGGTTGTAGGTCTGGATCTGCTTGTTCTTTCCCGAGTTTACACTCGGGTTACGATCTCTACTCGGATGCGGCGAGGAAGCTTGACCTTTGGACCTCTGACTGCCGGCCTTAGCCGAGTGTACAATCTGGGAACCCCCAGCCATGGTGTTGCCCTTCAAACATGCCTCATTCTGTCGGTTGGCTATTGCCACCAACTCATTCACTCTTGCTTGTTGCTTCTGGTAAGCTTCGCCGGTTAAACCGGCTAGCTCAGCTCTTGCTGCCTCTGCAGCTCTAAGGGTCTTGGCAGGAGAGCTATAATTCGGCTTTGCTGCCGTTACCCGAGTCGTACTTGACCCGGATCTACCATCCCTAGCCATCTCTACATTGAGGCCTTTGCCTCTCTTTCGCACATCAGCCATGCGAGCAGCATCAAGGCCATGAGCCTTGTTATACTCACGCATTGATCTATCAAACTCTTCTCTAGTCTTGGCCATTTCCAAGGCCTCAGCATGCAGGTCCTTGCGCTGCTGCTCTAACTCTTCCTCGGTCAGGGCTACACCCGTACCAGGTACTATGGGAACGCGAGTCTTTCGATCACCTTATCCAGAGGAAGAGGCCTGACGCGGACGTGCCGCCCTGCTCCCGGGTCACCCTCTCCAGGGGTGGCCTGGCCGTCCTAACCGACTTCTCCGGAGTCTCGGCATCATCCTCCAGACCAGCTCCAGTCGCAGTTCATCATGACCTCTGCAGCTCTCGGGGCGAGTGACGCGCCGACCGCGAGCCGCACAAAGAGCAGGAGGATCTTCTGCCTCCAGCACCCGCGCGGGGTACTTGCGGACGAGCTCGGTGGCGACGTAGGTGTGGAGGGAGCCGAAGGCGATGAGGCAGCCGTTGACCGGGAGAGGCCTGCCGCCGAAGCAACCTGCGTTGTCGCTGACGAAGTGCATGTCGCCGAGCTTGCACACCAACCCGCTGAGCACACGCTCGCCGGAGGTGGTGATGGAACCCGTCCGGATGAAGACTCCAGCCAGCGCCGCTGCTGGCCCCACGGTGGGCGCCAACTGTCGTGGTGGTGTCACGGCAGATGCCATAGGTATGGCTAAGTGTGGGGCCGAAAGGACGCTGGAGGTATCCGGGGAGGGCTTGCACGCTGAGAAGCGCGCACGGACGAACATCGAACCAAGAACACACAAGCACACACACGCGATTTACCCAGGTTCGGGGCCCTCGTGAGGAGGTAACACCCCTACTCCTGCCTGCCTCTCGATGTATATGGGTGAAGCACAAGCACAAGTACAAGATCTGCTCCTTGAGCTGTATTGCTAGACTATGAACAGTGGTACGAGGTAGAAGATGAAGCTAAACACAAAGGGGGCAAGTGAGCTCTTTCTCCTTCCGTCCCTCACGCAGGAGGAGGTACAGGGGTACTTATAGCAGTCCAGGAGCCAACGGCTCTCTCCTCCACGCTGGCAGCACGGCTCCTGCAGAGATCTCCGGGATTCCTGCAGGAGATCCGCGCCTCCGGGTTCTCGGGTCAGCTCTGTCATGACAGGACCCTCCTGTCTTGTCCCAGCTTATCCGGGCTGTCCCATCCCGGGATGTCGGTCTGTCAGGCTCCGGGTTCCCCGGCCAGGCGTGCTCCTCTGCCAGGCCAGAAGACAAAAGCCATTGACTTCTTAACCGAGGTAAGCTTTCTTCTCTTCCTTAACCCGGCATGGATATGCCGGATTCTCCTCGTCCCTTTCCTGCACATAAGAAAGAACAAGAGCAGACCGACATTGGTATGTCGGTTAACATGACCCGGTGGCCATGAGCCGGTTTGCAGTCACACCATGTCTCGGTCCCTCCGGGTCTTGGTTGACCCGGTTTGACCATGACCCGGTCCACTCTTTAGCTCTTTATACCACAACTTACCCTACCCGGGGTAGTCCCCCGACACTTGTTTCAGAAGCCATTTGTTGTGGTAGAAAAGAATCAGCAGATGGTTGGGGATGGTGAAGTTGTAGACGAGGATGAATCTCATTCGCAAAGGAGGTCCTCGAGACGCTAGGTCACCCACTCGGCGGTCAAAGGGCGGTCTTCTTCAGAAGCTACACCGCCCACTATGGTTGTCCATGGGCGATCTTCCCATGCGAGTTGTTGTTTCTTCTGGCGCGAAGGGCAGCCCATCTTCTACCATGCCATAGCTAGATAGGAGGTAACACATTTCCTCATGAAATATTTGGCAAGGTGCCATGGAAGGTTCGTTGTCCCAAGTGTTGTCCCTTGGTGACAGTGGCTTGTGCTCATGCGGGGGACCTGGTTGCAATTTTCCATGGGCCCATTGAGGTCTACTTTGTAAAATTCAGGGGCCAGCTTGTACTTTCCTATTTCTGTTGGGCCTTGTAGATCAGCCTTGTACTACTGTTTCCTGCTAAACAGAGCTTTGGGGTCCTTGGAGACCCCTCTCCCTGTTAAAAAATAGGAAGAGTGAAAAGCCAGTAAAATTGTTGTAAACCATGTAAACTCGTCAAGATAGAAAAATACAAAATCACCATTTAACTTAGATGCATCTCCATGGAACTTTTAGAAATCTATAGAACATTTAACTAACTACTCACGTTTCTTGCCCTAGTGTAACGTAGGCAATTTTGGCATATGCTGATAGGTGTACTAGAGTATTATGGTAGATGGTGTTTCCCATGCTCATATTATTTCCTATATACAAATCTATCTATCAGCTCACAAATCTGTTGTCTTTGAACACAAAACAACTCACTCACCATGGTCTTCAGAAACAAACAAAAAACAGTCAAAGCATTACAACTTAAGTTTTTTACTGACTAGAGAAGAATTCCATCCATTTGAGTGATCAACATGTCCAGTTTTATGCGGTTTGGCTCAATAGGAGACCTCTTTCAAGATGCCCTGCTTGACGTAAATGTCCAATGCTTCCTCTTGTGATTACTCAAAACTCTCTCCTTCGGCGCTTGAAGCCGGAAGATACATTATAGTGCTCCTGGGAGCTCTGCAGGGAGGGAATTTCAGGGACGAACATGGCATTGTCGTACACAGGGTAATGCAAGTTCTCTTGCCAGCAGAGACTTGAGGCTGTTGGTGGCGAGGGAACCTCAGGCACCACCCATGGATCGTCAGTATCCAATCCAGGCACTTGGCCTAACAGTTCTTCTGCAAACAGGCCTTCAGCTAGACGACACTGAGGAGATCCCCCAGCACTACCCAGCTTTGCATTGTCATCCTGTAGCACAAACGAGCATTGGATAAGGCTGATATCTACATGAAAAGAGTGTCCCATTGTGGGCGGGAACAGTATTCATTGCATTAACAGTGAGTATCCTTGCAAGTGGATTACGCATAAATGTAAATGACAATAGAATCCAGAACCAGATTTCAGGAAATTGTAATCTGGGCTCAACTTTGTGAACTTAACAAGCATCCCAAAAACTTGGCAATTGATAGCTACAAGGTTAGTCAAAGCGAGTAACTGCACCATGAATTGGCGCTGGATAGTAAAGATGATGGCCACTAACAACTAGCAAAGCTCACATATATCAGAGAAACAGCAAGAATGCACTACAATCTACAAAGAAAGGACAGAAATCACTTCCAAAGTTCAATTTGAAGGTCCTTTAGGCCCGAGAGTCATGTTTGACAAATTTTGATCTGGTTAAAATTATGTTCAGAAGTTTGAGAACTAAGCTCTGGAACTACACAGTTCACCCATCAGCTTATTAATTGATAGAACTAACTAGCTGAATTCCTATGTCATATTAGGTGCTAATTTACCATAAGTGGAGGCTGGAAGGTTCCAGGCTGTTTAAGAATTTCAGGCTCTGAGGTGACTCATCTACAGCAAGCCTAATCATATCACAAAATTAAGCCCCTGAATTACATGAAGCAAACTAAACCATTCATATGTTTTCAGAGAGAGAGAGAGGTTTACGTAATTTAAACGAAGTGAGAAGCATAAGTTACTGAGAACTAGAAACAACATTTGGATTACCTTTGAAGAACCATGCTCGGCAAAGCCAAAGTTTGGCCCATATTCTAAGTTACTAAAGAATTCATCCACAGGCCAATCAGGTAAACTATTTGACCCATTACCACCAGAGAATGGTAAGTTGTACGCCGGGCCACTATCTCTGTTCACTTGATTGGATAAGGTGATCTGGTCTGACTAGAGAGCAAATGTTTTGAACTTCCATCTGACAGGTACTTAGGCGAAGGCTCTGCCGATCTAATTGCACTGTTGTCCATAGTCCAGTTGACCATTGTTGTCTTGGTATTTGGAACAGAAATCTGTCTAGAATAATCTCCACAGATTGCATTTTGGCTGGGAATAGATACACTGCTTTCACCTGAAAATAAGACTGAAGTATTTTTCCTTGCCAAGTGTTTCTGTTGTGAATCCACTGATCCACCAGAGGTGTTAACAGGCTTGTCAGTAATAGGTGGAACTGGATCAGCAGGTTCAAGGCCAACTTGAACTCCTGTCAGCAGAAACCTTTGATGTACTGAAACAAAGGAATTCACTGTGTGTATAGCAACATCACAATCTCTACAAAGTAGAGCACGGTCCTCCAGGCAGAAGAAGTATCCAGAAGCCTCCTGCAATGAAAATGAGATTCAGGTCTGCACATAAGGAATTAACGACATGCATCAGACATTTCTTACAGGAATCATAGAACAATTTCCCTAAAAAAAGGAATCATAGTACAAAAAAAATCATGGGGGCACAGTGTTGTTGAAATGGCTGGAGGTTTAGTTGTGCTTTGCGCATGGGCCTTGTACTGTGACCAATAACACTGACACTGGGTACCAAAAAGTCAAAAACACATAATTCAGTCATTAGAGAGGATCCACCTCCAAACTATCCAGCCTAGTACGACAGCCCAAATAACTATACAGCGTGATGCAATTGGCCTGGTATCTATATGGCCATGTACGACATAATACACATCACAATAAAAAAAATCATGGCCACAAAAGTGGATTTCAAACAAATCAAAGATGCATCTAACAATTACCCCGGTAGATAACTTCGCTTCAACAGAGACTTTTTCAGCAACAAAAACCTCGTGATCCGTGCTTTTTTACAGGCATGGCTCATAATGAAGCCATCATGCATACAAAATTAATTGTTTAAATTGAATAATTTACAGTTTCTTATTCAAAGAAGTTTGTATGATATCTTACAAGACTAACGGTTTGTTAAAATAGTACGCATTGTGGGTTGAAGTCTTCAGGATTTCCTTCACCCATAAAGTAACCCCCAATCAGCATGCAAAGGAACTGATGCCTGAAACAAGTTTAAGTAATACAGTTGACATGCAAGGCAATAGTATAGTATAATCTTCCTTTTTAATTTGCTGATTTTACATCTAACAAATCGGTGCTTGAAGAAACTGATCAACTATTCTAAAACATGTTTAGCCAACTCATACTAGTATTTGTTAGGTATAAAGGCTTACAGCCTCATAAGTCATATCACAACATTTTGCAAAACGATTTTTGCTGTGCAAGATAAGTATCGTTGAAGAAAACTTCACTAACGTCTCTTTGTGTGAGAATCCAGCTAGTCGTCTTATAACTAAGTTTGCTTCTTCTACTGGCGAAAAACTTGCTGCTGGTTAAACAACATGAGGTGAAATTTCCAACTTAAATACAAAGCCAATTGAAGTTCTATCATGTTATTTCAACTAACTGATCTCTATCACATGCTACCTACCCTTTTAAGCATTGACGGATATCTTCATTTTTAGCTTTTGGCTATAAAAGTATGTATAGACAAGTTGGGACAAGCTATCTTATGTTGCTAGTTTCATGTGGTCTTTTGTATGTAACCACAGCTACTTCAGTTATACTCGTATATGGTAGTCCAATTACAATAACACTCCAGAGATTATCATCTTTTCTTTCATAAGGGGCATCAGTTTAAATGCTTGGATGGCACAGTTTAGGCAAAGATGCAAGGAAACTGACGGTGCATGTGCATGCACATGCTCAGTAGCCCAGCCAACAAGACGAAACAAGCACACAACTGCCATACGCAGCATGGTCAGCTTTAAGCAACATGTTTAGTCATTAACGATAGTGGGTTGGAACAGGTGAGGAATGAACTTTGGAACAAAGAAACACTGCTGCAATTTTATTTTTTCATTACTAGTCTGAAACTGGTGAGGTATGAACTAATATTGTTATGTATTCATATCCCATACTGGCTCGGGATGTGAGGTGTGGACTTTAGAACAAAAAAATCTATTGTGGTGCTTCTCAGATTGCAAGTATCATGCGGTGCCACCTAAGCATAACGATGTTGTGGCATTGCGATTAAGGATGGGGTCACGGGGGAGAGGACTGTGGTGCTATAATTTGATATAGAATCATAGCGCATCAAACGAGAAAAGTTAATAAGACGCAGATCTTACCCACAACTTTGTATTGAGATTCTACAAATTTACAGATGAAGTGGGAGTATGATGCTAGTGTTACGCAATGTGAAGGTAGTAACGAAAACAGTATTATGCACTATAATCGTGATACTAGATATATCAATATCAGGAACAACATTTTGAAGCCGCTTGTGCAGATAACTAGCTTCGAGCTCGTACGAATATGCTCTGGAAACTGGAGAGGCGAGTGGTTGATCGAGATCACTTGTGGGTGGAGGAGGCATACGAGATTCGAGAGGGAGAGAGAGACAGCGGCAGTGGAGATAACTAAAACAGAATTACGCACTATATCAATATCAGGAACAACATTTCGAAGCCGTTTGTGGCGCAGATAACTAGCTTCGAAGAGGCGAATGGTTTGTTGAGATCGCTTGTGGTGTGGAGAGCAGGGCAGGAGGCATACGAGATTCAAGGAAGAGAGAGACAGCCGCTGAGGAGCAGAGGAGGCGGGGCAGACCTGGCTGGAGGAGGCTGTGGGAGTATGATACTAGTGTTATGCACTGTGAAGGTGGTGAGTGGTGACTAAATTAGTACGGAATATTATGCAGTATGCGCTATGATCCTAGATCATGGTATAAGTAACTTCGAGCTGGTGCGAATATGCTCTGCAAATGAAGAGGCGTGCCACAACATGGTTGGTCGAAATCGCGTGTGCGTGGATTCTGCAGCAGGAGGCGGACGAGATTCGAGGGGGGAGAAAGACAGCGGCGGTCAGTGGAGCAGAGGAGGCGGCCTGACCTGGCAGATGTCGCACTTGGGCAGCGCGCTGGCGGCGTGCGGCGGCGCGGCGTCGGGCAGGAGCGGCACGCGCTGGTGCTTGCCTGCGAGCCTGTTGGCGGCGTGGACCTCCTCGTCGCAGGCGGCGCAGAGCGCGGCCTCGTCGGCGCAGCAGAGCACCCGCGCCTCCGCCGCCCCGCACGCGTTGCACTGGATCTTCATCGCCTCGCTCGCGCGCTCACTAGGGTTTTGCTCGCCGCGCGCTTTCCCCGCTCGCTTGCTTGTCTCTTGTGGCCTCGGGAAGGGAAGGTGGGAGGAAGGAAGACGACGGGGGAGGGAGAGAGGATACGGTGAGTGATGCGATTGGATCGGGCTTTTTTCTTAGAAAGAAGTATAGATAACCCCCACAAGTTTCAGAAAAAGGACGGTGCACCCCCTCAACTCTAAACTAGCACATATGACCCCCTCAAGTTTGGGAAACCAGTCAGTTGACCCCCTAGCCCCATAATAAGCTGTTTTCGTTGGTGGTTTTGCACATGTGGCAAAGAAAAACCAGTCAACGACCGTCTTGGACTCTCCTCCTCTCTGGCTCACCTCGTGCCCGCGGCATGGCTCGCCGGAAATGGCGGACATGTGCTGCCTAGCCCAAAGAACCAAGGGGAAATGTGCTGGAGGATGAGGCGCTCACCCTGGAGACTATGGAATACCATCAGAGGCGGGGGAGCTCGGTGGAGTGAGTATTGGCGATGGCCGGCGTTCGGGAAGACGACACCACGTGACGAACGACGGGGTCCCAGGTCAATTCACTTGACGATGACGAAGAGGACAGAGAGGCGAAGATATCTCGAGGGTCACCAGGACGCGGGGGAGGCCGGAATGACGGCGTTATGGAGTTGTGATTTCGGCGACCTCGGTGCCGTCCTCGTCGCGCACCTTGTGGCTGCCGGAGTTGAGGATGAATATCGAGTATCTCAGAGCGGCAGGCCCGCGTGTTGGAGATTAGGGGAGCTTTGTCCTTGGCCGCGCCGTCGAGGTCGCGGAGCTCGCCGCGGGGACGCACACACCGGGTCGCCATGGCGCCGGGCATGAACTTCGTGGCGCTGGACAGATAGAAGATGGGAGGTTGAGAGGGGCGCGGACGAAGGACGACCGCGGCGGCGGGTGGGCTGGACGGCCGCGGCAGGCGCCCTGGCCAGCGGCGTCGGCGCGTGGCGTCAGTGACGAGGTGAGAGACCCGAGTCGAGGACGAGTCCAAGGAGGATGGCCTCCGTGGCCGTCGCGCCCGTGGACGAAGGAGCTCGTCACCGGCGGCGCTCCCCAAGTCACCTCGGTGGACGGCGTGACTGACGTGCCCGCGCGGCCGAGGAAGGTGGCCTGCGCGGCCGGAGACCCATGCGCCAGCGGGCGCGACCGGAGCTTGCGACCCGCACGGGAGGAGCAATCGAGCACCGGCGGCGAGGGGCCGGCGCGCGGCACCCCGCGGGCTGCCGAGGAAGACGGCGCGGGCGCGCGACCGTGGAAGGAAACGCGGAGGAGCACAGGCGGCCCGCGACCTGGTCGGCCTGGAGGCGGCGGCCGGAGCACTGGAGTGGAGGAGAAAGGCGTGCGGGCGTGCGGGAAAGGAAAAAAAAGAGTAGACTGGTATTGGAAACAGGCCACCTCAGCAAAACAACCATTCAAAACCGCTCAGGGGGTCAATTGCCCGGTTTTGCATACTTGAGGGGGTTAAGTGTGCTGTTTCGAAGTTGAGGGGCTTAGCGTCCGAAACCTGAAAGTTGCGGGGGTTATATAGACTTCTTTCTTTTTTCTTAGGACGAGACTACACGGTGCGCGGGCACTGGTTTGCCCTATACGGTGCCCCCCCTGTCCGAATTTCCAAAAATGGAAAGTGGTCCCAACACCTACCCAAAAGAGGAAATTATGCTTTCCGTCTAGGATTTTGACACGCAAGGCACTCGCAATGCGCGGGAGACGACGCGCACGCCGCACGTGACAGGCCAAGCTAGCAGGAAAATTACATGTAACAATATCTCGGACGTGCTGTGTAGGATCCCAGCAGACACCCGAGGAACGTGCTGTGTAGCATCCCAGCAGAAACTCATCGCTAGAGGAAAAAAACGCACGAAGATGGAAGTTTCAGCAGAAATAGCATCATCAAATCAAGAACCCCCAGGTAAACAAACATGCTCTGTTTTCCAGCAGAAATTACAACAAGTTCTAAGATGTAAGAAACATGGTAATCTTCAGGGACAAAATATACAGCATTAGGATCGTAGGATGCTTGTAGTTTCTCTACTATCAGATCTTATAAGCACACCGAAAAGAGAGCACAATTTTTTTGTGCCATGGTAGTTTGTTCCAGCAATAGGTGACTCATTGCTCATTGAAGAATTTGCATCTTCATGAGCCACACTGAAGATTCGCATGAAAAGTGAAGCATGTTAAACCTGACTGTTTTTATGCACATATGTGATATCTGGATGTAGATCTAGATGTTTTTTTCCTCTGCCGAATTGAAGATATCCATGTATTGGCTTCAAAGACCATGCAACCGTACATACTGTTAGCTGGAGTGAAAAAATGCAAATAATTCTAGTTAGAAAATTACTGTAGTTTTGCATAAAAAAGAATGCAAGAACATTTAATATCTGCAGAAAGTACATGTAAGAGCTACTAAAAAAGCATTTCAGACTATAACGGTAGTTATTCTTGCAAGAACATTAGGATACACATCTTCAAATAAAGATCTACCATTCCCAGCCAAACCTTTATTCACCTTTGTTTAACTCGTACCATCCAACATGCTTTTGCGCCAGCCAAATGTAATTTTATGCCACAAATTTAGCCAACCAACAAGTAACATATTATTTTGACGGTAGCATCGGATTATCAGTGGCCATGCATTACTACAAGAATATAAAAATACTCAACAAGCCAAATTCAGAAGAAAAACAGGAATAGACAGTACAAATTTAACATATACTAGGGGTATGATAGTGCAAGCAAATTGTGTGAGCTACAACGGGTCAACATATACGCATGAACATTAAATCATCTGCACATTTGTTCAACCAACTATAGCTATACGTGACATTTTCTTGCATGGAACATCATCAGATGCTAGGATTTAGATTCAATAGAATCATATCACAGGTCGAACCAAATCAACAAGGAACATTGGGCAGCTTACATGCTGGGGAGTGTGCCCTTGTTTTCCTAGCCGTGGTGATCATGACATTCTCCAACTGAATAACAGGGGAGAGCAGGGTACCGGAGACCTCTTCCAACCGAATAGGGGCGAACAGGTGCAGCCGACCTCCTCCACGACGGCAGCGGTAGAGCAAAAAAACACCAGTCTAGCGCTTGAACGCCAGCTGTAGAGCGTCACGCAGCAGCAAAACACTCCTCCAGAACTACCCACAATCTCTGCGCTGGTCTTTCTCGTGGCAATGTAACAATCTCGTGAGCCTGATAATAAAAAAAAATCAGTTTGATCCAACCGCCACCCATGTATTTAGTTTGGCAAAAGAAAGATCAAATTAGTTTAGGAATCCCATGTATGAAACTTGAGCAATTTTCCATCCTTGCTTCATTCATCCATGCTTATGATGTAGAAGTCAAAAGCAAAGATGTTGACAAGAAAAAATACATGTGTAAAAAAGCTAGAATAGAAGATAAAACGAAGATGTGTCTAATATAATATGCACTATGCAGGAGCTACATCTAGAAAAGAAAATTATAGCAAACAACGTCTCGCAAAACTTTAGTGGATGCCATTGCAAAAGTAACAATTTATGAAACCACACGCATTTTTATTGGCAACGTACATTTCAAAAACTTCGGGCTACGACTGAAACTACTAGACAGATTTCAAAAACTACATCAAGATAGTTTAGAAATCAATTAGATATATAAAGTAAATGTAACAAGCTGAAACTACATCCCGGACTTCAGAAAATACATCCCGAAAAAGTCCAGAAGCCAACAAGTTATAAAAAAAGTACATGTAAGGAAGCTGAAGTTACATCTCAGACATCAAAAGGAACATCCTGAAAAAGCTTACAAATTATTCGCTAGTTATAAAACTACACTCAACAGGCTGAAACTACATCCCGGATTTCAGAAACAACATTCCAAAATACTTTCAAAATTAACAAGTTATGAGATTGACAAGCTGAAACTACATCCTACAATCCAGAAAATTCATTCAAAAAAGTTTGGAAAGTGACAGCTTGTTATATAAATTACATGCACTGACAAACTAGCAACATCCACAATTCATAAAATACATTGCAAAGTTTGCGCCAGCTATTTTGTATAGCAATACCAATTAGAAGTGCTATTTTGTCTTGTCACAAAACACCAACCACATCAAAGATTAAGGCATAATTTGGTGAGGAATAAGAACAGGCAGGCGTTGTTGCATACCGAGCTTGTGATTTTCTCTACTAAAAGAGAGATCTATTGTAGAGTAGGAGGGTGCTGGCAATAGCAGCTCTCTTCTCTGCAAAACACCTATGTTCATGTGTTGCCCAATACAAAAAATTTCCCCTCCCTCTCCTCCTATGCTTCAATATTTGCTTGCCGATTCTCATGTAGAAGCTTGCTGTTGATATAAAAGTAAAGCAGTTTAGACTCAATAACAAGTTAACAGCAGATCACAAATATACTACATAAATACGATAAGCATATATATGAATCCAAACAAGCTAAGAAACTAGTGCAATGTAGCAATAGAATGAGAATTTCACAAACCGTGTGCCATGATGAACATCAAAATGGTTCGGATGTCCTGATACTCCAGGAATCGAAGGTCCCAATCTGAAGCGACATGGCATATTGCAGCAGTGAGTATGTACACAGGAAGAAGGGGGAAAAGCAAATAATTCAGGTCCACTACCACCTCTTCGTCACATGCCCGGCTTGCCTCGTCACCAGCGGTGGCAACGGGGCTCCCAGAGCCAGCACTTCAAGTTCCAGACCACCACCTACTGCCATGTCGAGGCTTAGTTAATCACGGCTAGCTCCAGTGATCCGGCCCGACCTGCGAGAGGTTCAGGGGCGGATTCTTCTTGGGGTGGCGTTGGCATGTGTCCATACTCCATAGTGGAAACAGAGGCTTCCTCTTCTACCTGACAACGCTGAACTCATCGCCGACCCCCGGCGTGGAGATCCACGTCGACCCCGGCGTATAGGAGCTCGCCCTGACCCGGGCGTCGAGGAGCGCGGCGTGCTGCTGGAGCTCGTATCCGACCTCCGCGTCTAGGCGCACGGGGTGGGGCTTGTCTAGGGTCGAGGTAGGAGGCGGCGACCGGTGCCGGAGTTCGATGCGTGGCGGTGGGAGCCTGGCGACGGTCGGGATCATGATCTGGACGTGGCTTCTGGGAGATTCAAGTGCTCCCGCCGGGGAATGAGGCTGGGTGCTGATGCGGACAACCACCAGGGAAGTAGGCGGGGACAGAGAAAACTAGGGAGCGAGGGCGAGACGGCGGCGGAGGAGGATTGATGGTGACTGTGTGAGGACAGAGGAGTGGATAAGGAATATGGGCTGAAGCAGGGGGCGCCGTGAGGCGTCGGATCAAATCGGAGGGAGGAGCAAAGTGAGCACTCTGTAAGACACGCCAGTGCTCACGCACGAAATAGATTTTGCGTTTTCTTAACCGGGTGGGTCCGGCGGGGTGATTAGATTAGTTGGTGGCCTGGTGGGCCTTCTTTAATTAGTGGTGTGGGTGGTTAGCTAGAGAATACTGCCACAGTTGTGCTTTACGTCAGAGAGAGAGGAGAAGAAGAGACGACGAAGCGGTGGTCACTGGTCAAAGAGGCAGCAGAAGCAGAAGCTAGAAGAAAAGAGGGCGTGGGAGTCGTCGGGACGGGATGAGCCGGGAAGGACGCGTGGACGGCTGACTCGCCCGCCGGACCATGTCGGCATTGCTCCGGCCGGCCAGCCGGCCGGCTGCCTCGAGGCACCTTTATAGAGAGATCACGCCAATAATACTTAGAGCATCTCCAGTCGGGGTGCCCAACGGCTGCCCAAACGTTTTTAGCGCGTGCCGGACACAAAATCGCCCCCACTCGCGGCGCCCAAAACGCGAATTCGGTCCGGCGCGGCCCAGTTTTGTGTCCGGCACGCCCAGCCCACGCCCTCAACTTGGGGAGGCTTCGGACGGCCCCGGACGGAAGGAAACGCGACGCCACGTCGGCTCCCGACGCGCGGGCCACGCCTGGCAGTGAGACAAGAGGCTGCATTAATGTCGGGCGTCGTCTCGGTTTCCCAGCCGGGCGCAGCGACGCGTCGTTTCGCCTCTGCGGCGAGGAAGCGTCTGCGCCACGGCGGCGCAATGCAGGCGAGCCGTTAATGGTGTGGTAGGCGAGCCGTTTGACGGCCGGAGTTAAGGCGACCTCATCCGTTCGCCTCCCCGGCCGCTATATAGAGCGGGTTCCTCGCCGTCACCTAGCCATGGCCTCTCCCGGCGCGCCGCGGAGGAAGAGAGACGAGCGCGGAGGGTGGCCCGTCGTCGCCGCCGTGACAGCAAGGTTTGGCAGAGCGCCATGGCTCGCCGCGGCTGGCCATCGCAGGAGGCAGGCTCGTCGGCCGTCAACGCTCCGCCACCTCCTCTACCGCCTCCTCCGCCACCGGCGAACCAACTCACGGAAGCCGAGGCGCGCGAGCTCGTCCGCACCAACACGCCGGTGCCGGCGAACTACGTCCTCCCCGAGGGATGGGCCACGAACCCAGTGCACGTCCCCGTTGCACCCATGCTGGCCGGCTAGGCGCGGCTCGACTACGTCGCCTCGTGCATGGGGACGATGGCGCCGGAGCTGCACGACGACCCCAGGTTCGCGCCGAACTCGGCGTACTGGGACAGGCAGGTCGAGCTCGAGCACGCCTACCGCCTCCACTCCTTCTTCGCCCCCAGGCGCGGCTCGAGCACGGTGATGATGACGGCTTGGAGGACTGGCCGCCGACGCCGGAGTGGGATCCCGGCCACATGCAGCTCGCCATCGAGGCCGACATAGCCTCTGTCGCCGCCACCACCGCCTCCGCCGCCACCACCTCCAGCTCCGCAGCCACCACCTCCAGCTCCGCCGCCACCACCTCCACCACCACCACCGGCTACCTCTACTGCCTCTGCTCGAGCTGCCGTCGGGGTCCTGTGCTCGCCGCCGCAAGGGCCGGCGCCTGCCCCAACTGCTGGTGCCCGGCGTGCCACCCTACTTACTAGATCTAGTCTAGGTCTAGATTTAAATTTGAATGAATTGTGTTAGTTTGAATGAAATTTCAATGAAATATATGCATTTTCGTATCAAAATTTCATATTTAAATAATATTTGGGCGCCGCGAGTGGGGAGCGAGGGCGCCCAAATGGGCAAGGTAGTCCGGACGGCGCCCAAAGGGCCTGTCCGGACGGCCTTTGGGCGCCCATTTGGGCGCCGCGAGTGGAGATGCTCTTAGGGCATCTTCGATCGTTCGGCCCCTAGGTCCAAAACTGCGATTTTTTTCGGCCGCCGCGGCGCCAAACGGCGCGAACCAGGACCTGGGGGCGCGTTTTCCAGCCGTGAACCCAGGCCGCACCCCAGCCGGCGATTCGGCCATATTTCAGCATAAACAAAGGCCGCCCTTTTTGGCATACAAATTCACACATAGAAATAGTTTAACATACAAATCCACACACAAATAAATAGTTTAACATACAAATGCACACACAAATAAATAGTTCAACAATGCAAGCAAATAAAACAAATCGTACTAGGCATTGGCATCGCCATTATCGGCATTGCCATTGCCCTTGCGCGCCCACAAGTGCTGCACCAGATCATTCTGTAGAGCATGATGTGTTGCAGCGTCTCGAATCTCCCGGCGCGTGGCGAGAAAGGCTGCCCATGATGCCGGCACCTGGTGATCAACATCTGCAAGAGGACCCTGACGGTAGTATGGTGCTCTTGTCTCACTGTCAGGCACCGAGTGATCCCGCTCACTCTCAATGATCATATTGTGCAAGATCACACAACACTGCATCACCTCCCACATGTTGGACTTCGACCAAGTCATAGCTGGGTACCGGACAACAGCGAATCGAGACTGCAGCGCGCCAAATGCCCGCTCAATATCCTTCCTGCAAGCCTCCTGTCATTTGGAAAACCTAGCGTTCGCGCTTCCTGGCACAGGGTTGGAGATGCTCTTCACAAATGTTGCCCACTTCGGATAGATGCCATCTGCAAGATAGTAGCCCTTTGTGTACTGGTGCCCATTGATCTCGTAGTTCACAGGGGGAGCATGCCTTCGACAAGCTCGGCAAAGACATCCGAGCACTGCAAGACATTGATGTCGTTGTGAGTTCCTGGCATACCAAAGAATGAATGCCAAATCCATAGATCATATGAAGCCACGGCCTCAAGAATCACCGAGCACTCTCCTTCCTTTCCCTTGTACATCTCCTGCCAATCAAATGACAGGTCTTCCATGCCCAATGCATGCAGTCGATACTACCAAGCATCCCAGGAAAGCCTCTTGCTTCATTCTCTGCGAGGAGGCGAGCAGTATCTTGCGCATTGGGTGATCGCAAGTACATTGGGCCAAAGACTGCAACCACTGCCCGGCAGAAATTGTTCAAGCACTCAAGGGCCGTGGACTCGCTCATACGCAAATAGTCATCCTGTGCATCTGCGGGAGCACCATATGCAAGCAACCTCATGGCCATCGTGCACTTCTGAATTGAGGTAAAGCCTAACGTGCCGGTGCAGTCCTTCTTCAATTTGAAGTAGGTCTCGAACTCCCGATGGCATGCATGATCCTGAGGAAGAGCTTGCGGTTCATCCTGAAACAGCGCCGGAACACCTTCTCGTCCTGCGTAGGATCATCGGCGAAGTAGTCGGAGTAGAGGATGCAGTACCCCTCGTACCGCTACCTCGGCTTGCTCTTGCGGCGACCGCTCGTCGATCCAACACGCCGCGGCCCCGCCTCGTTGGCGAGCAAGCCGGCGAGGGAGGCCAAGATCAGCAGGTGTTCTCCGTCGTTGATGGCGGCCTGATCTTCCTCGTCGAAGAGCTCAGCGAGCATCTCCTCGGTGTCGGAGTCCATGGCTGGATCGGGCGGAACGCCGAACACCTTGCGGGCGGGGTGGACGGGTTTCGCCCCGAGAAACTCCCCGGTGGCTAGATCGCGGCGGAGGGGAGTGGGCTGTGCCGGCGGCGTGGCGGGGCTGGACGGCGGGTTTCCTAGCTGCTTGTGTGCGGCGGCGCAAGGAGGGGTGGTGGCGGCGGCGGCACGGCGACAGCGAGACGGGCAGAGGAAAAGGCGAGCCGGGGTGGGGAAAATACGTTGTCTCGCCGACAGCGCTGTCCCACGCGTGCTTTTCCTTCCGCCGCCCCCCCCCAGGCCGAACCCAGTGGGCTGGGTTTCGCCTGGGGGCGCCGGCGCTAATTTCCGTCGAAACGACGCTATTTGGGCTTCTGGGGGGCCGGTTGGTAGAAAAACGGCGCTATTCGCCCAAAACGGCGCTATTTAGCGTCCTGGGGGGCGCTGGGGGGGGGGGACTGGAGATGCCCTTACACCGTCTCCAGCGAGACCAACTGCACTCTTTTGTGCTGGCAAAACACGCCGGCACAAAACCTTGCGCCCAATAGTTTAAATATGGTCGGCACGTCTCAATACAACGTTTTTCAGGGAACGCGAGCGCCGATAACCGCGGCAACGCGTGCCAAGTCGGAACCCTACGGGTGGGCCCAATGCGTAAGCGACACCAAAAGTCGTAGGCGGATTTATTGCGGCCGATGCATCTGTTTTAACGACGCAGCAGCTCAACGTCATTGAGGTGGTGGTGGCGCTGCCGCTGAGCAACAGGCCCCGCCTCAAGTACATCATGCAGGGACCTGCCGTTTGAGTAGCGCATCGACCCCCGCTACTCCATTGCGGCGACGTATTGGGATGTCGTGATCCCAGCGGCATGCGGGAGCCGCACCGGAGTGGTTTCACTCTGACGATGAGTGGGCTCGTGAGGACATGCTGCCTGATCAGCCGCCCGCTCTCCCGTTATCAAAGGCACCGGCGCCGCCATCGGCAACGCCGCCGACACATGAGCAAGGTGTGGAGGACACCTACGATGACATCGACGACGACTGGGGCAGAGCCGGAGTGGAAAGGAATGCAGGCCGCCATCGAGGCCTCCCACCCAGCCACTAGATCAAACCCCACAAAACTCGGCGGACGGCGGTGACCCGGAGACGTTCCTCAAGGCCGGAGTCGCCGCGGTTGAAACCAGAAGCCTTAGCATCATCACATATGAAACCTCCTCCTCAGCGGCCAGAGATCATTGAGGCATGCAAGGCATGGCGCCGCCAGGAGAGTCATCTTCGTCGACGCTGTCGTGTAGCTGGTTTCGCCGCTGCCGGGATAGGCTTTCTTCTCGAGCGTCCGCCAGCGGAGCCTCTAGATCTACGGTGGTTTAATTTAAATTTCGTTTAAACTTTGTTAAATGTTGTTTAACTTGCCTTGGAGGCTAGTTTTTTCTCGACGATCGTGTGGTGGCGGGGTCGGGAGAGGTTGCAGACTAGCGATTTAGAGCCTTTCAAGCCTAAACCAATATAAGAAATTTTTAGAACAATGAAATAGGTCGTAGCTCCGCTATATAAATATAGCAAACACCCGATACAACCAATAGACTTGCAATGCTGGGGCGGTAGCAAACATACACCCAAAGAAAAGAAAAGAAAAGAAGGAAGAAAAAGGTGACATTGGCAGATCGACTAAACAATGGTGACCCGCAACCATTGCGCCCTCTCCGAAAAATTACCACCACGCTCCTAGTACTGAATCGACGAGTACCAAGCAGTGTCTTCAAGAAGGAACGCCACATTGATGCCCGGACCAGCGTATTGGTCCTAGGGTTTCCCCGACACAAAGGGAAGGGAACGACAGATAGCCACGACGCCCTTGAGGAAGAGAGATGTCACCCGAAGGCGGCACCGCGTCGGTGTCGGACGAACCGACAAGGATTTCCCCCAAAACACCCATCCACAACCCCAGACGATCAGTAATTACACAGGAGCCTCGCGAGGACAAGCTTCGACACCATCACACTAGTCCCCCACCAACATGCGCCAGCGATCTCGAAGCCACCATTGTCGTTTCACCGAAGAAACTGCCACGTGGCTGCAAGCCGAAGTTGAGGAGTAGAATGACCTGGGGTAAGCAGTACCGCAGCCGGCGGGAGTGACCAACCTCCTCCGTCAAAGACAGAAGTCGACCGGATGTGGCCGCAAAGCACACCAGACCCCTTCAGGTCCGGTCGGGCCCAACAGGCCCGTAAAGCCCCCATGGGGCACACCAGTCCTAATAGGGTCCAGCCGAGCCCAAGCCGGGCCCGTGAAGCTCACTGCCACGCTGCAACAAGCTGGCCGCCGCCACCACTGTCCCCTGCATCCGAATCGTCACCTCCAGTTGCAGAGCATGCCGCGGGTCAAGCTGGCCCGCCCAAACCCAGATGGGCCCAATGGGTCCAGATCTGGGCCTCAAGGGCCGGTTGGCCATCTCATTTGCACGGTGCCACCACTGCACTGCGCCGCCCCGCAGGACCACGTTGTCGCCGCCACCCGAGGTGCATCGCCGCCGGAGAAGAGCCGCCCGCGAGGCCTCCTACGACGCGGGTAGAGGACTGATGCATGTAAAATGCATGCATGAACTTTGCACTATATCACTCATATTCCAATCATATTTGCATCATATAAGGGTTATACCACTGTTATTTAATGATTTTAGGAAATAAAATAATTGTTTCCTATTTTTATGGAATTAACCCTGCGCAGGCAGAAAACCCTATTTCTTTCCTTTTATGTTTCAGGGACCTAAACGACGTCATAAAAATCTGGAAAAATACAGGCGTCATTATTTTGGAAGGAGGAAGACGTAGGAGCGAAGGAATCAAGCAAACAGAGGCCGGAGGGCCAAAAGGGGTGGCCCACGCGGCCACTGTACCTGGCCGCGTGGGGCCCACCAACTTGGCCCTCGAGGCTCCGCAGCCGTCGATCTTTGCTCCACCGCCTTCGTCTTGACCTAAAAACGCCTATAAAAGAAGTCCCACGGCGTTCTCGAAAACAAGCGCCGCCATATCACAGAAACACGAAAACGAAGATCTGGAGCTGCAGATTGGAGGGGGAAAACTCCGGCGGGGCGCTGCCGGCGTGGTCTCCACCCTCTCCATCGACATCTCCACCGTCTGCATGATGAAGAGGGAGTAGTCCACCTCTGGACTATGGGTTTGTGGAAGTAACTTATGTATCTCTCCTCTCTTTGAGCTTCACTAATTAGTATCGTATGAGCTGCTGAACATGATTACGGTCATATATGTAATTCCTATGTGGTGGATCTTTTTGTGAGTTAATATATGTTGAGATTGCAAATGTTTGTTTCAGTTATGAGTATAGATGCATATTATGTACCCGTTCTTATCTACTTGTTATGATCAAGCATGTTTATGAGGCGTGTGTGGGGTGATGTGTGCATTAGTTGGAGTAACGGGGGGTGGTGAGTGCGGTAAGTTGACAACTGAAATATCGCGATCCACTTGGGTGTTTTACCTTACTTTGTTGCCTCACTAGGGATAAACAAAAATACCATGCTACAAGGGTTGAGGGTGACCAAGCTTCTTCCTGTGACTAGATCTAGCATGTTCTTATTTTCACTTCATGTCATGATACTTAAAGCTATACTCTGAATTATCTTAATTACTAAGGTGTTATGATTTAGTTCGCATCTTGGTGGAGTATAAGTGAGATTAATAACCAAAAGATCTCTATGTTAGGACGTGATGCCCATATAATTAGTAACTTGATACCAAACTTTGTGTTGCAATCTCATATGTCAACTCTATGTGTCCATTGTCTGCCACACCATTAAAAGAGAGAGTGCATTTGTGAAACCATGAACCCCGGTCCATTTTTAATCATAAGAAACACCTTTCCAACCACTTTTACCACTTTTCCATTTTCTGCAATTATTAAATCCGAAAATACAAAAACACTTTTCCATCTTGCATTCATCATAAAAAACCAAAAATATCATTTATCATTGTTATCATCATCGTTGCACATTCATTAACCACCATTGCATATTTATTTCTTGTTTGCATTGCATATTTATCTTGATATCATTCATACACCTTGTGCTTGACAACCACAGGTGAGGTTGAGGACCAAAACAATTAACCTTGTTTTGTAGGTGACCAAAAGAAGGATAGGGAGATAAATCTTTCACTACTGATTCCCCGAGAGTTCGATATTAAACCCTCGAGTCACCCTCGTGGGGAAAACACGTCTTCCACTTACTACACACTCTGCACTTGGAGTCTCAACCTAACCCATTTACTTTTGACGCAGGTAACTACACACCGGAGATCAAGCTGTTTTCTGGCGCCGTAGATCAACCTCTTCAAGGGCCATCAAGACTGTTTTCTGGCGCCGTTGCCGGGGAATCATAGCTGAGAAGGTTTATCCAAGGAGATCACAACAAAGTCAACATCACCAACTTGTGCTAACACCTAAGCTTGGGGAGGTTGCACCTACATGAGCATCATCTTATCCATCTTTACCTTCAAAGCAAAATTATTTGTTTTGTCATGTCTTGCATTGTCTTGCATTTGTAATTCGGTTTGCATTTGTGAGACTCATTTTATTTTCAGTTTTGCATATAAAAAAAAAATACAAAAAAACTTGCTAAAATGGAAAAGAGAACCTTTTGGCCATTTAGTGTTAGGAATTTTCCTCAAGATAAGAATATCCCTATTGAAAAAGTGAGGTAGATCCTAATATCATGAAGGCGATTTATGAACACCGTTTCTATGGGAAACCAAAAGAAGATCCCATAGCTCATCTTAAGAAGTTTAATGAAAGATGCAACATGTTAAAACTGAACCATGCTAATGTTAAACTTAAGCTTTTTCCTTACTCCTTAGGAGGAAAAGCGTTAGATTGGATATTGAGATGGCCACCTGGGAACTTTAGCACTTGGTTTAACTTGAAAGCTGCATTTGTTGAAAGATTTTGTTCCACTGAAATGATCTGTAATTTTAGACAAATGGTTATCACCTTTAAACAAGAAGAAGATGAACCTTTGGTAAAAGCATGGGAAAGGTTTAGAGGTATAGCTTTTGGAATGGAACATGGTCTTAGGGATTGGATGCTTATGCACATATTTTATAGAGGATTGTCTGAAAACTCTAAAGTCTTTTTAGATAATGAATGTGAGGATTCTTTTATGAATACTGCTGCTACTGACACTCATTATCTACTTGATGGCTTGCTCTTGGAAGTAAGAATTAAAGAAAGTTTAGAAAAAGCCCAAGTGCCTGAAGATGTTTTTGATGATCGTTATGAAATATTTAATCTTTATAATAGGAAAGACAAGTTGAGGAAGTTAAAATGCTTAGTGAAGTCAAGGATCCTTTGCTTGACTTAGAAAATTGTAGCTTGCATGAACTAATCTCTATCTTACAAAAGTTTGCAAGTGATCCTTCCATCAACACTAATCAAGCTGGCTTTGGTTCCTATATTGCTAATCATGTCTTGAAAGAGAAAATTGCTAGGTACAACCAAGAGGCCATGATACCACCTAAGCTTGGGGATATATGGATTCCCAAGGTACTAGTAACTATTGGAAAAGAGACACATCATGCCATACTTGATCTAGGATCTAGTGTCTCTGTTTTGTCTAAAGAACTATATGAAGTACTTGAATTGAAAAATCTTGAAAAATGCTCTATTGAACTTGCACTTGCTGATGATTCCATTAAACATGCTTTAGGGAAAGTAAGTGATGTTATGGTAGAGTTACATATGACTTTTGTGCCTGTGGATTTTCTAATCATGGACATGGGGAATAAAACCTCTAGTCCTATTATTCTTGGAAGACCTTTTCTTCGTACTACAGGTGCTATCATTGATTCAAAGGAGGGGAACGTGAAGTTTCAGTTCCCACACAAGAAGTGCATGGAACACTTCCCAAGAAAGAGGGAACATCAAAGTTCAAGCTCCCTCATGAGCTTCATCTTCAATAAACAACAAGTAAGAAGCCTAGCTATATGGCTATAAAGAAAGCGCTTTGCGGGAGGCAACCCGGTTATTTTTATGTGTGATTTTCTTTGTGTCCTCTTGCTGTATCAAGAGAGTTTGTTTTTAGTTTAGTTTCTGGAGTTTTTAATAAAGTGCCAAGTTTTACCCATTTTGGTCTTGAAAAGTTGCTTATAGCGTTCGGAGATTTTATTCCTGCACGAATCTGTGCACGGTATGATTTTTAATTCTTATTCTGTAACTCCGAATGAGCTCATATTTGAACTGTAGTTGCAACTTTTCATCCTCTGTATGCATGAATTTTTGCAGAATTTTTCGGCAAAGTTTGGTAGGGTAGAAAAATACGTTTTGCTGCTGCTGTTTTTCTGGACAGATTCTGTCCCATTTTGTTTTATGCATGTTTTGAACTTTTATCTTGAATCTTTTTGATTCAAATGAGTTTATGAGTAGGCATACAACATTATATACTTTCTGGACATTCATATGATGTTTTGTTTAAGGATTATATGCAGCAAGAAACCTATTTGTTTATCACTACTAATGCACCCCACAGAAAAAAAATGGGAGAAACGGTGTTTTGAAGTTTTTTCACAGGGATTGGAGGAGATGCACCAAGAGTTATCCAAGGATGGTGAAGACCATAAGCTTGGGGATGTGAAGACAACCCCACTGGACCTACACACTCTCGGTTTGCACACGTCTAACTTCTGTTTTTCGATCGAAACACTTTATCGCATAAACTTGGAGCGTCTTTTTGTTTGTTTTTGGTTTGTTTGTTATTTTGTGAGACCACCACATTATCATTTATATGAGAAAGAGCTACTGGAAATATGGGTTGAAATATGTTGGATGCTTTTATCATATTGGGAAAAGGGATGTTTGAGTTGATTTTTAATGATACATATAGTTGCATGATTCATGAGCTTGTTTATGAGTAATAATTTGCAAATGCTTTATCAAGAGCTATCACTTATTCATGTTTTGATGCTGAATGTTATTTTACTTTGTTTAACATGGATTAGTTAGTTCTATGGACACTCATGCATGCATCTAGATGGTCAACTTTCTCCCTCTTGCTAGCCCAAACATTCCAACAAGCAAAAACTTGTTTCCAACACCTTCAACCAAAGTTATTCCAGTGAGTCCACCATATCTACCTATGGCTTTATGCTATTCCGAGTATGTATATCATGATATTTGTGTTATCTATACCTCTGAATGAAAATGTTTATGTTATTGATTGTTATGGGAAAAGTTGGTTATATAGCTCTCACGAACTTGATGCACAACTTTATTTTTATTGCATAAATAAAACATGACCCATTGTGATTAATAATATGATGCTAGTGGCTTGATAAATGTCCGAGGTTGGGAGTTAGCCCATATGTGCTGTCACATGCAAAGCTTTCAACATGCTCCTTCATCATTTA
Organism: Poa pratensis; assembly: GCA_947311845.1. Lineage (NCBI taxonomy): Eukaryota > Viridiplantae > Streptophyta > Magnoliopsida > Poales > Poaceae > Poa > Poa pratensis. The sequence continues at coordinate 43,385,928 of CAMZMU010000085.1, forward strand.
GTTGATATCATGTACTTTTGTTTATGGATGCCTATCATGGTGAAATGAGGTGGAAATGAAGTAGTTTAAATGAGTTTGTATAAATGGTTAGAGAGACGCCTGGGCCGCTAATCTAAGCCATGCATCATTCATGGTGGAAATTTACTTACATGCTATGGTGAACCGTCTGTGATGCACCTTATAATAAAAAGCTATTCCAATGGTAAATAAAAAGGGTGTTGAGGTTGTTCATCTTGTTTGTTTGTCTTGTCATTTTGATATGGGCTTGTTCCATATCCTGGGACAAGAGGTACCCCAGTTGACGCTCTTGATGATACTATTATTACTTACAATGATATATAACTTGAACTTGCTTTGTTTCCTAAGTTGAGTAATCATGGTGTAGGTACTTGTATTCAAGGGGCATGAGACACCTAACCTTTACTTTATCAAGCACACTACTCATATTTGCTTTCACATTAAACTTTAATCATTCAAGATGCTATGATAGGGGTAATGAGAGCTTGACACCAAGAATTCCACATTGCAATCATTAACTTAAGTAGAAGAGTTTTTAGATGAAACTTATGCATGCTTTACCTCTACTCACATATACATCTTTCCAAAGTGTCCACCTTTTATATTCAGATTTTCATCTACACTCTATGACCAATGTAGGATGTTCTTACTTATCATTATGCATACATGTGGTCCATATTACTATCTTCTATGTTACACTTTGTGAACTATCATTGAACATCCTTGCTTGAATACTTGATATCACTTCATAAACTATTTTGCATATTGCTACTCCTTTGAAGAATGAATCATTTGACTCTATGTAGCAGTAGCAATCATCTTTGATATCCATTGTTAGTGCTATATTGCAAAGCCCATGTTAGTTTTATCACCTTCATACTCGAGGACGAGTATTGGTTAAGCTTGGGGATGTTGATGCATGTAAAATGCATACATGAACTTTGCACTATATCACTCATATTCCAATCATATTTGCATCATATAAGGGTTATACCACTGTTATTTAATGATTTTAGGAAATAAAATAATTGTTTCCTATTTTTATGGAATTAACCCTGCGCAGGCAGAAAACCCTATTTCTTTCCTTTTATGTTTCAGGGACCAAACGACGTCAAAAATCTGGAAAAATACAGGCGTCATTATTTTGGAAGGAGGAAGACGTAGGAGCGAAGGAATCAAGCAAACGGAGGCCGGAGGCCAAAAGGGGGTGGCCCACGCGGCCACTGTACCTGGCCGCGTGGGGCCCACCAACTTGGCCCTCGAGGCTCCGCAGCCGTCGATCTTTCTCCACCGCCTTCGTCTTGACCTAAAAACGCCTATAAAAGAAGTCCCACGGCGTTCTCGAAAACAAGCGCCGCCATATCACAGAAACACGAAAACGAAGATCTGGAGCTGCAGATTGGAGGGGGAAAACTCCGGCGGGGCGCTGCCGGCGTGGTCTCCATCTCTCCATCGACATCTCCACCGTCTCCATGATGAAGAGGGAGTAGTCCACCTCTGGACTATGGGTTTGTGGAAGTAACTTATGTATCTCTCCTCTCTTTGAGCTTCACTAATTAGTACCGTATGAGCTGCTGAACATGATTACGGTCATATGTAATTCCTATGTGGTGGATCTTTTTGTGAGTTAATATATGTTGAGATTGCAATGTTTGTTTCAGTTATGAGTATAGATGCATATTATGTACCCCGTTCTTATCTACTTGTTATGATCAAGCATGTTTATGAGGGCGTGTGTGGGGTGATGTGTGCATTAGTTGGAGTAACGGGGGTGGTGAGTGCGGTAAGTTGACAACTGAAATATCGCGATCCACTTGGGTGTTTTACCTTACTTTGTTGCCTCACTAGGGATAAACAAAAATACCATGCTACAAGGGTTGAGGGTGACCAAGCTTCTTCCTGTGACTAGATCTAGCATGTTCTTATTTTCACTTCATGTCATGATACTTAAAGCTATACTCTGATTATCTTAATTACTAAGGTGTTATGATTTAGTTCGCATCTTGGTGGAGTATAAGTGAGATTAATAACCAAAAGATCTCTATGTTAGGACGTGATGCCCATATAATTAGTAACTTGATATCAAACTTTGTGTTGCAATCTCATATGTCAACTCTATGTGTCCATTGTCTGCCACACCATTAAAAGAGAGAGTGCATTTGTGAAACCATGAACCCCGGTCCATTTTTAATCATAAGAAACACCTTTCCAACCACTTTTACCACTTTTCCATTTTCTGCAATTATTAAATCCGAAAATACAAAAACACTTTTCCATCTTGCATTCATCATAAAAAACCCAAAAATATCATTTATCATTGTTATCATCATCCTTGCACATTCATTCACCACCATTGCATATTTATTTCTTGTTTGCATTGCATATTTATCTTGATATCATTCATACACCTTGTGCTTGACAACCACAGGTGAGGTTGAGGACCAAAACAATTAACCTTGTTTTGTAGGTGACCAAAAGAAGGATAGGAGATAAATCTTTCACTACTGATTCCCCGAGAGTTCGATATTAAACCCTCGAGTCACCCTCGTGGGGAAAACACGTCTTCCACTTACTACACACTCTGCACTTCTAGTCTCAACCTAACCTATTTACTTTTGACGCAGGTAACTACGCACCGGAGATCAAGCTGTTTTCTGGCACCGTAGATCAACCTCTTCAAGGGCCATCAAGACGTCCGCAACCGCCGGCCCCAGCCCGAGCAGCGCTCGGAGGGCGCGCCGACGGCAGGGCAGACGCGCGGGTGGGTGGGTAAGAAGAGGGAGGGGAGCCGCGCGGCGGCGCCCTAGGAGTCGCCACAAATTTTAGAACGTGGTCAATCCTAATCCTAGTATAATTAAAAAAATTAAATAAAATAAAATACAGCATAAATCATCGTTGGACGGGCGGGTTTCAAGCCGTGATGACATTTATCACCGAACAGTTAGTGAAGTTCTAATGCAATACCTAGATGAGGACCGGACAAGACTGCCATGGGAGGCTCCAAATTGATAGGATAGGGTATTTCTATATGTGATAAATAATCTAAATGCAAAAGAAAAGACAGTCTAAAGCCTAAATTCTGAAACTTGGGTATTTCTTTTTCTAATTCTCGTACACGAAGGACTTCTGTGACATTCATCAGAAGTGGGGACTCTTTTTTTTCCGAAACACAATACAAACACAGACGCTCACATATACGTGCACACACTCACCCCTATGAACACACATCCTATCCTATGAGCACCTCCGAATACTAAGTCGACTGGTTGAGTATTCAGATTGACGAAATCACCACAGCCGCCTCGTTGTCGACGGGGACGTCTCCAACAATATATGTATAAATTCTTCCCAAGTGGCAAGAGATTGATGGAATGGCTGATGTGTATTTATCATCCTAAGTATGCATGGTCGGTGGAGTGTTGGCATCGTCCTTAGACCAAGATACCATGCAAAGTATTTCATCTGTGTGCAGCCATTTTAGGACGGCATCCTGCCAAACTTCGAAATATTTAGCAATGCATGTGCGGCAACAAATGTTAAGTGTGATGTGATACACGACAGTTTTCAGAAAACAACCCTCGCCCACGGCATCCTGTACAACTTTGTGTATGCACGGGTCAATGATTTTTTGGAATCAAACCAAGTGGACAAACATTTATGAACACCATCTCCCTGTACATTTGCACGAACAAATATTTCTTGCCCACAATGAAGGCCCAACTTTTGGGTGATTTTGGAGCTAATTATCAGCATCAATTACATCCAACACCTGACCCGTGTAGTTCTCGAGCGTTAGTCCAAGATATGACAACTACAATGAAACAAGGCAACGACATGGGTACCGTGACCAAGCAAGCACGTCAGTAAAAATGCAATCATCTTCAATAAAGCAGTAGAACCCACAAGTTACCATGACCAGGCAAATGTACATTACTCAGTGAAAATGCCAGCTGAGTTTTGATACGACACGATGCCGAACATAAAAGAACCCCAAGTAAATCTTCTTTTTCTCCCGACATGACACCAACCGACAAACTCAAGCTAATTATTCACTGCATATATCATGCGGTACGCCAAGCAGATGCAAGGCCCACAGGTTACTCAACCAAACAAGGAGCAAACTTAGTCCCAGATGACCAAAATAAGAGTGTAAGGGCCTAGAAACCCTGCTCGACCAGGTAGTCGCCAAGCCTCTCCACGATCATGTTGCACTGGCCAGGAGTCATGGGCTCATCATAGATGCCAAAAATCAAGGCCATGCCGGTCTTCTTGATAGTAATGCCACCAGTGCCCTACAAGAAATATGGAAACGAGTAAGAACCAGCTGTTTCTTTTCTGTAAAACAGAAAAGCAACTTTCCATACAAGAAAGAACTTAATACAGGTTTGTGCAGCTTACATGAAATGCATTACAAGCAACTTTTCCTTACGGGGAATATCAGCAAATAAGTATCACTAAACAATAGAGACTGGATACCCACTAATAACCATCTAGCAGCTGAACCACTAACAAACGACAAGCATATTGTCATGTCATGTTAGTATATCAAACTGCAATTTGCTCACATCTAAGAGCAAACATGATACTAGCACAGAAAATTTGTGTTTACAAGCTACCACATGTAAGGCTTCTATATGCTAGGGTGTCACAATAGCATCAAGTAGCATGAGTTATCTTAACCGTTTATAATGGATAATGTATGTCTAATCCATATGCTGAACACGTTTGCATTAAAGTCACTAAGGATTAAACTAGGGGGGCAGTCCCAGCTTTACATATTTATAAAACGATCAGTACAAGCAGCAGAAATTAATTCAGGTAGCTTGGCAAAAGTAACATAAGAGTGTTAAATAGAAGTCACAAATCATTGATGCACAGTTACTTTTAAAACAAATGTACCTTCTTTCCTCGGATGACAACTGTAGGTTCACCTTGGATGACCATGTATTTGGTGCTTCCAAGGAAAAGACCAGTTGGTGCAAGAGTTCCAGGTTCTTCGAAGTCTTTAATGATGCCACTGATCTCCTCAGGCTTGAGCTGCAGCATCCAGAAGCAAAAAACAAGGGAAAGCTCAGATAGCGCAGGCAAAATAAAAATATAACAGTCATATTAACCACATAATTCTGCTGAAACAGCAGGATAGCTATTGGCAGCACCATGCAACAACATGGCATGGCGTGATTAAACAACCCGTCAAAGTGAACCGTAATGTTAGATAATTTCCTAAACCATTTTTGGCTGGCTAGGCACTTGCATACAATATGATCACACCTATTGCAACACTAATAGCCAATTCACAGCCAAAAAGTACACATGATGTCCATAAATCAATGAACATCAGAGCATTTCTCATCCAGAAAAGAACATTAAATCCCCTTGAACTGTAACGCCATCAACACTACGCCATTACGAAGCGAAGACTTTTATAACAAGATTCGATGAATCTTTAGCAGCTACATGAAACCCAACACTAAGCACTTGCGTCACAGGACTTGCTCAATTCATGGTACGAACAAAACTTAGCTTAAGTAATCCGGTCAGAAGATCAATAGGATCACACGGCCAGAGCGACGAATCTGACCCACCAGCGATTCCACCGTCTGCACATCGTTCGACCTACATCAAACCTCCTGTGATTCACGGCGATACACCCACCACACGAATCATACAGGCAGGGCATCACACGCAACTACCCACGACAGCACCCAGTAGTTCTGTTCTGAACAAAAATAACGAACCCACGGCGGCACCAACCATGGAAACGGCACCAGGCACCACCTCCTCGGAGGCTACGTACGAGATCCGCTCTACTGTCAGCGGAGATCCGGATCTCGCCTCGCCCGATCCGAGCGCGCGGAGCAGATCGCGCACGGATCTAGCGGGTCAACCAAAGGAGAGCGAAAGCGAAACAACAGAACAGACCGGCGGCGGCGGGGAGAAGGCGGGCCTGACCTGGGGGAAGTCGGGGGACTGCGCCCAGACGCTGCCGTCGAGGCCGGTGATGGCGGCGGCGGTGAGGTGGTTGCCCTCCATCTCGCACATCAGGTGGTCGTCGACGTACGATTGCCACGACATCTTGGCTAGTCCTCCTCCTCCTTCTCCGGCGGCGACTTCTCCTTCTCGGCTGCTGCTGCTGCTTGAATGGTCTCGGCTGGCTGATGCTTGATTGGACCTGGACGGCTGGCTCGCTGGGCTGGGTGGGAATATATCGGTTGCGTCTGCGTGTGTGCGTGTCTGTGCGAGGACGACCTCCAAAAACCCTACCTTTTCGTTTTGCCTTTTTATGTTTCTACCACAAACGGAAAATAAAACATCTCCATGGGAGCAATGTGTGCTGGTGAGAGTTTTCTCTTCATATTTAGAGGTTTAAAATATCTACCGAGATAATTTTATTTTATTTTTGAAAAGCCCACGTATAATTAACACAGTACAACATACAACGTACGAAGTACAAAGACAGAGTACAAATACGTAGGGGAAACAGAGCTCCAGCGAGCAGCGACAGCACCACCGGCGACGAAGACGAAGATCGCCGTCCTCCAGCTAGCCACAGCCCGAGGGTACTTCCTCCAAAGAAGACCGCCGCAGAACCCGTCCGCCGCGCGGCGACGGAACTTGTGCCGGTGAAAGAGCACGGCGAGCACCCTTCTCCACCAGCCACACCACCTTGCCGCAGCCATCCTCAGCTTCAGCGCAGGAAGAAGCCACCACCACCGCCTGGCCCTGAGTTTCCACCACCAGAACCGCCGCCACCGCAGATCTGATGGAAGACAGAAGATCTCGAACACCACGCCGGGCTTCGAGCTCCTGCAAGTCGCGCACGACGGCGAGAAGCCCCGAAGAACTCCACCGCCGAGAAGGCCGCGCCGACACCAAACCTCCCGCCACCAGCTCCACCTCCTCCTGGACGCCGCCGGCAGGAACACCACCCTATCCTACTATATGTACAGGCCGAAACCGGGATCCCCCACCCTCCCGCCGCCGAAGCGGCCGGCGGAGAAGGGGAATCCCACGGCTCGGCGGCGAGCACGCAGTGGATCGGCGGTGAGAGCCCAAAAATCGCCTTTCGCCTCTTCAACAGTGACGTGAGGGGATAAGGCCGAGCGACAGAATTGATCGACTTCGAGATAATTTTATTTTAGTTCTACTTCTGACTTGACCTCACCGGAGGCGATGGCGGTGGACTACGGTGGCGGCCTCGGCTACATTGGAAGGGGAAGGGGGCATGAATAATGGTAAGGCGACATGCGAAGGAGCGAGCCGGCTGGGAGGCGAAAATTCCATTGATGCTAGTGGTCGAGAGAGGAGAAGCGAGACAAGACGGAGAAAAGGTTGAGTGAGGCAGAGCGGCATTATTAGGAAGAAGAAGAGTAGGGGAGTCGCTCCTAAAGTCGAACTTGCTTCCATATCCGATCATTTTGATTACCAGCGATTTTTGGCGGGTTGGAATAACTTTAGGTTGGTTCGGTAACCCAAGGGGCTGAGTACAAGCTACAATTTTGACGCACCGTTTAACTCACATCACTTGTTATATATAGTTAGGATCAAAGACGGTGAATGGCCCGAAGACACACGAGATATCGACTACCATAACTGTGGTGTTATTTTGACTAGCTAAGTGCCCGTGCGTTGCTACGGAGATGTCAAACAAATTATAAATAAATGTGTTAAACTATATTTCAGACTGAATTGCAGTGATAATATGTCAACCATTAGCCTCTATCTATCTATCTATCTATCTATCTATCTATCTATAGTGCTTTCTCCTCCATTTCCCTCTCTTTGCACATCTTCCATTTTCTTTCTTCTTGCCATCTTGATACATGTCTTCTTCGCCTGGTCATCCTTCCATAGTAACCTTCTGAACAAGAAAATCACCAATGATTCTCATGTTATCAAATGATATATAAGAGAATACAAATAATCTTATGTGCTGGGAGGCATGGGAACTACTCTCGACGAGGTCTAGGCCCTCCACGAAGGGCACAATCAGCAACAACATTTCTCTTATACTCCAATACTAATGAAGGCAGCATATTTTTTTTTCATTAAGCAATATAAAATAGAAAACTGGATTTCTAAGGGCCGATAACTACATCTAATTTTTGGATAGCAGATCTTTTTGTATCACAGAAACCAATCCATTGGAAAAATATATATGGAAAAGAACTAATATAATACTTACCCAATCTTGGTGCTAACAATCATCTCGCAATTTATGAAGGAAATAAGCTATCTATGAATTATATTGAATCGAAATGGCAGAACTTGAAATAACCATTGCCACTCACATTTTCCGACAGATATTGAAGTAGCAAATATCAGTCAGTCAATCAGATCTCTTAAGGATGAAAAAAAATCATAAGGGACAAGAGGAAAAATAGGCAAAATAATTCATATCTATTTTTGCAAGCTGGCAAAGCTCATAGTTATCTGTAAGTACCATGGACTAAACTGGATGCCCTCTACTTATGTCATTTATGGGACTGACAAAAAAATGACATGATAGTTATAAGTGAAAAGAGATTTATGTCATCTAATTTTTCCTGCAATAAGAACCAAAAATCGCAAGGGGCAAGTGGTTCAGGATATTAGATGAATCATGATTGTATTAGCAAAAAGTAAACAATTTTACTTTTGTACGATCAGGTAAATGGAATGGACCAGCCTTCTCCTTTTTGTTTCATACTTATTGAAGCGAGAACCTTGGCTTCAGATGCAAATTTTAGCAGCCACGTGAGAATGATGAAGAAGGAAATCAACGAACTGGAAATGCACTGCTTTCAGAACTTGTGTAGCATCGCTCTCAATTACATGCAAATGAAAATTGGGTTAGAGTCAAAGAAGGAAAAAATTCAACCCAAGAGAAGAGGGTGCCAGCTTGTTGTACCAAGACTACCATTAAATCAAAAATGTATAGGTAAACCTCTAAAACCCATCCTTAGTATATCGAGTATGAACTCCTAAAGGAGAACATGATCAGGTCTTTAATCAACAATTGACAGATTTGTTGTTCATACTGCAATTTCTAACAGATGGCCAATTGTATAGCAACAAGATATCAAAATCATCCATCTAACATTTTCCATAAATCACATGGACACATCCAAATACTCGCACTTCCACTTCTGGTAACAATACTTGGGACCAAGTGCCCTGGATACAAATTACCATGATAGAGACAGCTGTAGAGGGATATACGGGGGACTTACCGAGTACTTCCATACCATACAGTTACTGGTGAAAACTGGAATACCTGGTTCCAGGTTACAAATTTAGTAATGTTGAGCTATTGCTCAAATCGAACATCCGTACAAGTTTGCAATGCCATAACCAAGACAATTTCTTATCCTGAACCCAAGTTAAAGGCTACTTACATATGTCAATCTGTCATGCTTCTTGAGCAGGTCGATCATAGTATGCCTCTTTGCACCCTCTGTATCAGCAAGTGGCTGTAAATCAAGAAAATTAAGCATCATGAACAATCTTCCCAAATATCACAATTCTAGAAACTGGATCATGGCAGGAGCACCATCGGACGAATCAAAAGCTACAGAGGGGCGAACCAGAGGCCCGTGCTCGATCCATTCCCCTCTAGAATCATCAATTCATGACGGAGGCAATCCAAGTACGAGCCAAAATGACCTTGACATTAACAAATGATTTCAACACGAACTGGACCAATGACCAGATCGTAACCCCAGCAGAGGAGGCCGGAGGAAAGACCAGGGCGAGGGCTCACCGTGTTCTGCCATAGGTCGAGCACGTTGACGTCGCCGCCATTTGCGACGAGGCACTCGGCGAAGTCCTGCCAGCCGTGTAGCGCGACGACGTGGAGCCGGGTTCGGGAGTCTTAGTCGCGGGCGTTGACGAGCGCGCCGTCCTCCTCGAGCAGCTTCCGCATGGAGGCCGCGTCGTTCTGGTGCGTGTGCCAGGGGAGACGTGTGTGCAACGAGCGCCTTATCGTCGAACCGCTGACGCTGGTGGCCGTCGCCGCCGCTCCCCGGCGATATTCCCGCGCAGCCACGACCTCATCGCTGCCGCCGGATCTGGCCGCGTGCGCATGCACCGCCTCCTCCTCCGCCCTCCTCATCTCCGTCCCGCCGGATTGGAGTCTTGCGTCGCGGAAAGCAGAAGCTGTCTTTCTGGGAAGGCGCTATTTCGGGAGTATTGCAGGGAGCAGTATAGGAGCAAGTAATTGATTTGTTTATTCCTTGATTGATGCGTTATTTGGCAAGTAATTGACTTATTTTATTTGGTCCGGCACACAATTTATTGCTTGATTGATGCGTTATTTGGCCGGCACACAATTGGTTGATGCGTTATTTGGCAAGTAATTGATTTGTTTTATTTGGGCCGGCACACAATTGGTCCGCGGAGGACAGAATCGGGAGGCAGAAAAATTCTACCATGGGTTACACCATCACCAACTCCTATTTAATAGTAAAGATAGATTGTAGTTTGTGTGCTGAGATGACAAGTCGGTAATGCTAGTTTTGGTCAAAGCTGCTGACTAGTTCGCGTGTTGTGAGGAATTTGGCATCACGCACTAAATACTCATCTTTTTTTTTCTTAAAGAGAATTAGCGTAGTAGTACGATGATGCAAAGACGTCTTGAATAAAATTTACTGGCAAAAATCACCTAAAATGTTGTGGTCTCTTTGGCTTGTAGGAGTTAAAAAGAACGCAAGGATAGGAAAAATCTAGAGTTCGCGGTCCTCGAAATTTCTTGAATAAAAGAAGGATCTAGCAGAGGACAGTTTGCCACGATCAATAATAGGTTGAAAAGGAGTTTGAATATCAAAAATGGGTCATGACAAGCGGCACCAGGGTGTCGCAAGAGGTAGCTGTCAGGGAAGAAAACCGAAAAAGAATATTGCTTCTCATATGCTTTAGGAGATTTGTCGGTGACCCCACTCGGCACTTATCTAGATCGATATTTTTAACTTAAGATCCGATCAGGTGATCCGAACACCGACGGCGACAGGAGGCTGAAGCAGACGAAACTTGCAGGACTGAAGCACCGATCTTGCAACTGGGTACGAGATCCGTTGCCCACTCAAACAAAATAATATTCTGTGCTAGTGCTGCAATCCAGAGAAGATAAATCTGTGGAACAATATGCATTCGGCCTTGCAAAGTTTAGACAGGTGCTACTTTGCGAATCAGAAGTCCTGTTCTGCTGAGAACTTACGCAACTGCTGCCAGGTGCACAAAGAATGTACCACAGTTAGGCCCAGCCGATGTATGCACAGACCAAGGAAAATTTGTGAGCACATGACAAATACGAATGAATATCAATTTAGGAAGATCTTCGCGACAACGCAATCGCCCCGGTTCCACATCGGTGAACCACTTGTGATCTGGACCGGCACGGGGCAAGGATACGTCATGTGTGTAAGATCGGCATGGGAAAGTGAATCGCCAGATCTCACAGGAGGATGAAGCAAACATGACAGCATCTTCATCATTGGCCCTGACTAGGTGGCCATATGAGAAGACAAGCTGGCATCCTCTTTGACAACTCCTGGCAAACCAGAGCCCTCTTCAGTTAGTGGTACCACGTCCCCTGATGGAGATGATGTTGCTGCTCCAACGACCTTCTTACTGAATTCTTGAACCACCTGCCATTATCAGAGCCACCATGTAATGAAGAACAAGTGTTTTCAACAAGTATATTAGTATAAACCACCTTCTACCTTATGGGGCACAAGAGAAACCGTCTAGATTTTGATTCTTTGAAAAATAAACAACCTAAGAAAAAGAAACAACCTAGCTTTCAAGACCACCTAAGAAATTCCATAATTCTCCACCGGCCGCGCCGCTAGAAAATACATAATTCATCTTAATTCATTCTACAATTAGTGGGCTGGATTTGGGTCCACTGGGACTGAGTTTGGTCCACAGTCCGCACTTATATTAGTGCAGTTATACAGCCTAAGTGGCTAACATGTCCCGATCCAAGCAGTTTACAGATAGCAGCATTGATTTACAAATAGGATATGGGTAATCAAATGGCCAAGAAAATCAATTGTACATATTATGGGCTATAGGTGATTCCTTGATTGGTCCAACTATATTTCCTGGCAAGCCATGTTCCGTTGTGCTTGATTAATCAATTCCTTAACAAAGAACTGTATATCCCAATAAGTGGGAAGGGTGCTGAAGTGCAACATAAGTTTCTTAGTTAGTCATCACCAGTGATATGCTGACTACGACTAGTCATCACAGGTAACTTCTATCGATCTATATATATTTATTGAGAAGCATAATTTTTTTTTGTTAGTGCAATGATTTGTATTTTACAAATGGAAGAGAGTGCATACCTTCCATTGAGAACGGGTCAGAAGCACTCTAGCCCTTTTAGACCGCACATGCTCAAATGCTGCAGTAGGTGTCATATTCTTGTACTTCACCTGGTCAAAATGAAGCATTAAAAATCCACTGAAAAGCAATATACAATTAATTCCAAATAAGCAGCACGCGTAATTTCGTTCCAACTATCAAAGTTGTAAATAGCTACTGATAGTTTGGGTCCTCGCCACAAAAGCGTGAAAATAATGATTTAAAATCTTGCCCACTATGGATCTTAAGGTCGATGTTTTCCATGTTATTTTCAATATAATATGAATGATTACCATATAGCATAAGACGATTGTCGTACTCCGTCCTCTTCCAGCTTTGCAGTGAATATATGTCATCCTCCCACGAGATGCATTTCCTGATTAAGCATGAGCAATTGCCATTTAAAATATTTATAACTAAATAAAAGTCATGTTGTGAATGGCCAATAACTTCACCAGAAATTCTGGACAATCAACTAAATATTTTCTTAAGCTAAAGCAATCAATCTGGGCACAATTGTTGCTCACTTACTATGAATGAAATCAACTGCTTGACTAATATCCACAAGTGATGGAGCAAACATATAATCTCTTGTAGGAATAACAAGGTGATCAATCCCATGCGACTGTAAATTTAACAAATCAGAATTTATGTCAAGGAATTCCAGTTGGTTATCACTCCAGTTGTCAATTATGTTCAGAGTGTTGACGTAAAGTTCCGTGCAATTATGAAGGGCTAAATGCTCTCTGAAATGCTATTCATCTGTTTATATATAGAAGTACTTATGCGCCACTTGCCTGATACATTGATGATGGTACTAAAGTCTCAAATGGTTCATTTAGGGTTACAACGCCATATACTCCAAGCTTCTGCAAGCGAGGAACATCCCTTCGGAATGGAACAGCTCCAAGCAAAATGAACTGGAAAAGAGGAGAATGTTTATACCAATGAGATTGATCTATCTATCTTATCTTTATCGATTAGCAGTTATGACTTGTAAAGCAGTTCCAGGCTTAAATCACCTTAAAATGAGTTAAATACTCAGACAGAAGCAGTACTCTAAGTAAACAATCACATAATGCACCACAAACATAAGCACATCAAAATCTTGATCTCTATATCCATTGAAAAGTAGATAGAGCACCAGCAACTCTGATCCGCAACAAGGACCACGTTCATGATCACAATGATCAGTAAACATACTTGGAAATGAGGAAACTGAGATAATACAGAACTGGTACTAAAACGGGTCAAAGACTGAATTGTGCTGCAGATGTTTTAACTTAAACCAATCAAGATGTGGAAATTAGAAGACTTATTTCTCTCTTCACCACTGGTGTACAAGTGTACAACAATCATCAACACTGAGTAGGTATATTTCTGGTTTGACTTATGAGTTCTGATATCTGTTCATACATGCTTTAAGAAAAAACAGCTTCAGTCAGGCCTGAGTGTCTGGCCATTGTAGCTGTATACAAACAGTTGCAGTTAACCTACTAAGAAGGATAAACCCTTAGACCAGTAGTTAATCAAGTATATAATAAATAACCTAAGAACATGTATACATTAAAATTGCCTAAGCGGTAAGACAAGCCAATATTAGAATCCAAAAAGGTAGTCAAGCAATATGCTTCGCTCAATTTAGAAGTTAAGTGGATTTGCATATGGTGCATGTCTGTTAACAGCCGGTTCATCCTTGCCCGTGTGCATTAGTCACAAGGCTAGCCTACAAGTAAGAGATTATCCGAATACAGCAGGTGGCCATCAAAAACCATTGCAACACGTCAAAGCTAGACACATGAATAGCATAACTCTTAAATTTCTGGTGGTCACCTAAAGGGGAGCCAATATAATCGTGAACACCCAAACATGCAGCATTTTATACATGATAGGTTTTCGCCAAATGCAATCTGTTATCGATACTGAGATTACCCACTTGTCTCCAAATCACCTCAAACCTCACAGGTCCTAGCGTTCCAAATATTTTGCTACAGAAAGAGAAAAAGGTAATGGGAATTGCTATTACTAGCAGCCTAGATGAATATTTTCCTTCCCCAAATAATGCATTCTAATTCTAGATATATAGGTTTAATAGTAGTAAACTAAAACAAAATTCTAGATATCTCACTGGAATTAAAGCTACTGGAAAGGCGCTGGATGGTAATTCACCTGATCGACCTCGTCCCACCACCGGAACTCGGCCTGAACCTTGCTCCTCACCACGTTGTACATCAGCGTCGGGTAGAACAGAGCCCTCGCGGCCGCACCCACCGCCGCCTCCTTTGCCTTCCTCCGCCCGCGTCGACCGGCCGACTCCGCTCCGGCTCCGGCCATGGCGAATCGGCGGTGCGAGGGCCGGTGCGAGGGCTTCGAGCGAGCTGCTCTTCTCCGATACAAATTTTAGGGGATCGGAGCTGGTGAAGAGCTAGATTGCCGGAATTCGGGTGAGGACTCGACGGTGGACTTGCCGAAAAGAGGCCGGAGACGGAGAGGGAGCAAGAGGGGAAATTGCAGGGAGCCCAGCATAGCTAATTTTTTAAAAATAATACGCGGAATTTATTAAATTAGGAAAATAATATGCGGTTTTTTTATTTTCAAAAATATTATCCAGTCATCCTGACCGAAGAGTCCTTGCCAAAAACGATTAGTACTAGTGCAAAGGCACTAGTCGTCTTTGGCCAAGACGACTAGTACTAATCGTCTTTGGCCAGAACAATTAGTACTAATCGTTTTCAGCCAGGACGACTGGGTAATATTTTTGAAAATAAAAAACACGTATTATTTCTTGAAATAACTAAAAAAAATGTATTATTTAAATAAAAAATAGCCCCAGCATATGGGTAGATTTTGCAAAACAAAATAAAAAGGAATCGTGACGATGTTTTTTTTTTGCGACAAGAGTTTGTATTAATGACACCCCAAATGTTGCATTGGCCCTCTATTTGAGCTAGATAAACATGCAAGATAATATTGACAAGAAAGTTGAGAGGCTAAATTTAACCAACATGAATGGTTGTGTATTTGATCAGTCAAATATGATGTTGTATGCAAACAATTTCTATGTCGATTCGATTATAGTGAAGGGCTAAAGAAATTGGTTATGTGAATAGATTACATGAAGATATATCATGCATGTTGTTGCAATAAACTTTTTTGAAATCGGTTAAACGATTACATATAGATCAAGAGGATATAATCTTGAGTAGTTGTTTGATATTTTTCATCATTGAATAAAATTGGAATGTTGAAAGGAGAGTTGTGCATGATTTTAATTGTGTAATTACATTGCATAAGGGTGTGATCTCATCAATCAAGAGGCTATAAAAGATGATCTAAACAATTAGATTGCATAAAGTAAAGCATAATGTAGATTGTTCGCATAAGAAAATAGAGAATGATGTGGGCGATGTGATTAACATAATGGATGCTAATAAATGTTAGTAGGATGAATTAGATAGTTGGAAAGATGGTTGAAAGTGATCGGTATGACACTTAGAGGGGGGTGAATAGGTGCTACTCCAAATTTTAGTCTTTTTCAATTTAGGCTTGACACAAAAGGTAAATTCTCTAGATATGCAACTACGGTGAATTTACCTATATGACAAGCTAGCAACTAAGCACGATATAAAGTAAAGGCGGTAAAGAAGGATAGAGGTAACCGAAGTGAAAGCACGCGGAGACACGGATGTATTCCCGAGTTCCTCCTTTTTAGGGGAGTACGTCTCGTTGGAGAGTTGTGAACCAACACAATGGTTCAACAGCCACAAAGGTTTCACCCTCTTCTTTGGTGAACCGCACCACAAAGGATTGGTTCACTTCAACTATCGGAAGCCTCCAAGGCGGAGTCCGGAGCCTTTACAACAACGATTTGGGGCACAACCCACAATGGATTGGTGGCTCCCAAACAGCTAGAATCTGCCACAAAGACAATCAAGTAAGTACAACAATGGGCTAGGTTTTCCTAGTGGAACCCTAGCAAATGGTCCCTAAAGTGAACGAGGGGGAAATGAAGAACGGCTTGGTGAAGATGTAGATCCGGGCCTTCTCCTTCAATCCTCCAAAGATCAACACGTTTGGGTGGAGGGATTGGGAGATCTAGCAAAGCTTATGCTTGTGTTAATGGTGGTCTTCAATGGTGGCCAAACACTTGTCCAAAGGTAGGTGAAGATGTATTTATACCCCCTTCCGAAATATGGCTATTGATAGGAAGGTCATCGTGCAGGAAAACTTGGTCGACGAGCAGCCGGCCTTGGGGCCAGCCTGGGCTGGCTGGAGGGCTGGCGATGGAGCAGACACGGCCGGCCTGGGGGACGGCCTGGGCCGGCTGGAGGGCTGGCAGGGGACCCGATGCCTCCGGCCAGTAGCCCGACCTAGGCTGGCTGGAGGTCCGGCGGGTGGCCCGACGCCAACAGCCTGTGGCCCGGCCAAGGCTGGCTGGAGGGCCGGCGAGTGGCCCGACGCCAACAGCCTGTGGGTCGGCCTAGGCCGGCTAGGGGGCTGGCCGACACGCCGCAAATCTTCTCCCTTCACCTCTTATTTTCGGCAACTTGCTTTTCTCCCCTTTTTGCATAGAAAGATACACACTAGTATACTTTTGATTTAGACACACATAATTCCTGTAGATACTTAGCGGTATGTTAAAAACTTCCAAGTGTTGTTATCAAACATCAAAACAAGATTAACGGACTATGTCCTTTCAATCTCCCCCTTTTTGATGTTTGATGACAACAAAAGGATTTGCAAAAAGATATCTCATTTGAGCGACAAAACTTTTTGAGAGAAGCTCCCCTCAAACTTATACGCCAACAAGGTATATATAAGTATAAAAAGCTCAAACACGGACAAGAGGCAAGCATGACAAAGATACTATGTGAGAGCATGACAAAGATACTATGTGAGTAAAAGATATGCGATATTCTCACCATAGTTCTTATATGAGTAGAGCAATTTTCTCACCATGGGCTTCATATAGAGATCATCTTGAGAAAATATCACCTTGTAATGAACTCCACATAATGGGAAATAAACCGGGTAAGTCCTTACAATAACATAATGGAGATTCATAATATCCTTACAATAAACCATGACATAAGTTCCACGATACATAGCAAATAGAGTTCACTTAAGAACAAGTTCGATGCAAATGAGAGCGGAAATATGAAAACGCAAATGGATGCAAAGCATGAATGCAAATCCCCGGAGATCCCTCTCCCCCTTTGGCATTAAGACACCAAAAAGGGAGAAAGCAACATGAAAACCAAGATCACTCATCTTCTTCCTCTTCCTCCTCTTCCTCCTCATCATCAGAACCATCTCCCTCATCATCAGAAGCATCAGTAGCAGGTGGAGGTGGAGCGGAGCTAGACTGACCGGGATCACCTTGCCAAAACGATAAAGAGAGGAGGCGTCATCGCCAAACCAGTGAGTGTACTTGTTCCGAGCCATGAATGTATTCTCTGAGACTTCAGGTGAGCTGGCGGAATGAGCGATACCAGAATGATCCATAAGAGCATGTTGATTACGGATGATGGTCTTCTGCCTGTGATAAGATTGGTACGCTTCTTTCCGTTCCTCCTTGGCAAAACAGTTCATCATCTTGAATGCAGCAAGAATACCACCCTGCTTCTTAGGAGGCACAGCATCCGCTTCTTCATCCTCAGAGTCACCACAAGAAGGCGGCCAAACCGGACCACCCGCTGGCATGGGATGAACATCAATAAGAGTAGGATGATACATCTCGAATTGATCGACCACACTAGCAGGCAACTTGGTGTTGAAGAGAGTCTGTAGGAGCGGACCATAAATGGGAACTTGGTCCTTGAGAACCACCTGTTGCATCTCTTGCCATAGATAATCAAGAATATCAAGTTGCTTGTTCTTCTTTTCCGGATCAACAAAGTGATGAAGGAAATTAACCATCCTGTCCCGAACAAGGCCCTTTTCCCCAAACTTGCTGTGAAGGCAATTCCTCAAAATGATGTGAACAACTTTCCAATAAGGATACATGTACACTGTCTTGGGAATCTTCCCACGAAGCCCTATCCCGGGAGGATATCAATGACGGATCCCAGACTCAGCCGGAATAGGCTTCGAGAGATGAAGGCGAACATAGCACGGTGCAACCTGCAGTTCAGAGAGACCAAAAAGTGCCCCAAACTCCGCAAGAGTAGTTGAACACTTAATATTTGCACTCATCCAAGTCAAAGTCCTCTTACGCTCAGTGGAGAAATGCACAGTAGCATAGAATTGCTGAAGTATATCAGGAGAATATGGAGTACTAACAGCCATGAGCTTCGAGATTTCATGAAAATCCATAAGTGCCATCACATCAGGCCAATGTTCTCTAACATTGTCAAGGTTGAAATAATCTGTGGCAACATGAGCATTCTTTTGGACTACAATGCGTTGGTGATATACTTGCTGATGCATCTTGCAATAGAATCTGCTATCATCTAGACATGTGGGCTCTCCAAAGGCATAAGGATTGAAAAGCAAGCGATCTTTCTTGAACTCTCTAGCTTTCACTTTGACCCAAGATGTACGTACCGGTTCAAGAGGATTGACACGAGGCTGCTTGCCCACCTTCTTCTTGGGCAGCTTGCCCTGCTTGGCCGGAGGAGCCACTTGCTTCCTTGCGGTACACTTCTTGATCCTCTTGGACTGGGGCTCGGAGGAAGACACGGCATTGAGATCAACAAGATCATCCAACCCCTCAAAGACATTGCCGTTGCCTGCCCTGCTGGACTGAGGAGGAGGGAACTCCAAATCATCAGGCCAATCATCCATCTTCAAGAACACCAACAATGGAGGAGATGTCCCCAAAACAAGCACCAAGGAGAAACTGAGTGGACATGAAAGAAGATTGGGCGCTTCCCTTTCAGATCTGTGGAGAAAACGGGGTGGGGAGAGGCTCATGGGGTGGGGGGGGGGGGTTGGAGGAGCTTGATGTCTACGCACGCTTCTATTCTTGTAGACAGTGTTGGGCCTCCAAGTGCAGAGGTTTGTAGAACAGCAGCAAGTTTCCCTCAAGTGAATCACCCAAGGTTTATCGAACTCAGGGAGGTAGAGGTCAAAGATATCCCTCTCAAGCAACCCTGCAATTAAGATACAAGAAGTCTCTTGTGTCCCCAACACACCCAATACACTTGTCAGGTGTATAGGTGCACTAGTTCGGCGAAGAGATATTAAAATACAAGTAATATGGATGATTATAAGTGGTAATTGCAATCTGAAATAAAAATGGCAGCAAGCAAACATGTAGCAGAACTGGTTGTAAACGGTGTTTCAATGCTTAGAAACAAGGCCTAGGGATCATACTTTCACTAGTGGTACCTCTCAACATGTTAGCACAACTGAATGCAAGTAAATGATACTCGGGATTATTCTCCTTCTTGATAACACAAGAGTACTACGTGTAGGGCTGCAAAAGCACTCCTCAAAGTCTGAGTAAACAAACACCACAGTTCCCAAGAACAAGCCATGATAGATATCTAAATTATTCATAGAGTCACACACAAGTGCCCACACTGTCACCTTGATACCGTGTTGTCACAATGACTCCGGGAACTAGATACAATCACTTGAGTAGCATAAATATTACATATGAATTCAGCGATACTAGCAATACTCATGATCACATAAAGATCACACCATGGGAGAGAGAGGTAAACCACATAGCTACCGGTAGAGCCCTCAGCCTCGGGGAGACTACTCACACATGGTCATGGTGAGCACACTTGATGGAGAGGTTGATGAAGAGGTGCAGCCCGGAGAGGAGACGACGGACCGCTGCAGCCACGGCGCGGCGGCGGCGCTGGAGATGGCGATGGAGTCGATGGAGATGGCTCCGGGGGCACTTCCCCGTCCCGACGGCATGCCGGAACAGAGATTCTGTCCCCCGAAACTTGTCGTCGATGGCGGCGGCGCTGCGGAACTCTTCGTGGAATATGACTTGGTGTTTTAGGGTTTTCGCGTCGGGGGGAATAAATAGGCGAAGGGGCAATGTCGGTGGAGTCCCGTGGGCCCCTCCTCATCTGCCGGCGCACTCTCTCTCCTCGCCGCGCCGCCATGTGGTTTGGAGGCCGTGGGCCTCCCCCTGGCTTGCCCTTCTGGCTCCGTGTGTCCCTCGGAAAAATAGGAGGTTTGGCTTTTGTTTCGTCGAATTCCGAGAATATTGCCCGAACAGCTTTTCTGGAACCAAAAACAGCAGAAAACAGGAACTGGCACTGTGGCATCTTGTTAATAGGTTAGTCCCAGAAAATGCATAAAATGATATAAAGTGTATATAAAACATGTAGCAATTGGTATAATATAAGCATGGAACATCAGAAATTATAGATACGTTGGAGACGTATCAAGCATCCCCAAGCTTAGTTCTACTCGTCCTCGAGTAGGTAAAACGATAACAACAAATAATTTCTGAGGAGACATGCTTTCACACAATCTTGATCATAATATTGTAAGACATGTAAGCTGTGATCAAATCATTCAAGGCAAATGTATATAGTTGATATCAAAAGACAAAGCAAGAGTCAAACAAGCTAAAAGTTTTCATGAACTATTGCTTCAAAGACATGAAACCGTACAAGGTTCATTAAAGATGATTTAAGTATCCAGCATAGGAGTTCTATCCTTCAAACCAAGCATCAAGTAAATTTTCATAACATAGAAGGATTCAGCCAAGTAAACATAAACATGAACGTCATGAATCAACTGTTTCGAAGTCTACTCAACCGGTGAGCGCAAGCATTTGGTATTGGCACCATGATGTTATGGCAAAGAGAACATTAATGGGGGTTTGGAAGGCCAAAGGAAGAAAGTCTCACAAAGCTATAAGTGATCATTAGACAAGAGGAAGTCTTATAATCGAAGCTATGTAAGGAGTAGTGATTGCCATGCAACGGATGCACATAGAGCTATATGTGTATGAAAGCTCTCCAATGGAACTAGTGGGGGTGCATCCAACTTGGTTGCTCATGAAGACCTAGAGCACTTTTGAGGAGGCTCATCATTGGAATATACAACCCAAGTTCTATAGTGTAAATTCCCCACATAGTTATACAATAGAACATGAAAACTCTCTCACATGGAGTATAGGTGCTAAACATGAGCACAAATGATGACTATGAATAATGCAGGTGCCATAACATGAGCACAAGTGTGAACAAAGGATAGTAATGTTGCCCCCTTTTTCTTTATTCTTTTTTTCTTTTTTCTTTTTTTTTCTTTTTTCTATTTTTTTTCTTTTTCTGTTTCTCTTTTCGATGGCTCAATGGCTCTTTTCACATTCAGGGGCAACATCCTAATACAACAACACACTTTTTGGTACAAATAACTCATAATAAACTAGACATGATGTATGAAACTGAATGCCTCTGCCAGTGTAGCAGGATATGCAATGATCTAGCGTAACATGGGTAAACCACACATCAGCTGTATAGAATCATGCAAAGCAATATGTATGTGATGAATGACAACAAGTCATGTAATGTAAGATGGATGTTGCATGGCAATATATCTCGGAACAGCTATGGAAATGCTGTGGTAGGTAGGTATGGTGGCTGTTTTGAGGAAGATGTATGGCTTATGTGTAGGAGAACAAGAGGAATTCTCCCACGGGGTTGGATGTACTGGCGAAGTATGCACAACTCTCAATGTGAGCAGAAGGCAATGCACAGCACCGAAGAGGCTAGCAAAATATGGATGGTGGAAGTGCCAAAAACCGTAGCTTAACATTAGTCAAAAAGAACTCACAAGCTTATTGCAAACAACTAGCAGGTTCAACATTAAGAGCATGATTAAAATTCACTCCAAGAAGGGCCGTTCACGGCGGTACAAGTACCCCGTTAGATCCCTCGACCTTCAGCACAACTTAGTTACTACGATGAACTTTCAGACATGGAAAGCTATCAAGTCCAACTACACCTTCAACAATTTTAGTATAGTTTGTAGTACGGTACAAGCTAAAGACAACAATCCACTAATGTTTTTAACTTAATTAACCAGCAAGCTTTACCATCTAATACCTCAAAACATTTGCAAAGAATCAAGTTATCAAAGTTTCAATGATCTACAAGACTATGCAAGTTTTTCATCATACCACTACCACATGTAGCATTTTCTTTTTCCAAGCAAACACCAATCAACTTATTTAAACATAAACTCTCCAAATGATAATATAATGCAGCAAGAGAGTGTTTATAAACACGTGCTAACAGCTCGAAGAGATGCATGAAAAACAGGAGCTAAAAGCACTGCAGTAGCTAGTTAAGAATACTCAACAAATATAAGTGAAGAACATGAGTATTCACATGAAAAAGCGGAGCGTGTCTCTCTCCCACACAAGGATTGCTAGGATCCGAATTTATTCAAACAAAACAAAAATAAAAGCACACAGACGCTCCAAGTAAAGCGCATAAGATGTGAAAGAATTAAAATATAGTTTCACTAGAGATGACCTGATAAGTTGTTGATGAAGAAGGGGATGCCTTGGGCATCCCCAAGCTTAGACGCTTGAGTCTCTCTGAATATGGTTGGGATGAACCACGGGGGCATCCCCAAGCTTAGCTTTTCACTCTTCTTGATCACATAATATCACCCTTCTCGCTTGATCCTTGAAAACTTCCTTCACACCAAACTCAAGACAGTTCTCATTAGAGGGTTAGTGCATAAACAAAAATTCTCATATTCTGTAATGAACAATCATTCCCAAAGCTTCTGGACATTAGCTACAGCCACCAATGCTTTGTGGAGCAAAGAAATCCACACAAACATCGTAAAAGAGCGAATGCAAAACAAAAGGCAGAATCTGTCAAAAACAGAACAGTCTGTAAGACGAATTTTTCGAGGCACTTAAGTTCTCAGATGGATCTGGCCAAATAATGAAAGTTGCGTACATATCTGAGGAAGATGCGTGATTTTTACAGAATTTTTCGATTTTCTCAGAGAAAAGCTCAAATTCGTGACAGCTAAAAATCTGTTCTGCGCAGAAATCCAAATCTTGCATCAACTTTCAATAAAAGACTTTACTTGGCACAACAATGCAATAAAATAAAGATACAAAGGAGTTGCTACAGAAGTAACAAGCACCTTGACTCAAAACAAAAAGAAAAAAAAATAACAGAAAATAAAAACAATGGGTTGTCTCCCATAAGCGCTTTTCTTTAAAGCCTTTTAGCTAGGCATAGTGATTTTGATAATGCTCTCATATGTATAAGAGTTGAATATAGAGAGCATCAAAAAGCAAATACCAAACACATTTAAGTCTAACCCACTTCCTATGCAAAGGAATCTTGTAAGAAAAAAATTATTAAGCATGAAGTACTAGCATAGAAAGACAAAACAAGTGCAACTTCAAAAATTTCAACAAAAAGAGAGGAGACTTGATATTATTGAGATATATGAATCCATGCCTCCCTCTCTCATAAAAACTTTCAGTAGCATCATTGATAAAATCCACAATATAATCATCACATGAAACATTCTTACCATGATCCATATGCACAAAAGTATCTTCATTTTCCACATAAGAAAAGTTCTTCTCATTAATAACAATGGGGCAGGATCATCATAAAGAACTCGAACATGATAGACAAGTTGTATATTAAAGGGATGGTTTTGGGTAATCTCTCCATAACTATGACAAGTTTCATGAGGATGACTGTAATTATAACCTATGTCATAGTATTCTTTATAATAATTATCAAAGACTGGAGGCATAGTATCATCATAAGCAATAGAATAGTCATCTTCCAAACTGTGTTCATTCGTAAACATATCATTATTTTTAATAGAAGGAGATGTATCAAGCATATAATCAGCAATAGCAAAAGGATTTTCAAACACCTCATCCCCAAGCTTAGAGCTTTTCATATCATCATTGGAAGAAACATGGATAGTACTAATAGTATGGCAATCATTAATATCATCATTTTCAGAATTGGTACCCCAAAGATTTTCAATATCAAAAGTAGTTTCATTTTCCCAATCATGATCACTAATATAAGTAACAGGCATAGGTTCATCATCAAGTTCAGAATCATCGAATTCAGAATTATAAGTATCAATTGTAACAGGAGCAACAAGTTTGGGAGAAGATACCGTTTCCTCTCTCCTTTTACTCCTCTTCTTCTTCTTCTTCTTCTTCTTCTTCTTCTTCTTCTTTTTATCTTTAGGAGGGAGAGGTTTGAAAGGAAGCTCCTCCACATAACCTGGTTTAGTATTAGAGACAATGGAAGAAACTTGGGGGGACTCCTCTCTTTCATTAATGAGAACAAAACACATATTAGTCCTGTCATACTTTGGTAAAGTCTCATCCTTTATAATATTTTGTATGTAGGTGTTAGCATGGCAATTATTAACACAATAGAGATAACATCCATGCAACACACTATTCATATCAAGATCACTCATATCTAACAAGGAAGTTTTTCTTGATAACTCTTCACACCCCAAAAATAATGTAAGTTCATCATGTTGATTAGGAGTGATCATGTTATCACAATACAAATTTGCAGTAATTGGATTCGAAAGGCTATTATCATGACCTGAACATTGAAAATTAAAATGACCCACTTCATAGCAAAGTTCACAAATAAAAGGATGGAGGTCACAAACTTTTTCACCAAGATCTCTTAGAGCCTTGTACCATGTTCTAGTTTTTTCATTCCTATGATGGATACAATATTCATCTTCGATTTGATTAATTCCACAAGGTCTATGCATTCCACAAAAATTAACATGCTTATAAGAAATAGTATTTTCAGAAGTTTGAGCATGTTTATTGCAATCATTAACAACAATTTCATTTTCCATGCAAGTGTCTTTGAAAGGTTCATGATACACGTCCCAATTTTCTTTAGGAACATTAATATGAGAAGCAAAGGTTCTAAAACAATCAACAATAATTTGAGAATCAAGACCATATTTAGCACTAAGCTTTGAAAACTAGCAGTTTCAACGAAAGACTTAATGCAATCATATTCATAGTTTATACCTGATTCTTTACCTTTGTCATTCTCCCAATCCTCAGCATTGTTTTGAATTCTTTCAAGAAGATCCCATCTAGCTTCAACCTTCTTGCTTGTGAAAGAACCATGTGAACATGCATCTACATAATCCTTGTAATGACCTGAAAGCCTTGCATAAAAATTAGTAACAATTATTTCCTCAGAAAGCTCATGGTTAGGACATTTGAGTATTAATGTTTTCAGCCTTCCCCAAGCTTGAGCAATGCTTTCTCCATCATGAGGGTAAAAATTATAAATGTAATTCCTATCTAGATGCACTTCATGAAGAGGATAAAATTTAGAGTAAAAGAGAGATTCAAGCTGTTTCCAATTCGAAGGTTGTTCATCCAGCAGCCTATACCATTCCTTTGCTTTGTCCTTAAGTGACAATGGAAATAGTTTCCTCATGACATTTTCTCTTGATAAACCTGCAACCTTAAATAACTCACAAAGTTCTGTAAGTTTCGACAAGTGAGCACTTGGATGGATTGATCCATCCCCTGCATACTGATCATTCATAACCCTTTCAACAATTTTCATAGGTATTTTAAAAGAAATACTTTCAACAGGTGGATTTGGAATATCACAAACATCATTAGAATTATCACATATTGGAGACAAAGCATTATCAAGGCAAAATAATTCCTCCATAGCTGAGGAGCAAAAAAGATTATTTTCATATAAACTAGCTTCCCCAAGCTTAGGCTTTTCCACAGCCTTAGCAATAATGGTGTCCAAAGAATTTATACTAATAACATTACTACCACTATTATGCAAACAAGCCTCCATAGGTTTTTTAATTTTCTCTTCAAAAGCATCATGTCCTAATTCATATAAAGTTCATAAAGATCTCTAATTTTTTTGTTGTTTTCCATTAAGCCTAACTAGTGAAAATAAAAACAAGAAACAAAAAGAAATAATTGCAGAATCTAAAGGAGATACCTTCCAACACTTACCTCCCCGGCAACGGCGCCAGAAAATAGCTTGATGTCTACGCACGCTTCTATTCTTGTAGACAGTGTTGGGCCTCCAAGAGCAGAGGTTTGTAGAACAGCAGCAAGTTTCCCTTAAGTGAATCACCCAAGGTTTATCGAACTCAGGGAGGTAGAGGTCAAAGATATCCCTCTCAAGCAACCCTGCAATTAAGATACAAGAAGTCTCTTGTGTCCCCAACACACCCAATACACTTGTCAGATGTATAGGTGCACTAGTTCGGCGAAGAGATAGTGAAATACAAGTAATATGGATGATTATAAGTGTAATTGCAATCTGAAATAAAAATGGCAGCAAGCAAACATGTAGCAGAACTTGTTGTAAACGGTGTTTCAATGCTTAGAAACAAGGCCTAGGGATCATACTTTCACTAGTGGTACCTCTCAACATGTTAGCACAACTGAATGCAAGTAAATGATACTCGGGATTATTCTCCTTCTTGATAACACAAGAGTACTACGTGTAGGGCTGCAAAAGCACTCCTCAAAGTCTGAGTAAACAAACACCACAGTTCCCAAGAACAAGCCATGATAGATATCTAAATTATTCATAGAGTCACACACAAGTGCCCACACTGTCACCTTGATACCGTGTTGTCACAATGACTCCGGGAACTAGATACAATCACTTGAGTAGCATAAACATTACATATGAATTCAGCGATACTAGCAATACTCATGATCACATAAAGATCACACCATGGGAGAGAGAGGTAAACCACATAGCTACCGGTAGAGCCTTCAGCCTCGGGGGAGACTACTCACACATGGTCATGGTGAGCACACTTGATGGAGAGGTTGATGAAGAGGTGCAGCCCGGAGAGGAGACGACGGACCGCTGCAGCCACGGCGCGGCGGCGGCGCTGGAGATGGCGATGGAGTCGATGGAGATGGCTCCGGGGGCACTTCCCCGTCCCGACGGCGTGCCGGAACAGAGATTCTGTCCCCCGAAACTTGTCGTCGATGGCGGCGGCGCTGCGGAACTCTTCGTGGAATATGACTTGGTGTTTTAGGGTTTTCGCATCGGGGGGAATAAATAGGCGAAGGGGCAACGTCGGTGGAGTCCCGTGGGCCCCTCCTCATCTGCCGGCGCACTCTCTCTCTCCTCGCCGCGCCGCCATGTGGTTTGGAGGCCGTGGGCCTCCCCCTGGCTTGCCCTTCTGGCTCCGTGTGTCCCTCGGAAAAATAGGAGGTTTGGCTTTTGTTTCGTCGAATTCCGAGAATATTGCCCGAACAGCTTTTCTGGAACCAAAAACAGCAGAAAACAGGAACTGGCACTGTGGCATCTTGTTAATAGGTTAGTCCCAGAAAATGCATAAAAATAATATAAAGTGTATATAAAACATGTAGCAATTGGTATAATATAAGCATGGAACATCAGAAATTATAGATACGTTGGAGACGTATCAGAGCTCGAGGTGGAGTTGGGGCCGGCCATGGAGGAGCTTGGGTCGGGGAACGATACAGAGAAGGAGAGCTCGGTCGGGGAAGGGAAAAAGGGGCAGGCGACGCGCCGGCCTGGCAGCCGGCATGGGCCGGCCAGGAGGCTGGGCAGGGACCCGAAGCCACCGGCCTGCCAGCCGGCCTGGGTTGGGCGGGAGGCTGGTCAGCTTATTTCTGCACCACTCTTCCCGACGACACAAATTCTTCCCAACTTCCCGAAGGTCTTCTTGAATTTTCAAAAGGACCACTGAGCAACCGTTGAGTGATCCGGGGAGATGCTCGTCACACTTCCAATGGAAAAAAATGAAAACATGCGAAAAGCTACATCGGAAGTGATTAGAATGTTGAAGACCAATATGTATGCAAGGAAATCTCGAATAAAATCCAACTCTTCAACAAGAAGAGGGCGGTGGCCTAGGCCACCATGTAGGAGAGTACGTGGTGTGACACCGCGAAGATATATCTTGAGTTCACCGCCACTACTCATCATTTAAGCTCACAATTCATAAAATGAACAAATATAGACAAATGAGTTCTTACTATCGGCATAATGGGGGGAGGGATAGTCCAATGGATTAGGACCGCACTCCCCCTATGTCCATGCCTACACCTAAACCAAATACGTAGCTAAGATATAGGTGTGTATGCAAGATAGTCAACCAACGCTCCCCGAATCTACGATATTTAGCTCATGCCTCAAATAAGTGAACCTTGCTTCATCAAGTGGCTTCGTGAACATATCGGCAAGTTGGATCTTCGTGGGAATATAGCCAAGCTCAATGTCACCCCGGTTGATGTGATCACGAATGAAATGATAACGAATCTCAATATGCTTCGTTCTTGAGTGCTCCACCGGGTTGTGACCAATCTTGATAGCACTTTCATTGTCACATAAAAGAGGCACTTTGTCACAATGGACACCGTATTCCTTTAAAGTTTGCCTCATCCATAACAATTGAGTGCAACAACTAGCAGCCGCCACATACTCGGCTTCGGTGGTGGAGAGAGATATGCAATTTTGCTTCTTAGAAGACCAACTCACCAAGGATCTACCAAGGAATTGGCATGCCCCGGAAGTTGATTTCCTATCATCCTTGCAACCGGCCCAATCCGAGACGTGTAGCCGGCAAGAGAGAATGTTGAGCCTTTAGGATACCACAAACCAAACCTTGGGGTATGAACCAAATATCGGAAGATTCGATTTACCGCAATTAAGTGGCTTTCTTTGGGAGCCGCTTGGTACCTTGCACACACTCCTACACTCAACACAATATCGGGTCTAGATGCACAAAGATAAAGCAAAGAACCAATCATAGAGCGATAGAGTTTTTGATCGACATCTTTACCCTTCGGACAAAGTTGAAGGTGACATTTGGTGTCCATAGGAAACTTCTTCTCTTTAGCATCTTGCATCTTGAACCTCTTGAGCATGTCTTGGATATATTTGGCTTGAGAGATGAAAGTCCCTCCACTCAATTTCTTGATCTCAAAGCCAAGGAAGAACTTCAACTCTCCCATCATGGACATCTCGAACCTATCGGTCATAAGCTTTGAAAATTCATCATTAAAAGCTTTGTTAGATGAGCCAAATATGATATCATCAACATAAAGTTGGCATATGAAAAGCTCCCCTTTAACCCTCTTGGTAAAAAGAGTGGGATCGATTTGCCCCACTTCAAAACCACCACGGTCTACCAATAGCTCTCTTAGGTGCTCATACCAAGCACGAGGTGCTTGTTTGAGACCATAGAGCGCCTTATCAAGCTTGTAGACATGGTTAGGGAAGTGTGGGTCCTCAAATCCCGGAGGTTGCTTAACATATACCAACTCCTTTAAAGGACCATTAAGAAAGGCACTTTTCACATCCATTTGTTGCAATTTGAAATTGTGATGTGATGCATATGCAAGAAGGATACAGATAGACTCAAGGCGAGCCACGAGAGCATAGGTCTCTCCAAAATCAATGCCTTCAACTTGAGAGTACCCTTGAGCTACCAATCTTGCCTTGTTCCTCACAACCATTCCATGCTCATCTTGCTTGTTCTTGAATATCCACTTAGTGCCTATAACATTGCGGCAATCTTTTGGCTTCTCAATGAGATTCCACACTTTGTTGCGCTTGAAGTTGTTGAGCTCTTCATGCATGGCTTCCAACCAATCCGGATCTTCAAGAGCTTCAAAGACTTTCTTTGGTTCCACCATAGAGATATGAGCATGATGTTCACTAAAGCTTGCCAATTGACCTCTTGTGGTGACCTTGCTCTTTGCGTCACCAATAATAGCTTCAAAGAAATGTTGTTTCCTTTTCAAGTTCTTCACCAATCTTGCTACACGACAGGTTTCGATATCCTCATTGTTGCGAGAAATTATCGCTTGATCATCTTGATCATTTGAGTCCCCGTCTTGACCGGAGTGGTGACCTTGATCATCTTGATGCACATCTTCAATGATATAAGTAGGTGGTTGATCTTGGTCTTGACCTTGGCTAGAGTTGACAATAGGAGAACTTGGTTCTTGTATAGCCTCTTGGTCAACTTGAGAGATCTTGAACTTGTTCTTGTATAGCCTCTTGGTCAACTTGAGGAGGGTCTTGAACTTGTTCTTGGGTAGGTGCATCATTTGCTTCCATAGAAGGTGCCGCTTCAACTTGTGATGATGGAGTCTCCACTTGAGTGGAGCTTGGACTTGCTTGAGGAGGCTCATGATGGACTTTGATGGGGCGATAGAAACCAACCCCCATTCTTCTTATTGCATCTTGAGGTTCCTCATTATCTACATCACAAACATGAAATTGCGCCACTTGGGAGCCGTCATTCTCATCGAACCTCACACTACAAGATTCCACAACTCTCCCTAAGGATTTGTCGTAGACTCTATAAGTGTGAGAGTTCGCACCGTACCCAACAAAACACCCTCTAAAGCTTTAGCTTCAAATTTAGATAAATGAACACCTTTGATTTTGTAGAAACACTTACAACCAAACACACGGTAGTAGGAGACATTGGGCTTGTTGCCGGTAAGCATTTCATATGGAGTTTCCTTCTTTCCTTT
The DNA here is from genome assembly GCA_947311845.1 of Poa pratensis. Classification (NCBI taxonomy): domain Eukaryota; kingdom Viridiplantae; phylum Streptophyta; class Magnoliopsida; order Poales; family Poaceae; genus Poa; species Poa pratensis. Next base: position 43,416,784 of record CAMZMU010000085.1, read on the forward strand.
GCGAAAGAATAACCGGTTGGAGGAGTGACACGCCGTGGAGATGCTTCGGCCCACAAGAAGAGTGGAGACTTAAACTCCGCCAACATGGACCTAGCCATATCCATAAGAGTCCGGTTCTTCCTCTCGGCTACACCGTTTTGTTGAGGGGTATACGCAGCGGAATATTGATGACGAATTCCCTCTTCACTAAGAAACTCATTCAAGGTGTAGTTCTTGAACTCGGAGCCATTGTCACTTCTAATGGCCAATATGGGAACATTGTGTTGACGTTGAACTTCATTGGAGAAGTCGATGACGGTTTGTTGAGTTTCATCCTTCGTCTTGAAGAAGAAAACCCAAGTAAATCTTGAATAGTCATCAACAATCACCAAACAATACTTCTTCCCACCAAGACTCGGTTGCGGCACGGCACCAAAGAGATCAACATGAAGAAGTTCCAATATCCTCTTTGATGAGATGATGGTGTTGCTTGGGTGGGGAGAATCATGCATCTTTCCTTCAACACAAGCCCTACAAAGACGATCTCTAGAAAAAGAAACATTCTCTTTTAGTCCAAGAATGTGGCCACCCTTGTGAAGACTTTGCAAAGTTCTCATATTGACATGGGACAAGCGGCGATGCCACAACCACCCCACGTCGGCCTTTCCGAATAGCATATTGCTTGAGTGTTGGTTGACCCCGAAAAGTCACCACAAACAACTCATTTTCAACATACCCAACGAACATGACCTTTAGAGTCTTGCTCCTCAAGAGTACCACCATATCAATAGTAAAATGGACATCAAAGTTCATCTTATTAAGAGCACGAACGGACATAAGATTGTAACCTAGAGACTCAACAAGCATGACATTTACAAGGGTGATATCCCTTGCAACTACCACCTTGCCAGACTCTTTACCTCGGCTTTTGACTTGTCACCATAAGAGACGGTTGAGTGATTTAGATTTGGTCTCAACTCCGTCATAATCTCCTTGCTTCCGGTCATATGACTAGTGCATCCACTATCAACCACCCATTTAGACCCACCGGAAGCATAGTCCTACAAGAGATCATTTTGGATTTAGGTACCCATTTCTCAATGGGTCCTCTTTGGTTAGCAACAAGGGTCTTAGGAACCCAAATAGAGTAATCAATGTAACCATCATAGGACCAACATATTGCATAAACATCACATAAAGAATATAGTTGGGATTGTTATGCCCCGCAAAGTCACTACGAGTGGTCTTGCCCCTTGTGGCACTACCACCCGCAATGGAAGTCTTGGCTTGTGCGGGCTTGGTCTTGATCTTCTTGTTGTTGCTCACTTTCTTCTTTGGCTCGGCTACATAACCAAGACCCTCCTTCCCTTTGTGTGGTTTTTGCTCAAACAAATAAGCAATACCCTTATCTTTACCTTTGGGAATAGAGGTCTTGGCATCCACCTTCAACCTAGCATTTTCTTCAATAACATTTTCATGAACACGAGGAAGAATAGATATGCTAGTTGAGCTAGATTTAGAAAGTTGAGTTTGAAGTTGCTCATGAGACTTGACTAAAGAGTGAGTTTTTCCAAGGCCTTGTGAGCCTTGTCAAGCTTCTCCATATCCTCAAGAAGTCTAGCATTAGCAACCCCAAGTTCAACTTTCTCCTTTTTAAGCACTTTATATTTAGCAAAACATGATCTCTATCCTTAATGATTTTATTAATGATATCATCATTTTTAGCATCAAGAGAATCAAGTCTTTCCTCAAGAGAACTTCTTTCTTCACTCTCTTCATCAAGAGAGGCATTCAAGGATGCTATGGAAGCATTCAAAGCAATGGTGAGAGAATCCTCTCTCTCAATCTTACTCTTTTCTTGAAGAAGTTCTTCGGCCGCACATAGTTGTCTCATGAGAGACTCAACATGTTCCTTAGCTTCACCTTGCAAGTTAGTCATGAAGTATCGAAGCAACAAGTTCCTTCTTAATCACAAGACTAGATTGATCATTCATTTCATGCATAGTCTTGGGAGAGAGATGATACCTCGGACATGAGCCATGAGGCAACGAGCGTTGTTGGTGGAGAAGTTCTCATTGGGGGATTCAAAGAGAGAAGATGATGAAGTTGATACAATAGCCAATGCGGCTACCTCTTTAGTAGGTGCATCTTCATCTTCGGAACCACTTGAGGCATATTCTTCTTGTGCCACCAACACAATTCTTGGTGCCTTCTTGAAGAAAGGCTTCCTTGGTCTTGCGGGCTTCTTTTGAATCAACCTTGAGTGGTCCTTGGGACAAGCTTCCCACCATTTTGCTCTCGGTTCTCATAAGGACACTCTCTTATGTAGTGGTTCTTGTCATGACAATTGTAGCAAGTCTTTGTCCTTGAGGCAAGCTCTTTCTTCCCACTTGAGTTGTTCTCTTTATCAACTCGAGCTTTAGCTTACCGGGTCTTCCAAAACACTCTGTGGCGAGAGCTATGTGACCATTGAGAGCTTGTTCAAGCTCATTGGGAGCAATGTTGCTTGGGCACTTCAACCTCATCATTTCATCTAGACATACCACCTTGGCCTTCAAAGCAAGTGAGGGGCCTTGTTTCATTCCCATGGCCCTAGCACGGTTATCTTCGGCATTCTTGGTGGCAACCTTGGAGGCTTGCACTTCTTGCATAACTTCATTGGATGTCATTTGATTGTAGTTGTGTCTTCCTTGAATAGACTTCAACTCAATGGGCTCGAAAGGCAAGAGAGCATTCACATACTTCCTCTTGACCCAAGCATCATCCACATAGGTTGCCCCCACATCATAGAAGGCCTTCGCAAGAGTTTTGAGTCTTCCATACATGTCTTCATGATTCTCATTGTCAAACATGTAGAAGCCTTCGGCATCATTGCTCAAAGAATCATATCTATTTCTCTTCATGCTTTCATTTCCAAGGAATGCAACCTCAAGGCAATTCCAAGCTTCTTTGGCGGTGGTGGCGTGAAGAACATAATGCTTGTCACTTCACTCAATGAGTTCAATCATGTGGAGAGCGGAGGCATTGAGTTGCTTTTCGGCAAACTCTCTTCTTGTCACATTGCTTGGATCCGACCTTGTATCCATCTTCAATGATCCTCCAAAGCTCGATAGAGGCACTGTTGATATGAGATTTCATTGAGCGTTGCCAACTTGCAAAAGCTAATGCATTAAGCTTAGGTGGAGGACCTAAAGGGTTTATGCGGGTGGTGATAGGTGGGTCGAGAGGGTACCAACCCGGAACGGCATGGTACTCTTCCTTCCCATCTACATGCACGGTGGAAGGTGGAGGAGGTGGTTTAGTCCGGAGGTTGTTTCAACCCCCTTTTTCTTTTTCTCTTTATCCTCCTCGGAATCACCCTCATCGGAGTTAGAGACACCCTCTAGTGGGATATCTTCCGAAAGCTTGCCTTTGGCAAATTTCATGAACATGTCACAAAACTCATCAAATTTGACATTCATGGACGATGTCAATGTTGTTTCCAACGCTTTGATATCGGCCATGGATGTCGGGTTGGCTTTGGCCTTTTCAAGGGCCTCATTAGCCTTGGCATGATCGGCCTCATCCTCACTATGTGTCATACTTCTCTTAGTCGGTTAAGCCCAACAAGAGAGCCTAGGCTCTGATACCAATTGAAAGTGATCGGTATGTGATGATCCCGAAGAGCAAGTCTTGATGCCTGCACAAATAAACGGGATTAGGTTGAGACTCCAAGTGCAGAGTGTATAGTAAGTGGAAGACAGTTTTCCCCACGAGGGGTGACTCGAGGGTTTAATATCGAACTCTCGGGGAATCTGAAGTGGTAGATTTATCTTCTTATCCTTCTTTTGGTTACCTACAAAACAAGGTTAGATGTTTTGGTCCTCAACCTCACCTATGGTTGTCAAGCACAAGGTGTAAGAATGATATCAGGATAGTTATGTAATGCAAACAAGAAATAAATATGCAATGATGGTGGATGCAATGATAAATGATATTTTTGGGTTTTTTAATGATGTATGCAAGATGAAAAGTATTTTTGTATTTTCGGATTTAATGATGGCTGAAAATAGAAAAGTGGTATATGGTGTTGGAAAGGTGTTTCTTATGATTAAAAATGGACTGGGGTTCATGGTTTCACAAATGCACTCTCTCTTTATAAAGTGGTAGACAATGGAACACACACAGTTAACATATGAGATTGCAACACAGGGTTTGATAACAAGTTACTTAGATATATGGGCATCACGTCCTAACATAGAGATCTTTTGGTTATTAACCTCTCTTATACTCCACCAAGATGCGAACTAAATCATAACACCTCAGTAATTAAGATAACTCAGAGTATAGCATTAAGTATCATGACATGAAGTGAAAATAAGAACATGCTAGATCTAGTCATGGAGTAGTGGCAATGGTCACGCCCACATCCCCGTAGCATGGTATTTTAGTTTATCCCTAGTGAGGTAACAAAGTAAGGTAAAGATACCAAAGTGGATCGCAGAACTTTCTCTCACGTTCACTGCACTAGCCACCCCCCGTTACTCCAACTAATGCACACGTTCCCCCACACACGCTCTCATAAACATGCTTGATCAAAACAGGTAAACAAGAACGGGGTACATAATATGCATCTATACTCATAACTGAAACAAACATTGCAATCTCAAACATATATTAACTCATAAAGATCCACCACAAAAGTATTACAACGGTGACCGTAATCATGTTCAGCAGCTCATACGGTGCTAATTAGTGAAGCTCAAGAGAGGAGAGATACATAAGTTACTTTCACAAACCCATAGTCCAGAGGTGGACTACTCCCTCTTCATCATGGAGACGGTGGAGAAGTCGATGGAGAAGATGGAGACCACGCCGGCAGCGCCCCGCCGGAGTTTTCCCCTCCAATCTGCAGCTCCTGATCTCCGTTTCGGTGTTTCTGTGTTTGTGCGGCGCTCCTTCCAGAGAACGTCAGGGGACCTTTTTTATAGGCGTTTTTAGGTCAAAACTATGTCGGTGGAGCGAAGATCGACGGCAACGGAGCCACGAGGGCCAAACGGGTGGGCCCCACGCGGCCACAGTACCTGGCCGCGTGGGCCACCCCCGTTTGGTCCTCGGACCTCCGCTTGTTCGCTTCCTTCGCCCACATGTCTTCTTCCTTCCAAATATTAACGCCCGTAAATTGCCAGGTGATTTCGTTGACGTTTGGGTCCCTGAAACATTAAAATAAGAAAACGGGGTTTTCTGCCTGTGCAGGGTTAATTCCATAAAAATAGGAAATCATTGAGATATTTCCAAAATCATGATAAAACATTGATATAACCCTTATATGATGCAAATATGATTGGAATATAAGCAATTAAAGTGCAAAGTTCATGTATGCATTTTACACGCATCAGTGTGACACCTAGAGGGGGGGGGGGTGAATAGGTGCTACTCCAAATTTTAGTCTTTTTCAATTTAGGCTTGACACAAAAGATAAATTCTCTAGATATGCAACTACGGTGAATTTATCTATGTCACAAGCTAGCAACTAAGCACGATATAAAGTAAAGGCGGTAAACAAGGATAGAGGTAACCGAAGTGAAAGCACGCGGAGACACGGATGTATTCCCGAGTTTCTCCTTTTTAGGGGAGTACGTCTCGTTGGAGAGGTGTGAACCAACACAATGGTTCAACAGCCACAAAGGCTTCACCCTCTTCTCCGGTGAACCGCGCCACAAAGGATTGGTTCACTTCAACTATCGGAAACCTTCAAGGCGGAGTCCGGAGCCTTTACAACAACGATTTGGGGCACAACCCACAATGGATTGGGGGCTCCCAAACAGCTACAATCTGTCACAAAGACAATCAAGTAAGTACAATAATGGGCTAGGTTTTCCTAGTGGAAACCCTAGCAAATGGTCCCTCAAGTGAATGAGGGGGGAAATGAAGAACGGCTTGGTGAAGATGTAGATCCAGGCCTTCTCCTTCAATCCTCCAAAGATCAACACGTTTGGGTGGAGGGATTGGGAGATCTAGCAAAGCTTGTGCTTGTGTTAATGGTGGTCTTCAATGGTGGCCAAGCACTTGTCCAAAGGTAGGTGAAGATGTATTTATACCCCCTTCCGAAATATGGTCGTTGATAGGAAGGTCATCGTGCAGGAAAACTTGGTCGACGAGCAGCCGACCTTGGGGCTAGCCTGGGCTGGCTGGAGGGCTGGCGATGGAGCAGACACGGCCGACCTAGGGGCCGCCCTGGGCCGGCTGGAGGGCTGGCAGGGGACCCGATGCCTCCGGCCAGTAGCCCGCCTAGGCTGGCTGGAGGGCCGGTGAGTGGCCCGACGCCAACAGCCTGTGGCCCGGCCAAGGCTGGCTGGAGGGCCGGCGAGTGGCCCGACGCCAACAGCCTGTGGGCCGGCCTAGGCCGGCTGGGGGGCCGGCCGACACGCCGCAAATCTTCTCCCTTCACCTCTTCTTTTCGGCAACTTGCTTTTCTCCCCTTTTTGCATAAAAAGATACACACTAGTATACTTTTGATTTAGACACACATAATTCCTGTAGATACTTAGCGGTATGTTAAAAACTTCCAAGTGTTGTTATCAAACATCAAAACAAGATTAACGGACTATGTCCTTTCAATGGTAGGTGAACAATTGAATGGCTGAACAATGGAGGATGTGGATAATTTACATGGTGGGATAGATTATCATAAACATGTTTTAGTGGGATTTTGCAATGCATACTTTGTATATGTCGCTGTTGCTAAGTGAAAGAAATCTTTAATGTTACAGAAAAAACCTCCAACCTACATGCAACACATCTTCTCTTTTTTCACAAGGAGAGTCCCTTTGAGACAGTAAAGTTACATACGGGAACAGAGGAAACAAAGTTATTACAAAGAGGTACCTAACTTTTCACATAGAAAACTCTACAAAAAAAAAGAGAAAAATCATGCGCTCCACCTTTACCGAAGAAAAATGAGCTCGAATGACGTCACCGGTGTCGGGGACAAGACTACTTGGCTCAAAGAGTATCTGGAACGTCACCACGAACTCCACACAGGGCCTCCGCTTGGAGTTTGAACAAATCGTTGGCTTGAAGTAAGACCATCTGATGGACATCTGAGTGGGCCGGCAAATAAAACGCCGCCAAAGTTGTAGTCCACATTGCGGTATCCCATCTCAAGGATAGCCGGACACCTAAGCAAAGAACACCGCTGTGCCTCTTCTCCCATCACCATCGCCACAAGATGGAGAACCTTGCAAAGCCTCACGCCTTCCCCTATACGGCTATACCTCAAGCCATGCTTCCCGTCACCTTTTCGAGATAGCATGATCTTGGCATAAAACCGCAACAAAACCAAACATACCGCCATCACACTTACAGTCTACAGGGGTCCTAGCATCTCCTCATAGTCATCTTTGATTGGCCTTGTCGTCGAAGAGGGCATTGGAGCGACCCAGTTCACCGGGGTCGACCATCAAGGTACGACTAGATCGTTTTGGCGCGCGTTGCCGCGCCCATCTACTACTACAATGAAATGGTAGGGTTTGTTTTATAATATAGACATATAAAAAATGAAATTGTGTATAAAGTGACTTATATATTAATAAGTAATATGTCAGAGCATTACAGTTTCCATGCATACGATGTGCTAGACTGTTTTTCTTTGTGTATGACTTGTAGTTGGTTCGAGTTTGGATCTAAAGTCTGGTTTTTGAATTAAAATAGTTTGACAGATATTTTTTTCTGTAATTGATACTGGCCACTTTGGCTCCTAAAATAAACTAGTTGATATGTACGTGCAACGCACGTTTTCAAAATAAAATAAGACCTGGATAAATGTGTTCAATTTTTGTTATTCAAATAATCTCATATATCTCCTTTGGTTCGTCTCTGTTTTAGAAAAATGTTTTCTCAAACGGTTTTGCAAAATAAATAGTAAAAGAAAAGGTTTGGAGAGAGAGCAGCCCAGCAGCCGGCCAGGCCCAAAGCCCAGCCGAGCCAGCTCAACCTCCAGAAAACCTAGGGTTCCTCTGGTATTTTGCTATTCCCACCCCTGCCTGTTTGTAGCCGCCTCCCTGAGTTTATTGTTTCCACGATCAGGTCCTCCCACTCGATCCCCTCCAACGCACCGCAGCGGCGCCTCCTTCACTCGCTCCTTCCTCGCGCCTCTCCGGCCACTCCACACCGGTCGGCTCCCTCTCTCCCGTTCTCGTCCATCTCGCGTGGCTCCCTTCTCCTCGCGTCCGACGCTGGCGCCGCAATTCTCTCCTGCTCCGGCCGCCGTCGCCCCACCGTGGTCGTCCTCTCCCTCTGCTCCCTCGCTCCGCGTCGCGGGACAGGCCGGGTTCGGCTCCCTCCTCCTCGCGTCCAACGCCGGCGCTGCTCTCCTGCTCCGGCGGCAGGCGTTGGCGGCGGAGAAGGCTTCGTGCCTTGCTAGGCCGTCGACGGAGGAGTGCGGGCAGGGGGTGTTGGTGCGCGGTGACTGCGCGAAGAAGACGTCGAGGCGGATCTTGGGAGCGTCCGCGAGCGCGATCAGCCGGTCGGCGTGCCGCTTCACTCTGGGGTCCCCGGCGCTATAGGCCAGGCTCATCTCCTCCACCAAATGGAGAGCTGGACGACCTCGCAGTACGGCAAGTAGGAGACGATGCGCGCGGAGTTCCAGAGGCAGCGCGGTGATGCGGTCGGCGGCGGCGGCGCTCTGGGGCCTCTTCGCATGGCTTGTCGCCATGCTCTATCGCGTGACGTGGCCGTGCGCGCCGACGTCGTCCATGGCGCCGTGGAGCGCCGCGCGCGCCGGAGACCTCGTCCATGGCGCCGCTGGGCAGACTTCCCTGTCGCTGGTCAAAACGACTAAAAGGTTGCGTACCGTTTCGGGATTGGGGTTGAGTGGTACGGTGGCAATTTGGTTGTATTATGTGGTTTGGTGGGAGGGCAAAACCGTCCAAAACGGACAATGTTGAGTTGTCAAACATTGGGACGATCTGAGCTGTTTGATCGGATGTTGAACGGTCTAGATTTAAAGTATCTATAGACAACAAGTTTGCTCTTTTAATAGTAGTATAGATAAAAGCTCTACTCTGGTAAAGGAACACAACGCTGTGCCCATAAACAATAAAAAAGACCGAATAAAAACATTGATGTCTAATAAAATAAGACTGAATAATCAGAATGCAGATGATTACTGCTTTAACAGACATATTTTTTTTTAATTTCTACAACACCCAATTCACAGGGAATTGGAGATTACAGCAGCCCACACATTTTTTTTGAAGGAAACTAACCAGCCGTTACATCTTATGTTCCATGTATACTAAAACTGAGGATACTGTAATCACGGGACCGATTCGACGCACGATCACCGTTTTCTTTTCAATGGTGCTGGCTTGAGCATATCCACAAGCGGCTGCGTGCTGGCTTCAGATCCTTTTCTTTACCGTGAGGGCTGAATTGAGGCTCTTCTGTTGCTCATACACATTCACTGGGTCATGAGGAACCAAACTCGTCCTTATCGCAACTGTCTGGAGCAGGATAAAATTGCTTGCTTGTGGCTAGCTTGTGAGGTTTAATCACATTTGGTGAGAGATTGCTTGTCACAAGAGAAAATCACATGCCAATATGTACCCTAGTAAAACCAGTCACTAAGAAATTAGAGAGCAAAAACAGTATTACCTAATGTATTAGCATCATGTCGTACTAAGCTGAAATTTGCCTACATGATTTAGAGAAACTTAACCCACGTGATGAGCAAAAGTAAATCTGGATACTAATATATAGTGTAACGAAACGTTAAGATGTTTTTTTTTGAGAAAAAAAGTTAAGATGCTGATTGGCTCCATTTGTAGTTGATAGTTTGCTACCTCCTGCATACATATGCACATTAGTTTGCTTTCAGTCACTTAAATCTGCAGCCGAGGAGAAGAAAAATGCACGCAAAGAGCATATGGTAAGTATTAGAAGGATATGGAAAATGCTACTTACAGGTCAAACAAAAAATATTAAATGAAGTTTGCAGGACTCCAGAATCATGTGTTGCGCTGGAATTAATTTGCTGCTCTGTTGCTACCTTGGCATCCTTCTGAAACTAAATACATGGTATATATATGGCACGTATTTGACTTATAAAGTTGAATATATTGTTAAGTTGGAAATTCAGAATTTTATTAATGAACATATTCCCTTGAGTTTTACAAATATATAAAATAGCTGGTAGCCTTCAGACTTACATAACGCCTATATTTCACCAGTGACAATCTACGGTCTTTCAAGTAGATGACTCAAAACCTTTGTTCCCATGTCTAGGCTTCACTTCACACACATAAGATAAGGGGAAAAATAAATCCAGACTGCAGGCCAGATTGTATGTAGTAGTGAACTGAAATTTGTCAACACGAGTTAGAGAAATATATCCATGTTATAAGAAAAGGTAAACTCTGGATACAGATATAAAGTGCAACAAAAGGTTACGATGCAGATAAGCTAGATTGTATATGCATCAGTACGACTTGAATACCAAGAGAGATTGAAAAAATGAGACAAATATATGGTTTTACGGTCATAAAGTTTAGATGCATAGTTTCAGAAATTTATAGATGAATCTGAACACATTGGTGTAAGTGGATGATATGTGGAAAATTATACCTCTGTTGGAATCGTATTTTTTGCATTCTAGAGCCTGAAAATAAGAGAACTCAATGAAGATGACAACAACATTTTTCCTTGGTGCTAGTTCGCTGAAGATTATCATGTCCAAAATACAGACCTAATCAAGTCAAAAATAAGTAATACTCCCTCCGTTCACAAAAGGATGTCTGGATTTTGTCCTAGCTAGGACAAAATCCATCCTTTTGTGAACGGAGGGAGTAGAACACTTCTATAGGAATACTTTACTTGCCTTTTCTCAGATATTGGTGGCTGTCAAAGAAACAAGCACCCCGCTGAGATAAAAGAGAATACTTCGCAGGACACATTGGTGCCAGCCGAGTTTGCCGCCATCTTCGGCAACGCCAGTGCGGTTGCCGCTGCATCCTCGAGAAAATCCCCTCCGAGGCAGAGGCGCACTTCAGCTGACGGACTCACATTCCTCTGCATGGCGAGCGACACATTCAGACGTCAATTTCCCCTTTGTGCCTCTCTTCCGTCTTTTTTGGTTACTCTGTAGTTATTATCTTCTCCTCTCGGTAGGAGGGATGTGCTCCCCAAACATGACATGATCTCAGATGTTGGGTTGGAATTTTATACTACTCAGTTTCTAATAACCTGGTATACTCAACAACAACTATAATTGATGGTTCTGTGGGATGCCATTGCATGTTTGTTAGTTCATATTTATCATTAAATAATATCTACAATTTAAAAGAATGAACCTGGCATAGTTCTACTTCTACCAATGGCAAACCGCATAAACAAACATATACTATGAAGGAAATATACGAGGTAATATAATAACTCACCTGGCCGGCAGCCATTGCAAATACTGAGATGAACACACTCCAAGATTTAACCGGATGAAAACACCTGAACCAAGATGAACACAACTTTCATATCAGATGACAATTAATATGTGAAAAATGGGGTTTTCGCAGGAGAGAGAATCAAGGTAGCAGAAAAACATGGAAGTTGTTCTCGCAAAAGTAGTATGGAGACAATTTGAGGCAACAGATTATATAGGGATTATATAGGGCAGCAGAGACATGTCTATAGTAACGTACCGTCACCAGTAGCCGCCGACGATCTGCGCATGATGGCTGCCATTAGTGTTTTGCAGAAACTGTAAATTAACTCGGCCATCAAGATCCACGAGTATCAATGATCAGCCTGAGATGAATGCGCCCCTCTATGTACCGACACAAGACCATGAGAGCCGACGGGAGGTCGAGCGCCCGGGTGCTTCGCCTGGTGCTGCCGTTCGACGCTTCGCATTGGCATCCTCTGGTTTTTCCCAATCGATCTGAATCGGGGGGCGGTCGAGATTGTTAACCTCCCGTATGTTGTTTTTTTCTATCGATCTGACTTTTTTTTTGAGAAGTATCGATCTGACTTCTGAGTCGGCACCCACTCGTTGATTTCAGCTCGGCCCAGTAACTAAATAGGCGGGCTTTAGGGCATTTTCCGGCCCAATTCAGCAGAGTAGCCCAATTTGATGCCCAGAAAAGCTTCCCTTAGGGACAGCTGGGCCATGCGGGAGTCACTGAAAATCGACGGTCAGAAATGTAGGAGTGGCGAGATCTAACGGCCGAAAATGCCCAGCTCGGGAGGGATCGTGAGAGAGCTCCTGTCCGTGTTGGTTATAATGTCCCTAATAGGGAAAGTGGATATATGAAACACGGTGCCATGTGATACTGGCTATCCATCCATTGAATGTTTCGTGGGGATCTGAGCTCCTTATTCATTGAAATGGCTTAAGTCGCGTACGTTTTGGGAAATACACGGCCGGGGAACGGATCCTCGTACGCTACCTGACAGCTTTACGCTGTGCTAGTCAGAGAGGGGCCGGATGGGCAGACGTTGTAAAAAAGTAAAATTGGAAATCAAAACTTCTCCGCGCGCACAGGTTAGCTGGACTTCATTGCTAAGCGGGCCATACACGACGCGTGTGGCAACAGAAGACAAGTCAAACAGCTGGGCCAAAGGGTCCTAGGTATCTTTTTTCCCCCATTCCATTGCAGATCGGCCATCCCATCGAGAGACTTGTCCCGTCTATACAGATCCTCGCCGGCATCTCCATTACCTGCTCCAGGGACGACGGATCCCAGCGGCGAGTCTGCATCTGGATACAGGGATGGAAACCGACATGTGAGACTTAACAATTTGTTTCCCATATTGGGGGAATCCCCTTTGTTTTCTGTTGTGGATCAACCGAGCCCAGCTCGGAATGTCACTCATATCTTGCTCCGCCGCCAGGGATTGCACGCCGGAGATGACTGACATCGGTGTCTCCATATCACCAACGCCGAGCAGCGGTATCGTGGGATCATCTGTGTGCTCCGCGTCGGGCGATGGTAGCACGGATTTGTCAATCTCTGCGTCGGTTGGTGGCGATGCCGGAGATGGGGATGGAGGCAGCGAGCTACGCCGATACAACGCCGCCGGAAGTACAGTCTGCAGGGAGGAGAACAGCAGCGTTGGCTCCGCCAGCCTCGACGGGTCTGGCCTAACGAGCTCGGATGCTGGGTTAGGTGCAAGCATTTGTTTAGATGGAGCGGACACCTGGGCGAGATCTAGCCACCCCACATCCAGCTGTGGTGTTCAGGGTTCGGAACTCCTGTCGGGTGGGCATGTTGAGGAGGTTGCCATGAGCACGGCCGCCCATAGTTCACCCGAAGAATTCGCAAGCGTGGGAGACGAAGTGGGCGGCCCGAACTTTATCGATGGTGGTACAGAATCGCCGGCCGTTTATACTAGCAGCTCAGTGCCCGGGGGGTACCCGCTCAGCTCTTCAAATGACACTGGCCGCGGAGAAGGGTCGTGCACAGGCCAACGCGGTTGGAAGCGCAGGTACGTAGCAGTGGACTCTCATGTTCATCCCCACATACTTTGCCTAGAAGACTAGCAGTCTGCTTGATGAAAAATCTTACTCCTTCCGATCCATATTAGTGGGCACAACTTTGTCTAGATACACATGTATCTAGTCTAAATACTTAACTAGATACATATGAATTTAGACAAAGCTATGCCCACTAATATGGATCGGAGGGAGTATATGGTTTCTGCTCATTAAACCGCTGCTCCCCTCCCCCCCCCCCCCCCCCCCCCCTCCTCCTCCATCATTGTGCTTATACCTCGCTGAAAGTACTATTTATCATCGTGACAAAACGTGTTCACTTGCATATCTGCGTAACGCCTGGTTCTTTTTTTCTGCTGGTGTCATGCTGCCTGCCCGGTGTTTTATTCTTTTTCATTTTTCGTTGGTCAATCCTAGTACACTTACTAGACACGAAGTTGAATTTGTAAACATTTTTCACAATGGCTGTATCTTGTTTGCAGGTCCAGGCTGCCATCGATACCAGATGAGAGACCTCACTCCATTGACAGGGTCCCTGCCTTGGAGGCGGCGTTCCGTGGATTCGCGACAAGGAAGAGCGAAGTGGTTGTTGATCCGGCCATGGGAACTGTTTTTGATTCACTTGCAGAGGCATATGAGTTCTACAACCTTTACTCATGGGAATTTGGTTTTGGAATAAGATATGGCCGTAGTCGGCAGAACGCCAGTGGGACAAAATGCATGCAAGAGATCGTGTGCGGATGTTCGGTGAGTGGTTTACTGTTAGTAATCCAGCGTTCCATGTTAAGCATTGCGTTTTCTTCGCCATGGGGGCAATAGAATTCAACTGATAAGTATTTCCTTCTTTAACAGGGCAAACCCGTCAGAGAGAACAGTGCTTCTGTTAGGACTGAGTGCCCAGCAATGCTGCGACTCCTCCGAACCGACGATTATGGCTGGTTTGTATGCGAGCATCGCGTGCTGCACAATTATGAATTGTTGTGCACTTGTGCAGAGAAAGTACATTGGCCATCTCACAAACATATAGATAAGTACACAAGAGATTTGGTGAAGCAGTTGCGGGAGAACAATGTTAATCTGAGCAAAGTGTACAACATCATTGGGAGTCTGTTTGGTAGGATGGAAAATGTTCCTTTCACAAAAAGGTGCTTGCGCAATGTTTGCGGTAAAATCAGCCGAGAACAGGCAGATGATGATGTAAGGAAGACATTGGATGTATTCTCTGAAATGGGTTCAACCGACCCGGAATTCTCTTACGTCGTTGAAGTGGACAAGGAGAGCAAGATAAAGACTGTGCTGTGGTCAAATGGAAGGAGTAAACTGCAGTACCATAATTTCGGCGATGTCATAACATTTGACACCACTTACAGAACAAATTTGTATGACATGCCATTTGGGCTGTTCGTTGGTGTGAATAATCATTTCCAGAGCATAATTCTTGGCGGTGTCCTGATGCGTGAGGAGAAGATCGACAGCTTTGTGTGGGTTTTTACTGAATTCATCAAGATGATGGGCGGCAGGCACCCGAAACTATATTAACTGGTACGCACAGCTGGGACATGATCTCCTTTTTTGTCACAGTTTGCATTACACTTATTAGCAGTAGTATCAAACACGAACGAAAATGTAAATATTAAATTGGTTACATGTGCGTGCGTTCCGTGCTGACATGAAGTGTGTGTTTTGTGTGCAGATCAAGCACGCGCCATGGAAGTTGCAATAAGCAAAGTTATGCCAGACACGACCCACAGGTGGTGCAAGTGGCATGTACTCCGGAAGGCCAAGGAGATATTGGGAACTCACTTCACCAAGAAAAGTGATTTTCGAGGGGAGTTCTACAAGGTTGTGAATGACATGCTAACTATTGATGAGTTCGAAAGTGCTTGGAGTATCCTACTTGAAAAGTACAAGTTGAAGAACAATGCATTCCTGGCACAAATTTACGAGGTTAGGCATAAATGGGCAAAACCTTTCTTCAGCGGCAAATTCTGTGCAAAGATGACTAGCACACAGCGAAGTGAAAGTGCAAACCACTTGCTGAAGGGATACATCCCTCCCGGATGTTCAATGAACCTTTTTGTGAAACAATATGCCAAGATCCAATTTGACAGGGAGAACGAGGAAGGGTTCCAAGAGAAGCGTACAAGGCTGGTAAGCTTATTTCCTTGTGTATTTGCTGTCTGTAATTGGATGTGTGGCATTTTTATGTTTGAGTGTAATGGAAATCTTCGGCGTGTGGTGCTGACGACCTGATGCACATCTCCCATATTTATTGCATTTCCAGGGTGGCGTGGTGCTAAAGTATAACATCCCCCTAGAAGAGCATGCTAGCCAGATCTACACGAGGACAATGTTCGAGATGTTTGGAAGTTTTCTGTACAGATCAGGAAGATACATGGCCGAGGTAGTTTTACCAGGTAGGAGGTACATTGCTCGACACGTCAATGCGGAAAACAGAGAAAGCTGGCTCAGATCAGTGTATCATATAGGTGTGAGTGATGATGGAGGCAAGTATATATGCGAGTGTGGGCTGTTTGAACACATGGGGATGGTATGCTGCCACATAATAAAGGTGCGTGTAGTCGTTTATATGAAGGAATTTTTTGATTTCGAATGTTGACACGGCGAGTGTTCGGGTTTAATGTTGCCATGGCGAGTTACAGCTTCATGGTCACCTTTTTTAATATGGTACATTTTCTTCCAATCGCAGGTAATGATCCACCAAAATGTAGAGAAAATTCCTGCCTATCACATACTGAAGCGATGGACAGTTGATGCACGCGACAACCTGCCGGAACATCTCTTGCACTACCAGAAGGATAGGGGGCCCAGGGTTTCATCGACTTTCAGACATTCCACCCTGTACTTAAGGGCTTTGGAGTTTGTTCAGCTTGGAGACAGCAATATTGTTGCATTTGATAGGGCGATGGATATACTAGGAGCATGAAGTGCAGAGCTCGCAATCTTGGCAACAAAGAAAGATGGCATGGGGCTAGATGAGAGGGAGAAGAAATATATGGATGATGATCCCACTAGAAAGTCAGTGAAGGGGAAGATGTTGCTTGTTGTGCCCGATGGTATGAAGGTCCAGCATATGGGAGAGTATGAGATAGCTGATTCGTGTGAACATTCAGAACAGCTGGTATCGAACATTGGAGCGCCTGATAAGAAGAAAGAAAGAGGGAGGCCAACAACGGCCCGTGATAAGCCTGGATATGAGGTGTCGGACAAGCGTTCAAGGTTTTGCACAATTTGTAGAGGCAAAGGGCACAAGAGGACCACCTGCCCAAAAAGGGGCGACACAGCAAAGACACCCCGAAAAGAGCCGCGTTGTAGCAACTGCGGATTGCCAGGACACAAGAAGACGAGTTGTTCCACTCCTCTTGCATCCCTTAGCGGAACCGTCAATGTACACGTAGATGCAGTGGACACATAGCGGTTCCGTTTCATATATGAAACGTGTGACTTCTTGATGGTAGTAATTGTTATTGCAATTGTTATTGCAAAAACTTTGAGTGTTTCAGAAAATGCACTAGTTCAATATCTCATTGGACAAATTATTCCAGCTGTGTTGTAATTGTTATGCATGATGTATGTTTTTCTCATTGATTTCTTGGTAAATTGTTTGCACAATTTTATGTAATGTCATCCGTTTTGTGACCTGCTGGTTAACCGTTAAATCTTCTGTCAGGGGCGGAGCCGCCGTACATTGATTGGGTGCAGCTGACACCAATGAAATCTCGGGCAAGTCCAAACAAGCTAGTCGAAATTTCGATTCTGAACCCATCCCAAAACTTTTGTCTGATCCCTCAAAATCTAGCTGTACAACAGCACAAGGCGATGGGCTTCAGAAAAACAATTCGGTAGATTGGCCCATGTACAGCCTCGCTCGTACGTGATGTAAAAACTGGCCGCAAAAATCGAGCAAACATTGTCTCACGTACATGAACATTGCTCCATTCGCCACGACGTACGACGGCACCGCCAGGAACCCTAATTTTCTCCTCCCATTTCTTGGCCTCTCACCGTCCAGCGGCAGCCAGCAGCCAACAAATTGGTTTGACGCCATGCCGACGCAGATGGGAGGCGGCTGCCGGAGGACGGTGGCAACGACAACAACCGATAAATAGAAGAATCCAGGCAATGCGTATTTCTCAAGTAAATTCTCATTTCTAGTCTAAAACTCCCATACATCTAGTTGCATTTACTTCCCCCTTTAATAATCAAACGATCCACACCAAAGTCACTTCCCCCTTTAATAATCAAACGATCCACACCAAATTCTAAATTTCCAATTTTTTCGCTGATTTTTTAGGTCATGGATCGTTTTTAAGGAAAAGTCAGTCGTTTGCCATCTGATTAGATAGGAAGAAGAGCTTGCGATAAAAGATACTAAGGTCAACATGATTAATCGATTTTTAAAAAGTGAAAATCGAGGGAAATTGTAAAATGCGAGCGAGTTCGATCACATGTTTCTATTATCAATACTTCTACCGCCAGGGGCGGAGCCAGCTCCCGGCGACCCCGGGAGGCTGCCCGGGCTCGTCCGGCGAGTGCCCGCTGATAATTAGCTTAAGCATGGAGATTAGTGCTGATGCATGCTGGGGCAAACGATTGGCCACCATCGCGTGCACTGGATTTGCCCAGGCTCCGTGAGCCGGCTGGCTCCGCCACTGTCTACCGCCTTTCATTATACAAGCAAAATATTTTGAATATAACATGTTCCGAATAATTCATTTTTAGTTGCGACTTTAGTTTTGCACATAATTTAAATGGAATATCTTGCCTTTATTAATGTAATATTATATGGTTGAACACTTTTGTTACTTATATCTTGTTTAGTGATATATTGTGGTACGAAATGGGTTTGTATAATACTCAATTATATTGGTTTGATTTGCTTAACCTTTAGTAGCCGACCCCATCGCCAAAAATTTCTAGATTCGCCCCTGTCTTCTGTCCGTGCTGATGTGGTTTGCACAATTTGACATGCTAGGTTTCGTTGCAGTTTTGTTCGTGCTGGCACGTGCGGGGCAGTTCGGGATGATCTGGTCGTTCATGATAATTCCATCCTTGTAACAAGATGCATTGAGCGGGAACAAACCGTTTGAATAATGGAGAGATGCGTGGGCCGTACCAAAACGTGGCCTGGTTCTCTTCGTAGGTGAAGGTGTGTAGGGGTCTAACAGGCCTAGCCCCGTGCGTCAGGGGTTTTGCCAGGCCATCGTTTCGATATTAAGTAAACTTGACTTTTTGGGCTCTTCTCTGCAGTGGACTAGATCCATTAGATCTGCGTTTTCGAATTTCGAATTGGGATAGTGGGAGACCTGCTGCTGCAGTACTTGTCTTGGGTATGGGGTGTGGGGGAAACAAAATAGGGCCAATCAATTTTTTTTTTAAACTAGCATCTGAGAATTCCCTGCTAAAGGAATTAAATAAGCGGCCCGCTCGGATCCTCCCTGCGTTTCGCCGCCAAACAGCCAGGCTGATGGGTAGCATGTGGGCTTAAACGGTGGGAGTTGGTAGTTTGAAAATTTCAGTGCGGGAATAATTTTTCCCGCCGTTGCCTGCGTTGCTTGTGAGCGTTTTTGGAACGAAGTAATGCTCCAACTGTGACCGTTGCGCCGATGCTCAACATTAACGAAACATTGCCAGACGGCTTTGCTGCAGCAAAAGGCGTGGATCTAGAAAATCACCTACTTGTGTGGATCTAGAACTCGCTTATAGCAAAACTGGCGGCACCGTCCGCCCCATTAGCACTACTTCATGGCAGTACTGACATGGCGATCATGTGACGACCCATGTCAGGTGTACAAGTAGGCAGTTCACACTGAAGAAAAATATACGGTAATTGGCGATTTGTAACTCAACGCGATCTAATGTAGCGGTTTGAACTCCGTAGTTAACCCTTTGACGGAAATCTTTGGGTGCCGTCGATTGCATGAGAGCACTGCAAAAATAAACCTGGGAAAATCTTTGGGTGCTGTATTCAATATTCGCTGCAGAGCGTCATAATCATGAACCTGGGCGCGTAGGGCCTAAAGACATAATTTGAGCGAAGGAGAGCAGGACTAGCGCGCCATCCTACTTGACCCCTTCGTAGGAGTGACAGTCGTTTCAGTGTGTTCATCTACACCCGGGTCTAACTTCGACCCGTGTTATCTCCCTACATAGACAAGCCGGGGTGGATCAACGTCCATTTTGATGCGCAATGTGTACGTGTGCGGCTGATATTGTGCCGCACCCAGTACTGCACCCAGTACTGCATGCGCGTCTACTTTTGTGGCAGGCGGTGGAGTAAATTTCTTCCCAGCGACCTTGCTTACTGTCTGATCAGTGACGGGACGTGTGTACTAAATGAACCAAAAAAAGAAAAAAATTCCATCTCATTTTTGGGAGCGCTCGCCCCAGCTGGCAGATACTTAGCTCCCTTCTGCTGTGTGCCCAGCACAGAGGTTCCTTCTCCCCCACAGAACCTGAGTTCGTTTCCCCTGCAGTGAAGAGCTTGGGCAGTGGGATCTTCCCATCTGCCTTGTAGGTTTCTCCATTGGGACGTCTGGTCGCCCTTGTCGATCGGCTGGTGTTTGAGAACGAGGTAGGTGCCCCTGACCTCGTATCAAGCATGTTTGTTGCCTGCGCTCTGCTATCTCCGTTCCGAGTACTAGTACTGATGGATTTGCACCTTGTAGAGCTGGTTTTCGGCTTCGGCATGTCGCGCGCCGATGGGAGGTCCGCTGCTGGCCCGTCGGCCGGCGCTGCTGCTTCGGTGGCGGGAGACGCTGCGTCGGACACAGTGAGCGACTCCGCGAGCGTGGAGACTGGAGCACCGACCTCCCGCCCATGGAAGATCGAGATGAACATGAAGCTGAACATTTTAGGAGAAGTGGTGAGGAAGTTCACGCTGGAGCAGCGCCAGCTCATTGTGGACATGGGTTTTGGTGGTATGCTGTATCTTGCCGCCGTTTCTCCGGTGAATCATCGTTACGCATTCTGGATAGTCATGCGTGTGGATTCGGCCAATAGGGGCATTGTTGTGGGTGACGGATCTTTCGTCCCCTTCGACGATGCGCTTGTTGGTAGTATCCTTGGGATAGAGGGCGGGGATATAAAATACCTTACCCTCGTGTGCCGGCGTGCGATGATCTCCTGTCAAATGTGTGCACGATTCTTGGGATAGGATACACCATGTATAAGATAACCATCCCTCACCGGTGCTGCTTCGACAAGCAAATGGAGACCTTCACCGGTGATGTGTACGTGTGCGGCTGATATTGTGCCGCACCCAGTACTGCACCCAGTACTGCATGCGCAACTACTTTTGTGGTAGGCGGTGGAGTCAATTTCTTCCCAGCGACCTTGCTTACTGTCTGATCAGTGACGGGACGTGTGTACTAAATGAACCAAAAAAAGAAAAAAATTCCATCTCATTTTTGGGAGCGCTCGCCCCAGCTGGCCGATACTTAGCTCCCTTCTGCTGTGTGCCCAGCACAGAGGTTCCTTCTCCCCCACAGAACCTGAGTTCGTTTCCCCTGCAGTGAAGAGCTTGGGCAGTGGGATCTTCCCATCTGCCTTGTAGGTTTCTCCATTGGGATGTCTGGTCGCCCTTGTCGATCGGCTGGTGTTTGAGAACGAGGTAGGTGCCCCTGACCTCGTATCAAGCATGTTTGTTGCCTGCGCTCTGCTATCTCCGTTCCGAGTACTAGTACTGATGGATTTGCACCTTGTAGAGCTGGTTTTTGGCTTCGGCATGTCGCGCGTCGATGGGAGGTCCGCTGCTGGCCGTCGGCCGACGCTGCTGCTTCGGTGGCGGGAGACGCTGCGTCGGACACAGTGAGCGACTCCGCGAGCGTGGAGATTGGAGCACCGACCTCCCGCCCATGGAAGGTCGAGATGAACATGAAGCTAAACATTTTAGGAGAAGTGGTGAGGAAGTTCACGCCGGAGCAGCGCCAGCTCGTTGTGGACATGGGGTTTGGTGGTATGTTGTATCTTGCCGCCGTTTCTCCGGTGAATCATCGTTACGCATTCTGGATAGTCATGCGTGTGGATTCGGCCAACAGGGGCATTGTTGTGGGTGACGGATCTTTCGTCCCCTTCGACGATGCGCTTGTTGGTAGTATCCTTGGGATAAAGGGCGGGGATATAGAAATACCTTACCCTCGTGTGCCGGCGTGCGATGATCTCCTGTCAAATGTGTGCATGATTCTTGGGATAGGATACACCATGTATAAGATAACCATCCCTCACCGGTGCTGCTTCGACAAGCAAATGGAGACCTTCACCGGTGATGTGTACGTGTGCGGCTGATATTGTGCCGCACCCAGTACTGCACCCAGTACTGCATGCACGGCTACTTTTGTGGCAGGCGGTGGAGTAAATTTCTTCCCAGCGACCTTGCTTACTGTCTGATCAGTGACGGCACGTGTGTACTAAATGAACCAAAAAAAGAAAAAATTCCATCTCATTTTTGGGAGCGCTCGCCCCAGCTGGCCGATACTTAGCTCCCTTCTGCTGTGTGCCCAGCACAGAGGTTCCTTCTCCCCCACAGATTCTGAGTTCGTTTCCCCTGCAGTGAAGAGCTTGGGCAGTGGGATCTTCCCATCTGCCTTGTAGGTTTCTCCATTGGGACGTCTGGTCGCCCTTGTCGATCGGCTGGTGTTTGAGAACGAGGTAGGTGCCCCTGACCTCGTATCAAGCATGTTTGTTGCCTGCGCTCTGCTATCTCCGTTCCGAGTACTAGTACTGATGGATTTGCACCTTGTAGAGCTGGTTTTCGGCTTCGGCATGTCGCGCGCCGATGGGAGGTCCGCTGCTGGCCCGTCGGCCGGCGCTGCTGCTTCGGTGGCGGGAGACGCTGCGTCGGACACAGTGAGCGACTCCGCGAGCGTGGAGACTGGAGCACCGACCTCCCGCCCATGGAAGATCGAGATGAACATGAAGCTGAACATTTTAGGAGAAGTGGTGAGGAAGTTCACGCCGGAGCAGCGCCAGCTCATTGTGGACATGGGTTTGGTGGTATGCTGTATCTTGCCGCCGTTTCTCCGGTGAATCATCGTTACGCATTCTGGATAGTCATGCGTGTGGATTCGGCCAATAGGGGCATTGTTGTGGGTGACGGATCTTTCGTCCCCTTCGACGATGCGCTTGTTGATAGTATCCTTGGGATAGAGGGCGGGGATATAGAAATACCTTACCCTCGTGTGCCGGCGTGCGATGATCTCCTGTCAAATGTGTGCACGATTCTTGGGATAGGATACACCATGTATAAGATAACCATCCCTCACCGGTGCTGCTTCGACAAGCAAATGGAGACCTTCACCGGTGATGTGTACGTGTGCGGCTGATATTGTGCCGCACCCAGTACTGCACCCAGTACTGCATGCGCAGCTACTTTTGTGGTAGGCGGTGGAGTCAATTTCTTCCCAGCGACCTTGCTTACTGTCTGATCAGTGACGGGACGTGTGTACTAAATGAACCAAAAAAAGAAAAAAATTCCATCTCATTTTTGGGAGCGCTCGCCCCAGCTGGCCGATACTTAGCTCCCTTCTGCTGTGTGCCCAGCACAGAGGTTCCTTCTCCCCCACAGAACCTGAGTTCGTTTCCCCTGCAGTGAAGAGCTTGGGCAGTGGGATCTTCCCATCTGCCTTGTAGGTTTCTCCATTGGGATGTCTGGTCGCCCTTGTCGATCGGCTGGTGTTTGAGAACGAGGTAGGTGCCCCTGACCTCGTATCAAGCATGTTTGTTGCCTGCGCTCTGCTATCTCCGTTCCGAGTACTAGTACTGATGGATTTGCACCTTGTAGAGCTGGTTTTTGGCTTCGGCATGTCGCGCGTCGATGGGAGGTCCGCTGCTGGCCGTCGGCCGACGCTGCTGCTTCGGTGGCGGGAGACGCTGCGTCGGACACAGTGAGCGACTCCGCGAGCGTGGAGATTGGAGCACCGACCTCCCGCCCATGGAAGATCGAGATGAACATGAAGCTGAACATTTTAGGAGAAGTGGTGAGGAAGTTCACGCCGGAGCAGCGCCAGCTCGTTGTGGACATGGGGTTTGGTGGTATGTTGTATCTTGCCGCCGTTTCTCCGGTGAATCATCGTTACGCATTCTGGATAGTCATGCGTGTGGATTCGGCCAACAGGGGCATTGTTGTGGGTGACGGATCTTTCGTCCCCTTCGACGATGCGTTTGTTGGTAGTATCCTTGGGATAAAGGGCGGGGATATAGAAATACCTTACCCTCGTGTGCCGGCGTGCGATGATCTCCTGTCAAATGTGTGCATGATTCTTGGGATAGGATACACCATGTATAAGATAACCATCCCTCACCGGTGCTGCTTCGACAAGCAAATGGAGACCTTCACCGGTGATGTGTACGTGTGCGGCTGATATTGTGCCGCACCCAGTACTGCACCCAGTACTGCATGCGCGGCTACTTTTGTGGCAGGCGGTGGAGTAAATTTCTTCCCAGCGACCTTGCTTACTGTCTGATCAGTGACGGCACGTGTGTACTAAATGAACCAAAAAAGAAAAAATTTCCATCTCATTTTTGGGAGCGCTCGCCCCAGCTGGCCGATACTTAGCTCCCTTCTGCTGTGTGCCCAGCACAGAGGTTCCTTCTCCCCCACAGATTCTGAGTTCGTTTCCCCTGTAGTGAAGAGCTTGGGCAGTGGGATCTTCCCATCTGCCTTGTAGGTTTCTCCATTGGGACGTCTGGTCGCCCTTGTCGATCGGCTGGTGTTTGAGAACGAGGTAGGTGCCCCTGACCTCGTATCAAGCATGTTTGTTGCCTGCGCTCTGCTATCTCCGTTCCGAGTACTAGTACTGATGGATTTGCACCTTGTAGAGCTGGTTTTCGGCTTCGGCATGTCGCGCGCCGATGGGAGGTCCGCTGCTGGCCCGTCGGCCGGCGTTGCTGCTTCGGTGGCGGGAGACGCTGCGTCGGACACAGTGAGCGACTCCGCGAGCGTGGAGACTGGAGCACCGACCTCCCGCCCATGGAAGATCGAGATGAACATGAAGCTGAACATTTTAGGAGACGTGGTGAGGAAGTTCACGCCGGAGCAGTGCCAGCTCGTTGTGGACATGGGGTTTGGTGGTATGATGTATCTTGCCGCCGTTTCTCCGGTGAATCATCGTTACGCATTCTGGATAGTCATGCGTGTGGATTCGGCCAACAGGGGCATTGTTGTGGGTGACGGATCTTTTGTCCCCTTCGACGATGCGCTTGTTGGTAGTATCCTTGGGATAGAGGGCGGGGATATAGAAATACCTTACCCTCGTGTGCCGGCGTGCGATGATCTCCTGTCAAATGTGTGCACGATTCTTGGGATAGGATACACCATGTATAAGATAACCATCCCTCACCGGTGCTGCTTCGACAAGCAAATGGAGACCTTCACCGGTGATGTGTACGTGTGCGGCTGATATTGTGCCGCACCCAGTACTGCACCCAGTACTGCATGCGCGGCTAGTTTTGTGGTAGGCGGTGGAGTAAATTTCTTCCCAGCGACCTTGCTTACTATCTGATCAGTGACGGGACGTGTGTATTAAATGAACCAAAAAAAGAAAAAAATTCCATCTCATTTTTGGGAGCGCTCGCCCCAGCTGGACGATACTTAGCTCCCTTCTGCTGTGTGCCCAGCACAGAGGTTCCTTCTCCCCCACAGAACCTGAGTTCGTTTCCCCTGCAGTGAAGTGCTTGGGCAGTGGGATCTTCCCATCTACCTTGTAGGTTTCTCCATTGGGACGTCTGGTCGCCCTTGTCGATCGGCTGGTGTTTGAGAACGAGGTAGGTGCCCCTGACCTCGTATCAAGCATGTTTGTTGCCTGCGCTCTGCTATCTCCGTTCCGAGTACTAGTATTGATGGATTTGCACCTTGTAGAGCTGGTTTTCGGCTTCGGCATGTCGCGCGCCGATGGGAGGTCCGCTGCTGGCCCGTCGGCTGGCGTTGCAGCTTCGATGGCGGGAGACGCTGCGTCGGACACAGTGAGCGACTCCGCGAGCGTGGAGACTGGAGCACCGACCTCCCGCCCATGGAAGATCGAGATGAACATGAAGCTGAACATTTTAGGAGAAGTGGTGAGGAAGTTCACGCCGGAGCAGCGCCAGCTCGTTGTGTACATGGGGTTTGGTGGTATGCTGTATCTTGCCGCCGTTTCTCCGGTGAATCATCGTTACGCATTCTGGATAGTCATGCGTGTGGATTCGGCCAACAGGGGCATTGTTGTGGGTGACGGATCTTTCGTCCCCTTCGACGATGCGCTTGTTGGTAGTATCCTTGGGATAGAGGGCGGGGATATAGAAATACCTTACCCTCGTGTGCCGGCGTGCGATGATCTCCTGTCAAATGTGTGCACGATTCTTGGGATAGGATACACCATGTATAAGATAACCATCCCTCACCGGTGCTGCTTCGACAAGCAAATGGAGACCTTCACCGGTGATGTGTACGTGTGCGGCTGATATTGTGCCGCACCCAGTACTGCACCCAGTACTGCATGCACGGCTACTTTTGTGGCAGGCGGTGGAGTCAATTTCTTCCCAGCGACCTTGCTTACTGTCTGATCAGTGACGGGACGTGTGTACTAAATGAACCAAAAAAAGAAAAAAATTCCATCTCATTTTTGGGAGCGCTCGCCCCAGCTGGCCGATACTTAGCTCCCTTCTGCTGTGTGCCCAGCACAGAGGTTCCTTCTCGCCCACAGAACCTGAGTTCGTTTCCCCTGCAGTGAAGAGCTTGGGCAGTGGGATCTTCCCATCTGCCTTGTAGGTTTCTCCATTGGGACGTCTGGTCGCCCTTGTCGATCGGCTAGTGTTTGAGAACGAGGTAGGTGCCCCTGACCTCGTATCAAGCATGTTTGTTGCCTGCGCTCTGCTATCTCCGTTCCGAGTACTAGTACTGATGGATTTGCACCTTGTAGAGCTGGTTTTTGGCTTCGGCATGTCACGCGCCGATGGGAGGTCCGCTGCTGGCCGTCGGCCGGCACTGCTGCTTCGGTGGCGGGAGACGCTGCGTCGGACACAGTGAGCGACTCCGCGAGCGTGGAGACTGGAGCACCGACCTCCCGCCCATGGAAGATCGAGATGAACATGAAGCTGAACATTTTAGGAGAAGTGGTGAGGAAGTTCACGCCGGAACAGCGCCAGCTTGTTGTGGACATGGGGTTTGGTGGTATGCTGTATCTTGCCGCCGTTTCTCCGGTGAATCATCGTTACGCATTCTGGATAGTCATGCGTGTGGATTCGGCCAATAGGGGCATTGTTGTGGGTGACGGATCTTTCGTCCCCTTCGACGATGCGCTTGTTGGTAGTATCCTTGGGATAGAGGGCGGGGATATAGAAATACCTTACCCTCGTGTGCCGGCGTGCGATGATCTCCTGTCAAATGTGTGCACGATTCTTGGGATAGGATACACCATGTATAAGATAACCATCCCTCACCGGTGCTGCTTCGACAAGCAAATGGAGACCTTCACCGGTGATGTGTACGTGTGCGGCTGATATTGTGCCGCACCTAGTACTGCACCCAGTACTGCATGCGCGGCTACTTTTGTAGCAGGCGGTGGAGTAAATTTCTTCCCATCGACCTTGCTTACTGTCTGATCAGTGACGGGACGTGTGTACTAAATGAACCAAAAAAAAGAAAAAAATTCCATCTCATTTTTGGGAGCGCTCGCCCCAGCTGGCCGATACTTACCTCCCTTCTGCTGTGTGCCCAGCACAGAGGTTCCTTCTCCCCCACAGAACCTGAGTTCGTTTCCCCTGCAGTGAAGAGCTTGGGCAGTGGGATCTTCCCATCTGCCTTGTAGGTTTCTCCATTGGGACGTCTGGTCGCCCTTGTCGATCGACTGGTGTTTGAGAACGAGGTAGGTGCCCCTGACCTCGTATCAAGCATGTTTGTTGCCTGCGCTCTGCTATCTCCGTTCCGAGTACTAGTACTGATGGATTTGCACCTTGTAGAGCTGGTTTTCGGCTTCGGCATGTCGCGCGCCGATGGGAGGTCCGCTGCTGGCCCGTCGGCCGGCGCTGCTGCTTCGGTGGCGGGAGACGCTGCGTCGGACACAGTGAGCGACTCCGCGAGCGTGGAGACTGGAGCACCGACCTCCCGCCCATGGAAGATCGAGATGAACATGAAGCTGAACATTTTAGGAGAAGTGGTGAGGAAGTTCACGCCGGAGCAGCGCCAGCTCGTTGTGGACATGGGGTTTGGTGATATGCTGTATCTTGCCGCCGTTTCTCCGGTGAATCGTCGTTACGCATTCTGGATAGTCATGCGTGTGGATTCGGCCAACAGGGGCATTGTTGTGGGTGACGGATCTTTCTTCCCCTTCGACGATGCGCTTGTTGGTAGTATCCTTGGGATAGAGGGTGGGGATATAGAAATACCTTACCCTCGTGTGCCGGCGTGCGATGATCTCCTGTCAAATGTGTGCACGATTCTTGGGATAGGATACACCATGTATAAGATAACCATCCCTCACTTGTACTGCTTCGACAAGCAAATGGAGACCTTCACCGGTGATGAAGAACGCATACTCGTCCTCCCAGAGCCAGAATCGGCATGTCCCTTCCTCCTGCCGCGGGCATGAACACGAATAAAACGAAAACGATCTGACCGGTAGAAGCGAATCCCGGGGTTGGCATCAGTGCCGGAGACGAAGAAGACGATGCGGGCAGCACGGCACCACGGGCAAGTGATCAGAGGTAGAGGCGGCGGTGGGGCTCTTGTTCGAACCCTACCGGCTCGACCAGACGACTACGACATTGTACAGGGCGATCGTGAACTACAAAGTGTATGAAATGTGGGAGCAGCATAGGAAGAGACGTCGAACATGAAACAATGGAAATTGCTGGAGCAGGGGGGCTGAATATATAGCAACATGTTGAAGAAAACGGTCGGAAATGTTTTTTTTCGAAAGTACGCAATTGCGTACCCAAATTTTATAGAAGGCAGCAAGAGTATTTACAAGAAACCGTTCCAAACTGCAAACAGTAGGGAACAGCACACTCCCAGGACTCACCCAAGGCAACTACTCGCTAACTCTAGGGCCATCACCTCCATCGTGCTCCTCTCTCGCAGTGCCTCTTCTTGCCATCATCCAGAGTCTCTGCTCGTCGGAAATGTTAACGTTACACAGTGCCACAAATCCGGGGTAAAACGAAAGTCAATGTTAACGTTACACAGTACCCCACGGTCGCATGCGTGCATCAAACGGTAAGTTCTTCGTTGAACTTGGGTCCCCTTCTGACGCGCGCCTGCTGTACTGGTCCACTTCATGTATTTTGCCTTGCTCTAATACGAAAATGGAAACTAGTCTGATATCATTGTACGGTGGGAATGCTATTCCTGGTGACGAATCTTGATGGTCCCAGCGCCGTCGATGC
The DNA here is from genome assembly GCA_947311845.1 of Poa pratensis. Lineage (NCBI taxonomy): Eukaryota > Viridiplantae > Streptophyta > Magnoliopsida > Poales > Poaceae > Poa > Poa pratensis. Next base: position 43,445,612 of record CAMZMU010000085.1, read on the forward strand.
GGCAGGTTCACATGCCGCCGTCCTCAACGTCGCATTTTCCCTAATAGGTCCATAGTTAAGAGAGACAAAGAAAATAGAAGAATGGCCGTACACGCGACACATCTAATTCGTGGAGATAAGAAGAGTCAAATCTTTGGTTGGAACCTAGCCGGGCCCACTTGTGACCTGGCCCGGCCAACAAGTGTCCGTCGCACAAAATACTCCTGTTCCTGTCCCGTGCGGCAGTTTCCCCAATCTCCCCGCAGAACCAGTCCCTCCACTCCCCGGTCGCCGTCCGTCGTCCGCCGTCGCCATCACCGCGCCTCCACAAGACACCCATCCCACCCGAAAATGGAGCCCTTCCCCGCAGCCGCTTCTCCCCATGGCACCGTCGTCGTCGCCGACCGACGCCGCCGCTGCTGATCCCGACCCGACCAACACCCACATCCCCCTCTCGAGCCCGCGGTCCCACCTGCACCACCTGCTCGACCGCCGCGACACGCCGCGCGGAACCGCCTGGGAGCCCGCGATGGACGGGGCGGCGGCGGAGGCGGTGGCCAAGTCCGAGGCGAAGCTGGTGGCCGGCGAGGCAGGGTACGTCCTCGAGGACGTTCCGCACGTATCCGACTACCTCCCCGATCTCCCGGTGAGTGCCAGCCCCGGCCGACCAGTGCGGAGTGTGTGTACCCTGCGTGTGCGTGGACCGATTATGGGATCGCTCGCCGCTGCGCTAGATTGCTGTGTGATTGGCTGTGGGATCAATGTGGCCATGTGGGAGAACGTGGAATCTGATCAAGATTCCGCGTGATCCAAATCGGGTGCTAGCCTCCGTTATTAAATACTGCTACCATATAACTACCTTTTAGTTATATATGCGTCATGGCATGGACACTTTTAGGGATTGGAACAATGATGATGGCCCTTTTCAGTTTTAGGTGGTCATCGAACTTATTTTTCCTGCGTCATGAGCTTTTAGGTCTCTTTTATTTTTCTTTGAGGGGAGGTCTCCTGTTGTTATTCGCAAGGGAAAGGGGAATAATGTTGAATCGACTGCTCTTATTTTTGTGACCACATGGTGACCATTTTCTTGTTTGACTGTGACAGACCTACCCAAATCCACTGCAAGATAACCCAGCTTACTCGGTTGTCAAGTAAGACTGAACTTCCTAACTGGTTTTGCTCTTCGTTTTCATTTGCATATCGTTATTGACTGGAAATTAAAATATTTTGTGTTTTCAGGCAATACTTCGTTGACCCAGATGACACAGTCTGCCAGAAGGTGAATTCTTGAGATACATTTCTTAAAATCGTGTTTCCTTCCTGCCAATAAAATGATAAGTACTGAAGTTTGTAGAGTCTTAACTTTAATTCAGTGACTTCCGTTGCTCAATGCAGATTGTTGTGCACAAGGGTGGCCCAAGAGGAAACCACTTCCGTCGTGCTGGACCTCGCCAAAGGGTATGCCACGTCGTGTTTATGCTGGATGTCGTTATCAATAGCGACTACAGAGAGAAATGGCTTTCTCTAACCTCGTTTTTGTCCCCATCAGGTCTATTTTGAACCTGACGAAGTTCATGCATGCATTGTCACCTGCGGAGGACTGTGCCCTGGACTTAACACTGTGATTAGGGAAATTGTATGTGGCTTATCTGACATGTATGGTGTCACCAAGATCCTTGGAATTCAGGTAAGTCACTGCTCAATAGATTACACCACAAAGCCCATGCTAATTACCCAGAGGATATTGTGCATGCTTTCATTGTTTCTGTAACGAAACATTATCAAAATTGTTACCCTGGTTAAGTGCTATAAATCTGTAGAAACTTCTTTTCACTTCGAAACTATTGTGCAACAAGTTTGATATGTGGCAGTAGGCAAGAACAAAGGTCTCATAAGAAACCGAGATATAGCTATTATATTGGTGCTCTCACTTCTGATATTATGATTTTCTTCTGTAGGGTGGGTATCGAGGTTTCTATGCTCAGAACACTATCGATTTGACTCCAAAGAGTGTAAATGATATTCACAAAAGAGGTGGAACTATTCTCGGTTCATCACGAGGAGGCCATGACACCATGAAGATTGTTGACAGCATTCAGTACCGTGGTATAAATCAGGTGAAGTAAATACCACTATTTCTACCATTTTTTCCTTCTCCGTCTTCTTGGACCACTTTGTTATACCCTTAGCATCATTAAAGTTTTGCCAAGAGTAGACATTAAAGTTGCGTGTTGGTTTCACTCTTTTGCTTTTTTGTCCAGGTCTATGTTATTGGTGGTGACGGCAGTCAAAGGGGTGCAGGAGTAATTTTTGAAGTAAGCACAGTTGTAAATCAGCCAAGAGTGCTTTTTTCGGTGATTGATAATAGATCTTACTGTCAACATTTGACTTATTTATAATATCCCTTACAACATATAATTTGAATTAAAATGGTATATTAATATTGAATCTACTGAATGTTGTTCTACAAAGATTGCTGAAACATGTTTGTAATTGTGCTGTGTACTGGAATCTTAATGCAGGAGGTTAGAAGACGTGGTCTCAAAGTTGCTGTTGCTGGCATTCCTAAGACTATTGATAACGACATCCCAGTAATACTCTGTTCCATGTTATAGTAATATTATGGTGAAATCACATACTTCCTGTGTAGCCCTGAATCCGCTGCTGCCTTGTTTCAGGTAATTGATAAGTCATTTGGTTTCGACAGTGCAGTCGAGGAGGCTCAACGTGCAATAAACGCGGCTCATGTGGAAGCTGGAAGTGCTGAGAATGGTATTGGACTGGTAAAGCTAATGGGTCGATACAGTGGTAAGTTTATAATATTTCAATGTATACTTTGACACAATATGGCATGGTATAATTGCGTTCTTTCATACATTTAGCTGAAAAAGGTGCATCTTTAAAGAAAATTCTGAAAGGAGCATCTTTAAAGAAATTCTGGTGCTACCATTGGAACTGTTGGATAATTTGCTGTTATTAACTGTTTCCTGTTAAGTTCCGCTACTACTTCTTGCTCTTAACAGTGTTATCTAGTGATGTTCAGGAAACATCAAACAAACCTGTTTAAGTTTTTATGAAATGAGATTTTAAATGCATGTCTTCTGCTGCTACAACTAATTGTGCATGTCACTTTTCATGCTTTTGCAAGTTAAACATATCTCAATAGCTGAAATATGTGAACTTATTGGGTTCTGGGGGTTTCACATTCTTTGGGTAGGATTTGGCATGCTCCTTGTTTGTGAATGCAGCACGTTAACCCTAAACTAAACATGACTATGTTGTGTAGCGATTTGAGAGTAATAATGTTAGTTTGTCGGTTTACCCATTCTTCTGTACCGCTTTTAATTCAGTTCTACTTTTATTGATGCAGGTTTCATTGCACATTATGCCACCCTAGCTAGCAGAGATGTGGTATGTTAACATCTTCAGCAGTGGAAAACATTAAAGTGTACCTTTACACTCAAGATAGGACTTAATTGATGCCCAATGAACTAACAAACATTGCCCATGTATCAGGATTGTTGCTTGATTCCGGAGTCACCTTTCTATCTGGAAGGTGAAGGTGGACTCTACAAATACATAGAAAAGCGGCTGAAGGAGAATGGCCATATGGTTATTGTTGTTGCTGAGGGTGCAGGACAGAAACTTATTGCCGAAAACATGAAGGCAATGGGGCAAGATGCTTCTGGCAATGCACTGCTTCTCGATGTTGGTCTTTGGTTATCTCAGAAGATAAATGTGAGACTCTTGGAAATTCTGTTTGCATCGTGAATTTGTCTACTTTGCTGGGTTTGACATATTACTTGTTTTAGCTCCTTTGCACTATATGCATTGTTACATGTCTGAGCTAAATCTGTTTATGTAAGTGTTATCTTAATCAATGTTCTATTTTTATTTTGTGAATTCAGGAGCATTTCAAGAAAAACAAGACAACCGTAAATCTGAAGTACATAGGTCAGTGGTTTCTTGTTTCTCCAACTTGCTTGTTCTGACAATAAGCCAGTTACTAATTTCAGAGGCAGTAACTAATTATAGACACCATACTTCTGTTGCAGATCCTACATACATGATACGCGCCATCCCTAGCAATGCGTCTGATAATGTCTATTGCACACTGTTGGCTCACAGTGTGGTCCATGGAGCCATGGCTGGATACACCGGTTTCGTTGTTGGCCAAGTAAATGGTCGGCATTGCTATATTCCCTTCTATGTAAGTATTGCATCCAGCATCACAATGTAAGGTTTAACGCTGGCATAACCAGTGTCCTCCGTAACTGATTATTAATTTCCTTCATTCGCCTACTGCAGAGGATCACAGAGAAGCAGAATAAAGTCAACATAACTGATAGGATGTGGGCAAGGCTTCTCTCCTCCACCAACCAGCCGAGCTTCCTCAGCAAGCAGGATGTCGACGATGCCAAGGTTGAAGACTAGATAGCAGCCAAGCTTTTGGATGGCTCGCCTTCGAACCCCAAGGCTTGAGATAAAGCCTGCATCCTCCAACTCTAATGGTGTGAAGTGAGGTCACCACGGCTACTGATAGCTATGTGCAGATGGTTTAGTACTCACTGGCAGTATTTGTTAGTCATGCTTTAGTTTTTCCACTCCAAATTCCGGTGCTAAATAAGTATTTTCTTTAGCACAGTTGGCTGTCAAAACCAGTCAAACTTTAGACTGTTTCAGATATCCATTTTTTGTGAATAAAAACAAGGCATTGATTATGTTTAATCTAGGCTATATTTATGCTATGCTGCCGGATTTTGTTCATGCAAGTAACATGATGGTAATACTTTTAGTTGTCTTACCGCATCACAAATACCGCTGTTAACCATCTACTCCGTATTAATTTGTTCTACAGAACATGATCAAAATTCCCTTGAATATGCGACAAACCAGACGGCCATTGCACGTGAAGTCGTGAACGTAGGGATTGCACATTTTCAAACCGTTTTATTGCAATTTTTAAACCGTTTTATTGCAATTTTTAAACCAAACGATAGACTGCATTGATCAGAGGGAGCAGTGCATTTTTTTTTTAGAAGAAGATCAGTGCAAAGAGTTGCTGGTTGTCTGATTAAAGATACGGCCCAACGCTAAGCTGGGCCGAAACTCACTTCCGTGTAGTGGGCAGACAAGCGGCCCACCAGTGCGCAGCTGCCCGTCCAGCAGATGAGTTGGTCGTCTGAGATTAGTCCCACCTCGGTAGCGGAGGGAAGTTGCAGGGAGGGAGCGAGCTATAAGTAGAGGTGGTGTGCGGACGTTAGAAGGCATCTTTGCGCTTGGGGCAATGACGCAGCTAGTGAGGTTATACCGAGGCGCGTCAATTGCTGGTTGAAAACTATTTCCAAACCCCCTCTTTGGCCTTCACGGGTCACTGAGAATTTCTGGAAGGGCTCCCTCTCCTTCGGGAGAGGGCAAAGCCCTACAAATTGAAATCCGAAAGTTTCTGTCTGAAATTTCATTACTGACACTGCAGCGAAAGGGTATTTTTAAACAATTTTTTGTATAAGTTAAAATAACAATATCCGTTAAATTCATATTTTGAAACTCATAATTTTTGTTTTGTTTTTTTAACCAGTGCTCGGGTCCGTTTTTGCGATTCCTCCCCACCAAGTGGAGTCCGTAACCGTTTTTGCGATTCCTCCGGAGTCCGTAACTATAGATGTATTGTTAAAACACATTTTGATAATAAAGACAATTCATCCCCACCAAGTGGAGTCGGCCTAGATTGGAAACCAAAGTAATGAATCGCCAAGTCGGGACTAAAGTTTCCATACGTTTTTTAAAACCACAGTAAGCATCTAAACATGGCAAAGTATTTATATATTTTTAAACCGTGGTATTAGTTGAATACTTCAAAAATACTTGGATGCCAAACAGAGTCTAAATGTATACAATTTCCACTCACTGTGTATTACTCTCTATTTATTTTCTGTTTTTTATTCCAAGGTAGACTGATTGTGTGACCATCCCTTCTGTGGATCCTCGATCAGGCTGTAACTGGGGCGGCTGTCCACGGCGCCGCCAAGCCGTATCCATTTAATCGTGTTCATGGACGCCCACGGATAGAACACGCTAGTTGTTGGGCAGCCACGGGTAACCCTTTACCCAATTATCTCTCTAATCAAAACGAAAACAGATGATCCGTTTTTCTTGCTCAGCCATGGGCGCCGCCCAAACCTGTTGATGCCGGCACCGGCAAACAGTTGTGGCCTGGGAAGATCTTCCATGTGGTCATAGCCCGGTGTTGAGCAGCCGTCGCCGACAGGCTGCATCACATTCAGGCGCCCAGCTAAGCTACCTTTGATGGCGGCGGCCGGCTGAAGCTAGAAGCTACGAACGGACCGGCCAGCAGGCTGCCTAGCTCGCTGCCCACCTCTAGCGCACCCGAAGGCGGGAGGGTCAGGCTGAGCGCGCCGCACTGCGGCGGGGCGTCCCGGAGAAGGCGAGGAAGCATGGCCCGCGGCAAGGAAGGCCGGGTCGCCGCCGTCGCGGAGGACAGTGCCCAGCGGCGGGGGCGGGACGTGGGCGAGGATCTCCAGGAGCCACCATGAGCACCTAGCCCAGTTTAATTTATCGGGCGTGAGCGGCAAGCCCACGGCAGCCGTGAACGTGCCCACTTACAGGCCTAATCCTCGACAATTTTCATTGGAGGAGTCTTGATCAAAGTAGGCCAGTCGTCAGTTACGTTGCAGTTTCCCAGCAAGATCATGCATCTTGTGATCACTGTGAATGCAACAATGCAATCCATCTGTGTGAAAAATTAAGGACTCCAACAAAAATGCGCGCTCAACCTTGGTGTCCAGCATAAGGGGCCGGCACAAAAAAAGGCTCTCATCGTGACAAGTTGTAGAAAGTTAAATCGGCACATAAACCGGACTACCCGAGATATTGACAAATGGACCTACGCATGCTACAGTCAGCTACTCCCTCCGTTCCATATTACTTGACACTAAAATGGATGTATCTAGACCTATTTTAGTGCTAGATACATCCATTTGAAAGTCAAGTAATATGAAACAGAGGGAGTAGCTAATTGCAAGCAGAGCACCCTACCAGGATGGGGCTTCATCCTTCTGGCCTAAAGACGGTGTTTATGAACTCCTTCAGGTTGCTGCAGGGCAAGATCTGGATACCAAGATCGAGAGGCTTGAGCAGCTTCTCGGAAGTCTTGGGAACGACACATTTCCTGTATCCCAACTTTGCGATAGCCATCACCCGCTTGTCCATTCTTGGTACCTTAAAGGGGAGATAAAAAGAAACATGAATGCAACATGTTCAACGAAAAAAATAGCGCGCTATTTCCCGGTTAATAGCACGATATAGCTTATTTGGAGAGGCTACGCTATATTTAGCCTAAAGTTGACGCTACGGCGCTATTTACATTTTATACGCGCTAAACCACGCTTAACGTGGTAACGTTATAGCTACGCTAACAAAAAGCCTGAAAATAACGTTAGGTGATGATGATGGTGCGCAATCTGGTGGTTCTTATAGTTATTCTAAAGATGTTGTCAATGATTCTGATTAAAATTTAGAACAGTTTGTCTTTTAGTATATTAGTTTTTCATGTTTTTAAGCCTCATATTTTTATTTGTGCCAGAATATGGTTACCTGGTTATTCATGTATTGCTTTGCACAAGTTTTTAGTGCTGAAATTCTTAATATTTGGGCTATTTCTCGCATTTTTTCATCACGCTATTTTATATGTAACTTCGCTATATCACGCTATATCTTACATAGCTTCTAGAGGAAGGCCACGCTATTTTTGATAGCACGCTATTTTTTTCCTTGAACATGTTGTAGTTAGAATAGGTCAAAAATCGTTTAGCTTCAAAAAATCAGGAAAAAATAATCAAGAAATCTTGACAAAATAAAAAGCTACCTGGAAGCTTGGTGTGTCAAAATCTCTAACAGCACTTTATCGTACTACCTCCGATCCATATTAATGGACTCAACTTTATCTAGATACGGATGTATCTAGTTAAGTGTTTAGACTAGATGCATCCGTATCTGGACAATGTTGAGACCATTAATATGGATCGGAGGGAGTATCATAATATTATTTTTAAAATATCATAATATTATTTTAAAAATAGAAGAAAAAAATGACAGGTAAGCTGTTTTCTGGGACAGGGCAGTGTGGTGGTTGGAAGACATGGTTAGTAGGTGGGCCCATACATCCCTTGTGAACCTGATGCATGGTTTCGGAAAATTACTTGCGATAGTAATATTTATTGTCTGGGGAGATTGCTTCCATAAAATGGCAAGGTATAATTCCCAAGCACCCTTAGCACATATTAATAGCATAGAAACATCTTAATAGAATATAGGTGATCCTGAAATCCACATCTTCTTTCTTTTCTTCCGAATGCGCATTTCTTTGTCAAACAAAAGCCCTTCCTGGCCGCAAGTACTAATAAACAATATTTACAGAAATAAGTGGTCGCACAAAGCAGAAAAAAACATAAACTTACAGTTCTAAGTTCACCGCCAAGGCCAATCTCGCCAATAAATGCAATATCGTTTGGGATAGGAAATTCCAAGAAACTGCAAAGAGGAGAAGCGGGTTAATGTACCAAACAGATATGAAAATATGTACAAAAAGAAGAACCTCCGCAGCTTTCTTAAACCTGTGCTATCTATCCAAAGTTCATTCAGTACATCTTAATTAGGCATATAACTAGCGAAAATGCGGAGGAGCACCCGGCGACGACGCCCCCTGGAATCTCACCGTTGCCTTCACAACCAACCAACGCAGATCCCGCGCGTATGCACATCGTATAATACGCTCCCGGCAGCTCGGGCAACAGCGTGGTGACGTCAACCATCAATAAATGACCAGCAGAAGCTCACCCATGTGAGCAATAAATGATCCGCATGCAGCCTCATTAGCTTAATCAGGAGATTAGTTATATTATATTATATTCACCTACCCATCATTTCAACTCTTATTTTCAGTTGTTATATCTTTTGAACCGAATTTCTGATTTTTGATTTTTTTATATATTTGAGCTCTTGTTGAGAAGATCTTCAAACAAGATCAATATTGGATATTTTTCATGCATATTTTCAAAAAAGCTCAAAATTCGACTTTTGAAAATGGTGTTGAAACCACAAATATTATATGCATATTATTATTATTATTTGTGACATCACAATTTTTTAAAACATTTTCTAAATACTAGGTAAATATTCATATTTTTGAAATGTTAAATTTTTAATATATATTACTATTTTTTCCAAAATTGAAAAAATTCGGATATTTGCAAAATATTATTTTTACAAATGTTTAATTTTTGAAAATCATAGACAATAAAAATTCAACTGTTTGTGGAGAATAAATAATACTATTTGGAAACATTTATGACATATTTTGTATATATGTGAAATTTCGGAAATAAATATTTATATTTATTTATTTTCTTACTTTTTAAAATGAATATTGAACAAATTTGGAAAACATTCAAAAAAAGTTTAAAAAATTGTTTTTTCTAATATATATATATTGAATTATTATTTTTGAAAACATTTAAAAAATTTAATAATAAACAAATGGAAAATTTTATGACATATTGTATAGACGTGAATTTGGAAAACATTAACAATATATATTAAATTTGGGACATTAAAAAATGAATATTTAAAATAACATTATCGATAAACATTTAAAAAATATTAAATTGATAAATAAATTGATAAAGCCGAATTTTGAGCTTTTTTAAAATAGCATGAAAAATATCCAATATTGATCTTGTTTTGAAGATCTTCTCAACGAGATCTCAAATATATAAAAATATCAAAAATCGAAAATTCGGTTCGAAAATATAACAATTCAAAATAAGACTGAAAAGGATGGTGGGTGAATAGAATAATATATAACTAATCTATTGATTAAGTTAACGTGAGGCTGCGCATGCACATCATTTATTGTTCACATCCGTCCATTAGACTAATTAACCGCCCACTAGACTGTTAGTGCACATGCATATTTAACCCTCCTATTAAATGCACCCTTATAGATGCTGTTGGATGTTGTATCAATGATGTCAGCGTCCTGTATTTATACGATCGGTAGGTGGGAGACGCTTCTTTATTTAGTAATCGCGAAGTCCTAACAGTCATCCAGATTCGCTCCTCGCGTGTCTCCGTGAGCCAAAAGTCCGCGTCGATATAAATAGTCCCCAAAGAAAATCCGCATCATGACCTAACACAGCGGCTATGGGCGGGAGGTTTAGTACCTACACTTACTGAAATAGTATCAAGTAGTTACAAGGTGTAACCTCCCAAACATAAACCACAAAAGAAATTACCTGCTGCAAATTGAAGCTGCTATGGCCAGATCTCCTGCAGTCTCTGTCAACTCGAAGCCACTAACCACGTTCAGAAAAATAACCTGCAGCGCAAACACAAAATATCTGTACCAGAACCAGAATGTGGGAGCAGAGCTGGCAACCAAACATCTACGATAATACCCACTGTACAAAACATCTAAACGATTGATTTATACTCAAAATACACCCAAACCATGGTACACTACCAAAAGTGTTAGTAAAACTAATCACAGTTAGGCCAGTGCAATCCATGTCATGATAGTCCCTTAATACTACATGTTAGCCATGCCAGCATGTGTCAATGATTCTACACCAGGAGACATATGTGGTTTGGTGGAGCTTGGTGCAAATTGGTTAATTAGGTCTGTTGGCAGGTCAACAAAGCAACTAGCGATCCTACGCATGACACCAGCTTACTGATTGTGTCTCTGAATTAACACTGAAACCTCGTAGTTACTAGAAAGAGCTAGACAAATAGAAGCTTCAGGAGCTTACGTTATCCTGAAGTTTTAGACCTGCTTGTCTCATAAGAACCTGTAGAGTTAAGAAAGAGATCAGTTGGCATTATTTGCAGCTCAGCTCTAACACTAAAATACTGCATTCGGCGGGCGAGAATGAATTTGCAACACTAATACAGTCCATTCGCCTGGATCTTATATCCATGGGTTTAGTTCAAATATATACATCATAGGCAATGCTTATGTGGGACAGAATGCTTTATTGGTGTGGAAGTATTAGTGATGATTAATTCTTACTGATATTATCACATCAGCTCTGCTTATCGGTATGCCAACAACTTGTCCTCGAGTACGAGAACCAGGAACACACAGTGCCTGAAAAAAGACACAAATTGCATCTTACAGATAAAGACTCATGATTCTCCAACTGCAGTCTAAAATGTGCAAGAAAAAAGTTTAACTGTGCAAAGAAATGTAAAGTATATTCAAAACAGTGGTAAGGAAAGTTCCACAGGTAATTTATTTTTACATTCCATGGTTTCAAGTCTCAACTTAACTTCACTATCAAGAGTGCCCAAGATTACGAATGATCCTCCACAAAGTCCAACATAGAGTGAAGTTTGTCTTTTTACCAAAACATAGTGGAGCGAAAAAAAAGGCTATGAAAAAGCGCAGTATCATGCGCCATATTTAAAAGACTGTTACAAGCTTTACAAAAACAAAGAGTCTAGTTCGTAACACATAAAGTTCCGCCCCGCTCGGTAGCTAAAATAGGCTACGTTAGTTATAATATTTCTCCTCAGATTTAGCTCTTTTTTAACTAATCTCATGTTATGCAGGACTTGGGGGATGCCCGCTTGCAACCCTAGTAATACAGTAATTTCTTAAGTTCACTTACTGAAACTACATTTTTATACAAAAAGAACCTTCAATGCAACAAAATATGGATTTATCGGTAAATGAAAAGTTTCGTTTTGAAAAAATAGCTTAATGCAATACTGCACCAAGAGAACAAAGGAAACAATATTAAGTGGAAGGAAACTAAATTACAGGCTCAAGAATGATTATCATATGTAGACTGTACCTGAACTTCAACAGCGAAGGTCCTGGATCCATCCAAAACAACAGCGACAGCAAGCCCAGCTAGTATTTCAGAATCAGAGGCATGTTCAGTTAAGAACATCTCACTAGGATTCAGAACAGCTTGCAGACCAGATTCTGACATTTCAAATACACCAAGCTGACAAAAAAGGCATGAGTTCCATACATTTTATTTAGGGGCAGTCTGCAGCTGATATGTTATGCAGTGGAACCTAGTTGGTTGAATGGATCTTTGCTAATTCCAGTAGGATGTTGTTACGTCTCACACAATAATGCTTTTAATTAACTCACATACACAAGTCGATAATAGAAGTGCTTTCGTAAAGCCACAACAATGTTGTACAGATCCTTAATAGCTTTAAGAAATCCATTTTAATTTATTATGAACCAAATTCAACATAATATTTAAAGGAAACAGGTAGTCAACTTTTTGTAGATGGCCAGGAAGTTAGGGATTTGAAATTTAATGTTTCTGTAGCATAGGCGGTTTTCAGGGAGAATTTTTCTTAGCAAATCACTGTAGGATCCTTGCCGCAGCAGAAACTAATTTCATGCATTGCGATTCAATCGGATAATTCAAATACCTGGAATGCCACAGCACTATGCCGTACTCTCCCCTGCCATGTGATAATGCAGAAGACAGCACACAATATGTGCCCCAGCCTAAGAAGGGGACCAAGGGAAGCAGATGAAAGGACCGTGACAAGAGAAAAGGGAGGGGAGATGGAGAGCTCAAGGCAGCAGCCAGATTGGTAGGGGAGTAATGTAGAACTAGTGAATATTGGGATTTCATGTAAACAATATTTCATTTTATTTTTCTCGAACACTTATCTAAATGCATGTCATTTGTATTAGAAGAAGAGCAGAAAGATGGCGCGAAATTTACAGCCAACTCAAGCGAAAAAACAAAGAAAGAGGAAGTACAAATGCAAATGGCCAGCGAAAAAGGAAAATCCAAACTGTACACCTAAGCTAAGAGATGTGGAAGGAAGAGAGAGGAGCAATGCCAGCCTAAGAAGGGGACTAGGGAAGCTGAGAAAAGAACCATGAAGAAACAAGGGGAGGGGAAATGGAGAGCTTAAGACTCCATGCAAATGCTTAATATTTGAATAAGAAAGATCATCAATGGCTAAAAGCCTGAAAACGTTTGTACTTTCCTCCTAGCAACCTTCCACATTGTGTAATATATTATACTATCATCATAAGAAATAAAATCAATTTTGACAGATCCTGAATATATCTTGTAGGGTTTTCTGAACCAGACTAACCCACTCAGAATCAGGAAGGAACCGTTTACTTATCTTCCACGATATCAAACCGAAGAAGGTCAATGTGAATCTGCTGGATAACAGATAAACTGTTTCTGGGAAGGATATAAGTATTACAAGGGGGAATTCTAAATGAATTAAGCCTTACTTTTCATCTAGAGCCACACCTTTTTGGCTTAGGGGATTTTCACAGGGAAAATCTCTAATCATGGTATAATCTACTGAACATATAAATTACTGGTCACATGAACTGGAATATCATGTCAGAGGTTTAAAGGCAACAAAGGAAACAATATGTTAGCACTAACAGGACAGGTAAACATGGCATAGATGTTTTTCAAATACTAAAGAAATGCATTGCAATTGACAGGACCATAGGGTTATGTGTATACCTCATCTGTTGAACCAAAACGATTCTTCACTGACCGTAACAGTCGATGAGATAAGCATCTCTCTCCCTGAAAGAAGAACACCAAGCTTGTCACGTTTGCAACATATAATATTTAGAATTGCATAAAAGAGTGAAGTTGCACAGTTTCAGAAATTTACATGTTTTTTTACCTTAGTGGTAAACAATGGTATTAAATTTCTGAAAAGGCTATATGACCTGGAACATTCTATGAAGGCAATGACAAAAGATGAAGAATCTTGATGTTTTTTGTTAGTGAAACGGCATCACATAGAAGATGATCCCAAGAATAGGAGACACCGTTTTAATGTGGAAAACCCTTGCACGGACAAACCACGATCGCACAAAGGGGGAAGACAATATATCAGGAGACTACAAGTAGGGATGTTACAACGGCTCTCTGTCATCTCTACTTTCATCTCCCACGGTTTACAGGGAGGGGGTGGGGGGCCAAAAGGCAACTTCATGGCTCACATAGCAGCACAACTGCTAGTGCAAAAGGAAAACAACTTCAGATAGGCTCGGTACATAAATTTTATGAAGGAATACAAAGTGGTGTACTGGTGTTTCGAAAATTAGGTCTAAGCTAATATTTTCCAATTCAGAAAGAGTCTGTAACAGTGAAGAATTTTAAGCCATTGCAGAGGATCCCTATCTCTTACACGCATATAGAAGACCCAAGGTTGTAGAAGACCGAGTTGTGTTCCAGTGATAACTAGAACGGAAGTTAGATTTTGTGATATGCCGTGCTAGGTCAACTCTAAAAAATTGGAGGAAAACTCCTGTTGGTATGTGGTCAGTTCAGCCAAGTCATGATTTTTTAAGAAAAAATCGTCAAATCTTCCTCGTGTTTGTAATGAGGACAGATGCAGTTTTCTTGTAGACAGTTACAAACCTGTTAGGCTGTTACTGTGTTTAGTTTACAAAAAAATTGTGCAATCGAAGATCCTTTACAAAAAACAATTATGTATATAACATTCCCAAGCATTCATCACATAAAAAAAGGACCACTACAAGGAAGCAGTAAAAGTCTGGTGCATGCACATGTATAATCTATAAAGTTATGCTAAATTCTAACACGGAAGTCCAGTATACCACTTTATACAAGCAAAACATGTACTATGAAGCAGTATTTTACTAACCTCCATATATAAAACAACATCCACTATGTGCTCTAGAATACGAGGGCCAGCAATATCCCCAGTTTTTGTGACATGTCCAATCTAGAGAAAGAGAGAAAACATAATCAAGGAAACATAACTGCCCATATGTGCAGGACATAAGATGAACTTCTCGCAGTGTATAACTTACCAAGAAAACAGGGATATTTGTCATTTTCGCAAAACTTAACAAGGCAGATGTGCATTCCTTGACCTATGCTCGGCACAAGAATAGGACATATTTTCAGCACGAAGATACGAAAATGAGCATTGTAAGAATAATCACATTATGTTCAGTATCAGAACTTACGTTAATATTTTATGTGCAATCTTCACCAAATTAAATTGTTACCAGATACAATACTAGAATTCACAGAAGTAGTCAAGTTCTCCAGGATAAGCTACCTTGATATGTATTCATGATGTTTTTTTTTAACAACAATATTTATTCATGATGTTAGTTTAGTTGAGCGGGACACTTGGAGAGTTAACATAATAGGAAATACTAATATAAATGGCACCAGCATGAACCCATGCTTTATATAATTTAGTAAGAAACATGCAAAGCATGACTCAACACAATCCGGAAAGTATCAGCGGAAAAACCTGCACTTGATTCCCAGCACTTCCAGCAAACGCTCTTAGATAGACTGTCTGAATTGAATCAACGATAAGAGCCCTTGGAGATAATGGCTGGATTTTGTCCAATATATCCTGTGGAACCAGAAGTGAGAGAACATGAATAGTTTATCAGTTATGATTTGTCTGCTATAATTCTCTCAAGAGGGCCGGCAAGATAAAAGTTCTTTGATTTGGTTGGTTAGCTGGCAAAATATTCTCAGATCTTAAATACTCCCTCCGGTCCGGAAAAACTATCGCACCTACAGCTACAATTTTGTGCTTTGTAAGTTCACTCTTACCACACTTAATATGGACTGGAGGGGGTATGAAAAATCTTATTTGCAACTAGTAGTGTTGCCTCTATTATGATTTTAGGTAGTTATAACTTCATCAACTATGAAAGCCTAGCTTTAGAATACCGGCATAATGCCAGCGCTACAAGAAAGCCAACATTGTCAGGCTCTATTTAAATAAATGGTCCTTAAGTGGTTTATTGCTGCCTGGTGAAAATTTGGACTGCCCATAAAGAATTTCAGAGTATTTGATCATAAAAACTTTCAGCTCTATGAGTAACTGGGTGTGGAGTAAAATTAAGTACCTAATCTATCAGTACTCAGAAGCCATACTAGGAGGTATGGAAAGAAGCTCTGACAAGAACAAGGAAGGTCCACCACTCTTTAGCACTCGAGAACATATGTATTCAATCGCACTTG
The DNA here is from genome assembly GCA_947311845.1 of Poa pratensis. Classification (NCBI taxonomy): domain Eukaryota; kingdom Viridiplantae; phylum Streptophyta; class Magnoliopsida; order Poales; family Poaceae; genus Poa; species Poa pratensis. The sequence goes on from CAMZMU010000085.1 coordinate 43,461,655, forward strand.
GCCCATTTAATAAAATTAAAGGTTTTCAGTTCTCCAAATTCCAACAGTACAGCTGACGTAGTATGTTTATGTTTCCTCAAAAGAAAGGTCGAGAACCTAAGGAAATGAGAGTAAAATGATGCCAACAAAATAATGTTACCTCAATATCTGTACTAGAGTATAAGTACAAATCTCTAGACCTGATACTCATCCGGTCAGCCCTATTTGCAATTTGCTCGATGCTCTGCGGAGGGAATTACAACTTGTCATTTAATAATGCTCCAGAAAATAACAAAAAAAATGAAAATATGAAAGATAGAAGGATATCATATGAGTGTTATATGGATTAGTCCATGGGAGATTTTGTCAAGAAGAACACAAAGAAGTTAAGAAGGTGCAAATGATGGAAAATTGGACAAGGCTATAAACAAACCTCCTCACCGGACACGTATACAACAGGAGAAGATCCTTGGTCCCCAGAACCATCAGATACAATAGAAGCAAGCTACACAGAAGAATGTTGTTACATTCCAAAGGAATTGGGTCTAGAAATCCCAAACTCCAATACTCAAAATGTAAGTAACTAAGTAGATTTAAAATTCCGAGCATGTAAGTAGATAACGGAATACAGTCATCTTAATGGGTGACGCGAGAAGAATAAGCAATACCAAATTAACAATGAATAAACAGAGGTGTACATTTACCTGTAACATCAATGAACTTTTGCCGACACCTGGATCCCCACCTACTAAAACCAAAGAGCCTGCAAAACTACATGTATGATGGCAATCCATGAAAAACAACAGGTACTGCATTGATACCGTGAAATACAGAAAAGCTCCATTCAATGCAGCAGATGCACTTTTTATAGAACATGGCCAACACTCAAATGTAACAGAAAAATGAAATGCCCCGAGATGGGAAGTGAACGTAGTGCCCAAGGTTGCAAAAAATGGTATGGAACTCCTTTGTTTGAGTTTCACAATAATTGTTCATTAGTTGCTTTGGTGATCTACAATCAAATATACCTGTTGTAAGGGAGGTAAATTATTGGGTAGGAATTACCTTAGTGTAGAAGGTTACAGTTTATGAGGAGAAGGTATGACACCCTTCTGGTAATAAATTGCCAGTCCCTGGTTCTTATATTTAATTTGAATTATGAAGAAAATTATGAGTTGAAATAACTAAAGCCGTCATCTGATATCTGAAACCTTAATTATCCCGGCATACGAACTGGTAAAGAATAAAGGAACAACAAGCATCTGGAACGAAAATGTAGGCATAAGATGCGAGTTCCGAGCCAAATCAAGCAACATTGAAAGACAAAAACAGTCGGGACGTGGCAATGAAAACTAAAATAGAGAGTTTATGAGTACATGATTGTGCTCTGTACTCTATGTTCAGTATGTGGTACAGATGGCTCACTCTGAGGCTAGCTAATTTCGAAAGTGTCATCTGATTGACACCATATTTGATGAGATATGGTTGTCCTAAGCAATTTAAGAGCTTTGGTGGAACTGCAAGATGTATGCCACGGTTCTCGCTTTATACAAAATACGACCCCTGACTGATCCTACAGAAACTGTCCTTTCAGTAAGTACCAAAGAAGTTAGAGTGATGTTATACCAGGAACAACGCCACCTCCAAGCACCCGAGCAATTTCATTTCCGAAGGTCCCAGGACTGCAAGTGAGAAAATCCATATACATCATCAGCTAATAATGGGGAAAATATTCAGTGAGCTACCAAGTACTAACAACAGTTCGAAGAAACTACTACCCTAATGCTGATTTCCATGTTTGCGCAGAACAGTCATAAATTTGTACTCCCTACATATTAACACGATGTATCCACACACACACCAGTTGGGAGAAGGAAAACAAATCAAGCCAGAGAATCTAAAAAAAAAACTAATCAAGCCAGCATTTCCCCAAATTTGGACCGGGGGTGAGAAATTTTACAGCGGTATGCGCCAGCCCGCCTGGTCGAACCCCTTGGTCACCTCCCGGAGGCTCTTGGGCACCATCTCCTTGCTCTTGTGCGGGATCCACGACCGGCCGGCGTGGTGCGAGCCCTCCGCGTCGGCGGAGTCGGCCCCGGGAAGTACTTGGTGAGGGTCCCCACGGCCTGGCAGCTGCGGCACGTGCCCCACCACTGCGAGAACCCGTCCCCGCAGTTGCTGCAGACGTAGGTCGTCCTCGCCGCCTTGCCGGCCTTCCCCACGGCCCTCCTCCCGGTGGCCACATCCGCCCACCTCTCGCCCTTCCGACCAATCGGTTTCCCCTTCCGCTTCACCTCCGCCTTCGTCTCCTCCTCCTCCGCCTCCTCCTCCTCCTCCTCCTCCTCCTCGGGGATGGAGGGAGGAGGGGACGGCTGCGCCTGCGTGACGATGCGGCCGGCGACGGGGTCGAACACGCCCCACGAGGCTTCGGAGTCGGCGGGGGTCTCGGGGTCGGAGGCGGCGGCGGCGGCGTCGTTGGCCGCATAGAGGGCGTCCAGTGCGCCGGAGGGGTCGTAGAAGGACAGTCCGTCGTCGGTGGGTCGGGACGAGGAGGATGAGGAGAGGAAGCGGGGGTGGGGGAGCAGCAGCGGGGGGTTAGGGAGCGGGCGGAGGCGGTGGAGAGGGATGCGGCGGTAGAGGCGGAGGAGGGAGCGGAGGGAGGAGGCGGATGGGAGCATCGCGGCGGTGGTGCGGAGCATGGAAGGGGAGGGAACCGGGAGCGGCGGCGAGGTTTTTTGCAGGGTTTTGTGGAGGGTTGGGCGGCGGAAACGCGGCGCGACGGCGCGGGAAATGGCAGGGGTCGCCGCGCCGGGTCTGGAGGAGAGACGAAAGGAAAGAAAAATTAACCTTTTGGCGGAGAGCGCTGTTTTTTCGCAAATTAACCTATTTTTTAGGAGCTTTTTACAAGTGTATTACATCTAGCCTATGCATAACAAAGATGTACACAGCCGAAACATGTACGGGAGTACGAAATATAAAAAAGTGATGAGAAATTGTAAGAACGCCTATGATGATGGAGGGCCAATCCGCAAATTATGCTGTCATCCATGTTGGGATAAAAAGTCTCTCGTCGTATCCTCCAGTCTGGTACACAACTCTATAAACAGGTATCGATGCCCCGCATGTTGCAACTGAGACCACGAACGGAGCGTAGTTGTACTCCTGTAGATAACCTAACAATTTTTAGCATTGAAAACCTTGTCATTTCTACATAGCAAAAGCGACCATTTAACGGCAAGCGTTGCCACTCTAATAAGTTGTTTGAACCTATTGTCTACCCATTCAGCCAATTGCCAAAAATATTGGCAATACTTTTGGGTGGATATAGAGAAGAACCTATTTGGATGATTGACCATATAGAACTAGCACCATTACATTCGAAGAACAAGTGTCTAATAGTCGCGTATTTATGACAGAAGACACACTTTTTACTTCCATGCCAATTGCGTTTTGCAAGGTTGTCTTTTGTAAGAATTACTCCTCGACGAAGATACCACGCAAAGACTTTGTTTTTTAGTGGAATCTTCATCTTCCAGATACCATGTAAAAATTACTTCTCGACGAAAATACCACGCAAATTAACATACTCAGCCTTTTCGCAATTTCAAAAGTAAATACGAAAACACTTTAAGAGATTTGACAAAAAAAAGGAACAAATATATGATAGTGTTCCATATATGTACAAGGTTTCACGATGAATTGATATTTGTGATGCTTTGTGCGAAAAAATAAAATCAGTGCTCATTTGTGACAACAAAATATCAAGAAAATGAGCATGAATTTTTTTTTTCGCGCGTGGCACCACAAATATCAACTCATCACAAAACTTTGACATATGTGGTTCACTAGCATATGTTTGTTTCCCCTTTTCCAATTTTTTTGGAGTGCTTTCAAAAAGAAAAATGAAATTCGAAAACAGGCAGGAATAGGTGAGCTCGGGAGTCAAAGGGGATTTTCGTGAACTGTTGTACAAATTTCGTAGAAGTAAGAATGAATCCAGGGTAAAACTCATCCGTAAAATTTTGGATTTTCCTTTTTGCAAACAGGGCAGGAGCTTTGGGTAAACATGGTGGTCGGATCAAAGGATTAACAATTAGAACACGACACGGTAATAACCAAAGGGTCACAGACTAAGTGATTAAATTCTCGATATGCCTCGCGCTTGGCTTGACCTAGGCTAGGCTCTTCCTTCCTCCTTAATTCGCGAGCATTGTGTTCCTTCTAGACTTTTCAACATACTATAATGTTTGTCGGTTGGAGCCATCTTGAGGAGAATCTAGGGTGCTTGGCTAAGATATCCCAAAGGTCTTTCTACACCCAAGATAGAATGTGTCGGCTTAAAAATATGTTACGCGAACCAAAAATACTTGGCGCTCCATATCTGAGTGGATTAACGCCAATAGAATAACATGTGATCAACAATTTCAGTGGAAATATTGCGAAACTTGGAGAGGAGGTCATGGGGTCATCCCTAGTGGCAAGCCGATTCGCATTACATAGCATGTTTTGCGTCGCGGTCCAGGTGAAGATTTTGCCTTTGTAAGGTGCCCAAGTTGAGCATGAGGTTTCCAAGTGATTGAGCCGAGGATCTGCGCATGGAATCAGAGCTTATGAAAAGAAAATGCAAACAAGCCAACAGAGTTGCCTACATAATAGGAACCAAAACAACTTAAAGTGGATTAACAAGGCACATAAGTTTCAGGATCACACTAGCTAATAGAGTATGAATAACAAATTTTGCCTTAGAAATAATTAAACAAATTACAAACTCTTCAAGACTCAAGATACAACCAATAGGATACTCGGTGTACTAAAATGTCCCGGCCTTTGCCAATATCATTCTTAAGCCCTTTACATTTTTGCATGTCGCCCATTTTCTGTTCACCTTTTTGCATTATTGTTGTTTCCTTCTTATCCACTCAGATTCATTTGACAAAATTAGCTCGGTTTTTGCATGAATTCCAATAAAGATTTTAACAACGAAGTAAACATTAATGAGTTTATAAAATTATTTTCAGTGGTCAAATCAGGTTCATACATAAGTACAAATGAGTCCGTTGAAATGTATCTATGAACCCACAGACCACGAGGGGGTCGAGAGGCAATGGATATGAAGGGAGAACATGGAGGAAAAGGACGATCGATAGCCCGGTTAGGGTTGGATAGGATGATGAGCGGGGATGTTCGGCTGGGTGTGGTTATTCTCTCCCGTGGACCACGAGTTAAATCCTAAATATTGTGAGGGCTAAAATTTAAATGTGTCTCAGTCTTTGACCAATCGAGGTATTTACTCGAGCCTCCATTAATTTAAGGTTAGAGATGGTACTGGAGGCCAACACTAGTGGAAAATCCGCACTCCAATAACGCTAACCGTCATACCACATTAGCACTTCTGTAAGATCTCAACACTTGAATCCGTTGGGATCCTCCAATATTCACCACGTTAGAATCGTGGCGTCCAAAATGGTAATTACACTCTCCGTGATATGCTGATAAGATTGTGAACATTGATGTTTTCGTAAGATGCAATGGCAGCAAAATTTGCATATCGGCCGGTGCTATACAATACATCTATGCTCCACAGTGGGTTAATTAAGTCGCAAACTTTGTTCAATAAAATAGCCCCCTTTTAAGGATATAACTTTCTTGTTAAACTTGTAGTGATCCATATATCTTCTCATACAAGTAATTGCTTCTCCCATTCTCGAAATACACCATCCGGTTATTTTTCCACGTATAAGAACTTCTACTTTTAATTTCGCTTTTGCTAACACTCGGCTGCCCGATTTTTAATTCATGTCTCGGTTGAATCTTGGAACCGAGCGATCGATCAATCAGGTTTCAGGATTGTTTCGGTCTGTTATGCCAAGTCGTGGGCTCGTGGCCCGTTTACTGCTCATTCTTTCTTGTTGCTCATTTCGTTTATGTTTTACTTTTTTATTGGGCTTGGGCCCTTTCTATTCTGGCTTTGGTTATTTTTCGTGTTTGGCGTTTGGGCTTTAGATACCAGATAGACAATTTGCAAACGATGCTTGCACATAATTTTGTTTAGAGTGCAATTGCAGTTCTAAAAAAAGAGTGAAATTGCATATTAGTTTATTTTATTTGCAATTGGATTTTCTTTTTAGCTGTAAATGCACATGAAAATCACTATAACTTTGTTATAGCCTTTTGAGTTATCATGTTGTGCACGCTAACTTGATGTGGAATTGCACACTAAAAATGGAAGATCCATTAGTTAAACAAATCACCATAGTTTAAATAGCCCGCTATAATTCTGTTATAGCCTTTTGAGCATGTTGCCGCTAAATTGATCCATATATATTTTTTCGCTGTAACCTATCTGGTTGCGATTAGCTCGTTGTAGTCTCATTTTAAGGATTGCCCCTATTTGCTATAACATGCTATTAAAACTATTGCATAAAATCCTTGCACAAAGGGAATTCATACATGAGATATTATTTAGTGACATAAAGAATATTGTAAGTCGATAATGAAAAGCTAATTGATATAAAATTTAGCACGTTTCTGTTGGGCTAGCTGTGGGTAACTGAACAAATGGAGAATCAGTAAATATGAATGCTAATATATAGAACCAAATGAATAAAATAGACATGACAGCAGTTTTTCTTTCTCGAGAAAACTCAAATCCTTTGGGTTTCTATTCATTATAATGGAGAAGGTTCAATACACTCCTCCTAAGAGGTCGGGCGAGCAAAGACAAAATGACAACAGATAAAAGGTAGATTGACCTTGCATATAGATTCAGTTCATGGTGCCCAGCTGATAAGAGGTAAATTGACCTTGCATATAGATTCTGTTCAATACAAAAAAACTGACCTTGCATATAGATTCTGTTCATGGTGCCCAAGCTGATTTGAAGTAAAAGGTAGATTGAATACATAGATCACAAATATCATGGGCAAAGAACATGTTGTTGAGGCATCAGCACCGCCACATCAAGTTCTGTTATCTTTACTCTATTGTCTAATACTACCATGCTCCAAACAGGAAAAAATACAGCCGGCAGAAGTATGATGTCAGTTCTGTATACTCATATACAGTGGTATGAAAATCTACAGAAAGACACACGAGCAAATTGAAATACATGCCGCGATGAAAGTCTGCATAAGATAAGTGTGGAATTATCAACCTGGTAAGGCCAGTCAGGAATTCAGACTGGTTAAACCACATCTAGCAGAAAAAAGACTGCCCTACCATCTTTGTAAGGAATCCATGTATAAGCAATAGAATTATTATATTATGGAAAAGTCTGAACGGGCCCAAAGAAGTTGTTCTGCACATCATCGCGTGGGGTGGAGATATAGCAGTGGAGAACATAGCCAGGAGAGGGCCGTGAGCCGGACCGCGGTGAAACAGCAATGACCCACATCCCAACCCACGAACACCTGCACTCCTCCCACCTCCTCCTTCACATAGTGTCCAGGACAGCCACCGGCACCAAGCTCCTCGCTGCATTTGGAAATGGACCAAGTATGTAAGAGACAAATCATTTAAAGAACACAAAATCGAGATGGAAAGCAGGAAAGGGATGGTCTGAAGTTAAAGTCTGTAGTTCCTTTTAACAGATCAAGCCATAATTTGTATGGAAGTAATTAGATTTTATTTTGATGCTGACCACTTCATAATGTTGATCTTGGACCAGACCCTTTTCCCTAAACACGTGGGATTCGAGAAAACATCAGAAACGGGCATATAACTTTTATGTACAGAACTGCAATTAGATATTAGTTGGCCACTCCATGTTTTTTGTGTTCTTTGTTTTTTGGTTTTCGCCGGACCAGCTGTAATTAAACTCTTTTGTTCTACCTAATCGAATGGCAAACGACTGCCTTGTCCTCAAAAAAAGATATTAGTGTGTGTTGCCTTACATTTTCCATGGCTGGAGTCTCATCTCTCAATTGTTTTGATGCTTCCTCATGCATCTCCACGGATGCCCCCTGCATCTTTAAACCTCCAGATTTTTTCTCTCTTTTGATGACAACAATAACGGGCTAACGGCACCATGCTAAGAATGATGCACACACGTTTAGGACCATAAAATCCAAGCAATCACATTATCAAAGACCTTCTGTATTGGATATTGCATCGAAGTAACTAACCTCGCCATTAGCCATTGCAAATTGTCAGGTGTCGAATTCCCAAATCTAAATACCAGAACCACAGCTCCAAGAATTCCCCGTACAAATGGAGCCAGAATACAGATGAACACGTGGACTGTAGCACATGAACCGTTAGCAGCCGAATAAAGCATCATCACTTAGAAGAATACCCAAGAAAATAAATCACTGGAGCAAGTTGGAACTATCAGGCCCAGCAATCTGTAGACCACAAAAGGCGAAGAGAGCTAGACGAGAACCATAGCCGCTGGAGCTTGGAGTTGATGTTTCTGGAGTAATAAGGAGGAAGTTCACAGCGATAGATCACACATATATTATTATATTATAGTCTGTGAGAGACTGTAACGTACCTCCACCATCTGCCGCCTGCGAGTGGCGCACTGAGCTGTGATTAATGGCAATGATTGCTTGCTTGAACGCCACCGGATCAGCTTCGTCAGTAATGCATGGACGAAGAAGAGCCCCTTAGCATTTTCCGTTGCGGAGGCCTGAATCGCCATGGAAGGCGCTCCGCCCTCGCCGCATCACCTTCCCAATCGGCCAACCCCAACCAGCATTGTGGCTTCTCCTTCCCTACCGCATTGCGCCGGCCCCAATCCCTCCTCCTTCACCTAGCAGCGATCGAGTCGGCCTTTTGGTTGTCGATCTCGGCCATCGTCGATAGCAGCGAAGTCCCGCGTCGGTCCAATAAACAAGTTAATGGGCTTTGGGGCCCGAGTAACCACAGAAGCTCTATTCGATCCGCAGAGCAGCGTCCTCAGGGAGTGTCAAAAAAAAAAAAAAAAAAAAAAAAACTGGCCCAGGTGGGTACAGCATGGGAATCCGACGGCCAGAAACACGCAGATGGCTCGATCGGACGGTTAAAATCGCTGATGGCGTGAGATGCCTCATGTTTGTCTCAGTTTGAATGTCCCTAATATTGCTTTGCTAACATTGCAGGCAAGACTCAAGAACCCAGAAACCCATAAACCGCTCTTTGTGTTGTTTTGTGATACAAAACATCCACCATGCCGACCAATGCACCGCCCAAGTTTTATACTGACCGTCCGGCGTGATTACCTCCGAGCTGACACACTGTCTACGGGTAGATTAGCACAGAGATCGGATCGGAAGGAGTATTTTTCATTCGAGATCATACATTAACCCTCATGGTGTACTATCTCGCAGGACCACGTACGGCAGCTAGCTAGCTGAGCTGATGATGGCTCGCGTGCTCCGAACCTCCGTCGTTGAGCCCTCGCCGTCGTCCGGCGGTGCCAACCTCCCCGAGCACTCTCTCCCGCTCACCTACCTGGACGCCATGTGGCTACACACCTCGCCGGTAGAGCGCGTCTTCTTCTTCCACCGCGCGCACGGGCACCTGCACGGCCGCACCGTCGATGCCCTCATGTCCAGCCTGCAGGACTCGTTGTCCAAGGCGCTCCGTTCCTTCTACCTGCTCGCCGGCCACCTACACCCCACCGCCGGCAACCTTAACCGGTATGAACTCCGCTACGAGCCGGGCGATGGCGTCAGCTTCACCGTCGCCGAGTATGACCATGTCGGCGTGGACGAGCTCGCCACTGACGAGCCGACGGGGCTCGCCAAGATCGCCCCGCTCGTGCCGCCGCTTCCGGAGGGTGGCGCCGTGCTCGCTCTCCAGGCCACTGTGCTCCACCGCGGTGGCCTCGCTATCGGCGTGACCGTCCACCACGCCGCCTGCGACGGCGCGTGCTCCACGCACTTCCTTCACACATGGGCCGCCTTGGCGACGGCGGCGTCAAGAGGCGCCTCCGCCGTGCCGGAGCCCCCCGTGATCGGCCGCACCTTCGTCCAAGACCGCGACGACCTCTACGACCCTTTCGCGGCTCCCAGGCCATACAGGGACAGCGACGGGAAGCTCCTCAGGGCCAGGGCCGTCTCCAGAAATTTGGGGACCCAGTGGGGAATGTAAAATGAGGTCTTCAAATTTTTTAAGAGTATATAATTAACATAACTAAAGCATTTTAAGACATAAATGCAGAAACAAATCAAATGATCCACAAAAGATTTGATCTTCAAATTTTAGGTAGTACAACTACTAAGAATGTGAAATATATAAAAAAGACTTAGAAAGCACTAACATAAGACTCCTCGTGCTTGATCGCTCGTTGGATATCAGAGTATATACTAAAAAAAAGAAAACCTAGAAGCTACTGACACGGGGGAATTTTATCGTGAAAGGCAGGAGTGCATGCGGTGCGGGTGCTTAGCAAAAATATTCCAATATAGCTTTTTTTTGCGCTCAACAAGTCTGATGGGCCTTATCACTTAAGCCCCAGGCGTAAAGCGAAGGCCCACCACGCTTTGTCTTCTTCTCAGATACACCTTCGAGGCTGGAGCGCAAGCTCCGATCGTCCATCCATGGCGGCTCGATCCATCATCCATGGAGGCTCGGGTCGGACGCTAGAGGCAAGGCTGGGAGTGGGGCGAACTATCCTATTCTGCCATCGGAGACCTGGGGTGGCCGTGGCTTCACATCCCAAGGCTGTGTCTCCCGATTTGGGGCCCCAAATTTTGGGGGCCCTGTGCCATCGCACAGCTCGCACGTCCTCGTCGACGGCCCTGCTCAGGACGCCCGACGCTGCCGACAAGCTCCTCGCTACTTTCTTGCTGTCCGAGGAGCACCTGCGGAGGATCAAGGACACGGTCGCCCACGAGGCGGCACGCCGCGGCGTTTCGCTGCCGTCGCCTCGCCCCACGTCGATCGTGGCGACGTACGGCTTCATCTGGCACTGCTACTACCGGGCCAAACAATCTGGCGGCGGCGAAGGCGAGTCTTCTGGCGCCAGCAGCGACGGCGCCTACGCCGTGTTCGCCGCCGACCACCGTACGCGGCTGGACCCGCCCGTCCCTGCCAGGTATCTCGGCAACTGCGTGGGCCTATGCTTCGCCTCGGCGAGAAAGAAGGAGCTGGTCACCGCGGGCGGCCTCTTTGCCGCGTGCTCCGCGGTCGCTGCCGCCATTGACGAGGCGGTGCGCCGCAGCGACGACGGGCGGGGCTGCTGGGATGGCTGTCTGGAGCGCGTCGTCGAGGCGTACGGCACCAGGGTCCCGCTGACGCTCACTACACCACGGTAGGCATTTAGGGGCACTTTGCTTGAGGCACTTAGCAAAGTGTCCCAATAGGTACTACCTATTGGGGCAGATTGTCAAAGTGCCCCAATAGGTAGTACCTATTGGGGCAGATTTTCAAAGTGCCCCAATAGGGTAGTACCTATTTGGGCAGATTTTTAAAGTGCCCCAATTGTTGGAGATATGCCCTAGAGACAATAATAATTAAGTTTATTATTTATCTCCATGTTTATTATTAATGTTTGTATCTTTATGCTACAACTGTATTGGGTAGTTGTATAGCAAATACAACGTATGCAAGAGGGAAACCTCCGATACACGTGTAGAGATACGAACGGAAAAAGAGTTCATGGTCTTGTCTCTAACACTAGCCTATCTTGTTGCTCGATGATCATGTTTTCCTGATCATGGACTTTGTATAAGTCATTCAACTATAAGAGTGGATTATCGGAATGATAATCGCACTGAACCGACCCACCGTATGATCTTGCTATGAGACAAATCGTCGACGATGAAATAGCGATTGATCATCTATTTAGTTATCATTAGCTAGATCCCTATGCTATGAGAATATCTTGTGACCGCTTATTCGACATTTGGGTTTTGATTTCCATTAAACGTCTTGCAGTAACATGGGACTATGATAGGTGGCTTTTGGGCTTGAACTAGAATATGTATTGGAACAGAGATCGTTCAAGAATGACACTTACTCCTCCAGACGATGGAGAGATACATCCTCTAGGCCATCTCAAGTATTGTTGTTGTCACCCAATCGTCTGGCCAGACACAAGCGTGAGTTATCACGGGACAACATAAATACGGAATGAGAAAAGAGAATGATATTGGTACGAGAATAATATGTGTTATGATCAAAGGGTTTGATCACACTAGAGCACATTGTCTCAATCTCGAGATATCATTGGTATCGTGTACGTAAGGGGATTAAGCGTAATGGTTAACGCACAGGTTCTGTTGTTCATTCACAACACAAGGGTGCTAGTACGAATGCCTAACCCACTGCTGGTTATTGTTTGGTAAGCTCCCAGACAATACTTTGTGATTGCTGAACCTTTCGGGTCACACGCTTAAGCTGTAGGTCAATCTTTGATCGAGAGTAAAGATGTAGTTTTAGTGGGAATGAGATTGTGTCGGAGTAGCTTCGATGTCACTGGACTTGTTCCGGTGAATTATAAGTTAGAGAGAATGCGGACATCTAATGTCCCGGGATGATAGGAATAGTTTCTATCATCAGCGGATTTAATCTGAGTGCTTATGAAGAAGGAAATATTGTTCCGATGTTTTTGTTGGCGGATACTAGGTATCCCGGTTCATATAAATATGAGTTATATGATAAGTAATTAATTCCGGGAATTTTCCGTAAAAGGAAATATTCATTTAGGAATTAATTAGACAAAACAATTATTTATTTATTTAATTAATATATTGGAAAATATAAATAAAGGAATTTATTTTGGAGCCCAATAAAAGGGGGCTGCCAAGTGGGCCCATGGGGCTCACAAGGCAGCCGCACCCCACAAGGAAGTGGGGAGGCCTAGTCCGAGTTGGGGAGGGACTTCCCTCCTCCCCGGCGGCTAGGGCTGGTTTTTACATAACAGTTTTTACATAACTTTGTGTTTGGTTGATCATATTCTTTGCATTGACATTATCTATATGATATACATGTTGAAAGTTGAAGCAAATGCTGAAGCTATTATCTTCCTTTGTGTTGATACAAACACTTTCATGTTGAGAATTATTGCTGCTGTGAACTAACTATTATGTTAGACTATTATATCTCTAAATGTTTTATAGTGTTATTCATGAAAGTTTGCACTTGTGTGATCACTTATGTTTACTCTTTATTTACTTGCTTGCAAACTATAGACCATTGGCTTGGATCACTTCATTCAGATCATGTGCATTACATTGTTATTTGATCAAAGATTGTGTTGGTAGCATGTCACTTCAAAAATTATCTGTTTTTATCGTTTACCTACTCGAGGACGAGCAGGAACTAAGCTTGGGGATGCTTGATACGTCTCAAACGTATCTATAATTTTTGATGTTATATCAATTGCTACATGTTTTGGTTACACTTTATATCATTTTTATGCATTTTCTGGGACTAACCTATTAACAAGATGCCACAGTGCCAGTTCCCTGTTTTCTGCTGTTTTTGGTTTCAGAAAATCTATTAAGGAAATATTCTCGGAATTGGACGAAACAAAAGACATCGTCAATAATATCACGAGGAGATCACGGAGTCCAGAGGGGAGTCGGAGCAGACCCACCAGGGGGCCACGCCACACTAGGGCGCGGCCCAGGGTGGGCCCGCGCCCCCCTATGGCGTGGTGGCCCCCCTCGGCCACCGACGCCGCCTCTTCGCCTATATATTCTCCGCGACGTGAAAACCCTATTACGGTCGATCATATTCCACGAAAAGTTCCGTCGCGGCCGTCATCGTCAATCTCAGATCGGAGGAGTTCTGAAACTCTTCCCGGCACCCTGCCGGAGGGGAGATCATCACCGGAGGGCTCTACATCACCATGCCTGCCTCCGGAGTGATGCGTGAGTAGTCCACCCCTGACTACGGGTCCATAGCAGTAGCTAGATGGTTGTCTCTCTACCTTGTGCCACCATGTTTAGATCTTGTGAGCTGCCTAACATGATCAAGATCATCTTATTGTAATGCTAGATGTTGTGTTTGCTGGGATCCGATGAATATTGATACCATGTTTATTCAAGTTGTTTATCTATGTGCTCTTGATCTTGCATGCTCTCCGTTGCTAGTAGATGCTTTGGCCAAGTAGATGCTTGTGACTCCAAGAGGGGGTATTTATGCTCGATAGTGGGTTCAGTCTCTAGATATCTGGATCAGTGACAGAAAGGTCTAAGATGGTAGATGTGTTGTTGCTACTAGGGATAAAACATTGGTGCAGTGTCCAAGGGCACTTGTATTGATTACATTACACACTTTACTTCATGCAATAATCTGTTGTTAGCAACTTAATACTGAACGGGATGCGGATGCTGCCTTGAAGGTGGATTATTTAGGCATAGATGCGGTTGGAATAACGGTCTATGTACTTTGTTGTAATGCACAACTAGATTTCATAGTAGACATCTTGGCATGTATTGCATTGTTATGCCCTCTCTATTTGTCAATTGCCCAGCTGTAATTTGTTTACCCAACATGCTAGTTATCTGTTCTGAGAGAGACACCACTAGTGAACTGTGGACCCTGGTCCAATTTCCTCATACTGTTTACACAACCTGCTGCAATCATCTGTTTCCTGTTACTTGCTGTTTTTCCTGCTGTTTTCCACACCATACATTTAACTCTTTGTTTCTGCAAGACCGGAGAGATTGACAACCTCTCTGTTTCGTGTTGGGCAAAGTTCTGGTTTGTGTCTGTGCAGATTCCACGTTGGTGCAAGCTCCCTAGCGCCAGGGGGAGTCAACATCAACAACCTTCCGATAGATCGTCAAGTCCTACTGGATTGATAACCTTGGGTAGATTATTCAAGGGAAAACTTCTGCTGTCTACATCATAACCTTCCTCTTGGGGTTCACCAACACGTAGCCATCAGTAGTACATATAGAGGCATATTTTCAAAGTGCCCCAAATCATAGCTACATATGACAAACCGAACTAAACATCATTGTCTTACCTAGCTGTTCATACATATTAAAAACATGTAAAATACATAAACAAATGGTTCATACATAGATTGCATTTCATACATAAGTAAATAGCTCCATAACATAACTTGACAATCCGGAAAAGCAAACTTAAACATCACATCAACATTAAGAGACTGATTACTTAATATTACCACTCAGTACCCAGCAAAAGCATCCAGAACGGTCAACAACTTACAGTCTGACTTAATTTACATAACTTAGAAGTCTGACTTTACTTACATAACTTACTTAGCATAGCAATTTTAAAAGGAATACTTAGCATATATAACATTCATTTTCATAGATAAACTGCAGAGACACTACTAGCTACTTAGCAATCCAGGTTCTCTTCACAGGGGCAGGATCATGAGGTTGAGGCCATATTGCTTACATGGGACGAAGTCAAAGGCATAGATACGTCCCTTCTTCAGTTTGAATTCACTGGCAGCTAGGGCCCATCCTCCTGAAAGCATAGCCTTCTTAGTTCCAACTCCCAGCTTCATTGTAACCAGGATCCTCTTTTTAGGGACTGTTGCGCACTCAACCAGGATATCAGTTGGCTTCTTGATGTACTTCCTCAGGTTCTTCTTTGTGTACTCAAGGTTAAATTCCTGCCAAGTTAAAGAAATGTCATCATTAGCTAATACTATTGGACTGATGCATAAACTGTAATTTACACTCATTGTTGATGAAGACACTATTGAACTAATGCATGATTACTTATGGTACCATCTTACCATCTTGCCTTTTTTCTTGTCTGTTGAAGAAGCTGTCATCTTGTAGATATATGGCCTAATTTCACAGTCTTCGAATATGTCATTTAGCATACTGCACTGCTTCATGTCCAACTCCATATTGTTCCCAAAGGTGCAGGTCTTGTCAAATGGCATATTACCAGTAAGCTTAGGACCTACAAGCAAATTCCCTTTTGTTAGTCAAATTACATTGTGCAAACTTCAACTTAGGTAAACAAATCTGAAATCAATTTATATTGTTCCTAATACCTCTCTTCAACATCCATGGTTTGGGCACTATCTTCACATCTTCATCACTGCCAGCATTTTCATTGGGCACAACATCACTGCCACCAGTTGGTTTTGGCACACCATCGCTGCCACCACTTGGTTTGGGCATGGTGATGGTCACGAACACCATCTGTTCAGTAAAATTAACATGCATGAATAGGCATATTCAATGGGAAAAAAATTAACATGCATGAATAGGAACAGAGCAATGAGATTACAGATCTAATTGATCAAGCCCTAACCCTAACACTTAGCCCTAACCCTAATCATGCATTAACAGATCCAACGGCACAGAGGTAAATAAAAAATTCAGATATGGGAAATAACAGATGGAAGAGAACAATCTAACATTGAGTGGATCCAAGAACTTGCAAAAAATCAGATGGAATCCAAACACACAACAGATCAGATGAAGAAAATAAATCTATCAGATTGGAGGAAGAGAGGATGTGACAGCGACGGCGCTAACCTTGCTCGATCCTGGGCGGTGATGTTGACGGAGGTGGGATCGATGATGTCGACGGCGGTGGGCTCGGTGCTGTGGAGACGAAGAGAGTGAAGGGTCTCGGTGGGAAAAATGAGTCAAGGGTCAGCAATGTGCACGGTGTCTGCTTATATCCCTTCACCTTTTAGCATATTAGTCCTTGTGTTTTCTTTCTTTTAAAATCAAATCCCTCCACCTTTGATATTTTTTCAATAAACACCATGGTTACTTTCGTCTGTGGTATTCTAAATTCTTTTTAAAAAAATCAGCTTCATTTTCTAATTTGTGAAGCAAATATTTTTTGGTTTACTAACTTGATTGCTTTAAGCAATTTTTTTATTTAAACAAAAATAGTAACTACTAACTAGACTGTTGTAGCACTATTTGTAAATTTACTCCAAAAATTACTTTTTTGGGCAAATTATACAAGTGCCTATATCCAAGCTTAGTAATATTCAGAGTATTTCTAGCAAATGGTTCATAGACAGATTGCATTACAGGTTCATACACAGATTGCATTACATACATAAGCAAATAGTTTCTAACATAAATAAGCTACTAGCAAATGGTTCATACACAGATTGCATTACATACATAATCAAATAGTATCCTAATGTAGATACATATACACACCAACATCACAACTACTGATGTTAACTTGTTTGAAGCGATAGATGTGCTCCCTTTTGGCCTAGTCGATGATCTCTAGAAAGTTGAGACCAATGTTGTCCATCAACAGCTCCAACTTCACCAGCAGCACTGAACCTTCAGCAATGGCAGCAGCAGCAGTAAAATCAGTCCACCCCTGGGAGAAGCTGACCAGAAATCCATTGTCGTGGTACTGACAGTCAATATCTCCATTTCCATCTTGCAGAACAAAACCGTCCCTGAACAGAAGTGTTGTTCCATTGATTGGGTAATGGAGACCATGTACTGCTTCAGAAGGCATGAACTGACAAAAACAGAGATTACAAGTTTTGCATGTTAGATTTGTGCAATATGAAAGTGCACTATATCAATAAACCATGAAAACAGTAGTAATTAGGAATCTAACCAGTGCTTCATCTTCAATGTTGTCACTATCCATTTTGTGGACAAAGAAGTGCTTCTGATTCATTGGCTCATAGAACTCATCTTCAGGAGGTAGGTAAACATCTTTGATGATGCCAAGTAAGATTGCAGACATGTCAACATCATTGATTGTCTTGATGTCTGAGAAAATAGTCCTGTGCACAATGCTGCGGATACCAGATGGAACATCTACAAGCACCGCTCATCAAAATATGAGAAAAATGTCATGTATAGTTGCTGCATTACCCCCCAGAAATTCCCTACATACCAGCATTATGAGAAAAATTATGAGAACATACCAGCATTTCCATTTGCAGCCTTCTCTACACCAAGGTAATTGTAAACCGTGAACATGAACAACTTCTCACTTTCCAGGTAATTGAAATGGATGATATCTCCTTCAGTAATTGTGTACTGTCTAATCACTGAAAGCCAGTAGGGCCCACACAGTTATGTCTGCAATTCATTCTTCTGAAGGAAGAAGTCGAACCTGCGCCATGCTGTGCTCCTAGCCACCATCCATTTCCCTGGAACAAAATGGTTCAACCTATCCTTGAAGGTACAAGGGATAACCTAATAGTTCAGGAAGTATCCAGAATTAGTACTTCATTTTTCAGAAACATCTACAAAATTCAGACAATGTTGCTCAGAATTTCATTTTGCTTAGAATTAAGACAGAATTCAGAATTCGGAAACATGCTGATCTATCAAGAATTCAGAAACACATCTCAAACTACATCTTGGTTGAAACATCTTACCAACTTATTCTCGAATCCCTGCATCACAACCACTTGAAAGGAGTCAGCATGCCTTGCTGGTCTGCCACAGTACAGAACTGGCTGCTCACAAAACATGCACTCTGCATCCATCTTTCTCGAACTCAAGCAAACTGCTACAGGAATTGACAAGAAGAAAGGAACAAATCATCAAGAGTAACACCGCAGAACAAGAATCCAATGAAGACAGAGAGAGGAAGAGAGAAACTGCTTCAATAACTCACTCGAGACAGAGAGATGAGGAGAGGAACTGCTTCGAGAGAAAACAGTCCTGGGAACTTCCTTTTAGAGGAGACGTGGGGGGACGCTTCCATTCCCACATCGTGGCCCTTAATCTGGGTTGTTAATTGTTTTAGAAAAGGCCCACATACCTCCTCTGAAGATAACTGTTTATGTATAGGCCCAGATACATCGTGACCCATACAAATTAGTGTGACAAATCGATGGACAAAAAAAAACCAGGCAGTAGAAACCAGAAGACAAACACATACATGATTTTTTAAACTTAACAAAAACTGTGAAAAATTGATAGTCAGAATCACAGTAAAAAAATGACCAAACAGTAACAGCAGAAGAATGTAGACTAGGTGCCCATGTTCTGAAGATATTCTACTTCAGAACAATTAGAGGCATGCTAGTCTTAATATAACATATGATTCAAAAACATACATACTCTAAAAACTAGAAGCATCCAGACATACAATGACAAATTTCCATGCATACATAGTTCCCAACAATGTAGTTCCAAACATACATAGTTTCAAACATATTATTCAGACATAAGACTCCACATCTAGATATAGCCTTCTTCTTACATGAGTTTCACAAATACATGCTTTCTTCACATTCATTCTTCCAGCAACAGAAAGACTTCCAGCAACTGACACTCATATCCATCTTCAGACTCAATTCTCTTTCTCCTGAAGTAATGCTTATCCACTTATATAGC
This sequence comes from Poa pratensis, assembly GCA_947311845.1. Lineage (NCBI taxonomy): Eukaryota > Viridiplantae > Streptophyta > Magnoliopsida > Poales > Poaceae > Poa > Poa pratensis. The sequence goes on from CAMZMU010000085.1 coordinate 43,480,857, forward strand.
ATCACTACAAGTTGGTGAGTACCATGAGTAAGCAAGGTAATGTCAACAATACAAATAGAAATAGCAAATAGATGTCCAGAAAGAATCTTACATAGAACTTTGTTATCACCAGCCTTAACCAAGCAATGCTGTTTCTCCATTTCCTTTGGTCTACCCTCTCATCCCTGAAACTAAACATGCATATCTCCCCTTCCTTCAGGTCGAACTTCTTAGCAACTGCTTTCCAGCCACCTACAATGGTTGCTTTTCCAAGTTCTCCAATCTTGATTCGACAATAGATGTCTCTTGTGTAGTTAGAGCAGTTTATGACTACACTGAGTGTAGGCAAATTTGATGGTGATCTAAGTATTTCAGTCAAGTTGTAGCTGGTGTACTCAGCACTAAATTCCTAGTGGCAGATAGAAAAACCATGATAACAAGTTTAGTTTACCATACATCACTAATCAGTGTACATGCAACAAATTACTAGGGAGCTTACCATCTTGAATTCAGGGTCGACATTTGCTTTTTGTAGTGTACACACATATGGTTTAATCTTTGCTTTTGGCACAACATCTACCAATGATTTGAGTTCCTTTGCTTGATTATATGTCATCTGCACTTCATTTCCGAAATAGCAGTTTCTGTCAATCACTTCATTTTCCCCAGCATGCCCTGGACCTGCATGAACAGTATTAATGTATATGAGTTTGTACATGTACAATTTAACCAAAGGTTGCACACAGATTAACCTAAGCTCATCTAATGAGAAGGTACCTCTCAATGTTATCCGATGCCTCTCATCTTCAAGTTTTGAAATTACAAGCCTTGTGGTAATCCCAAAAGGATCCCTGTCCTTCATTTGCAGTTCCCTCTCATCAATGAATTTGAACCAGCAAACATCTCCTTCCTTTAAGTTCAACCCTAGAACAACTGATTTCCATAGATCGGTTATTGTAGCCTTCCCATTCTTGAGCATCATCCTGCAATACTTCACAATTGTTCTTTCTGGATTCTGGACAACCAAGCCTGATAGTGGATCTGCCCTCCTTGGATGTGTCAGAAAGGGCAGTAGGAACTGGTTGGTGTACTCAGATGAGAAGTCCTGAGTTGTAAGCACATAAGAAGTAATATCAGTGGCTGCAACTACAAGCATGCCTCAACCAATTAAATAAGATCAATGAAACAAACTTGACTTTTATGAATCTAGTAACAGGTCTGAACACTACTGTTGTGCAACTTACCATTTTGCAATCTTCAAGGTTCACTTGTGATTTTACCAGCCTGCAAACGTATTGTTTGATGCTTGTCCTTGGTAGTTGCGCCACACACCAGAAGAGTTGGGCCTCTTGTTCAAATGTCATCTCCACTTCATTACCAAACATAACCACCTTGTCATAGGTTTGACTTCCTGTGTAATCAGGTCCTGCATGCAACAATGTACAGTCAGAATCTCAAATAAAGCTTTTAATAAAAGATTAACCTAGTTTCTGAAACAAATTTGAACAGACCTCTGACAATCAGCTTGTAAAAGTCACTGATTATATCTTCATCATCATCTTCCATGTAGTAGTCTTCTGGTTCCTGGTAACTGTCTCCTGGATCCACATAGTCATCATCCGGCTCAAAATACTCATCGTCGTCATCATCATCATTGTTTTGTTTTGAGAAAGTATCATGGCTGATGTTGTTGTCAACAGGCATATTAGTCCTGTACAGTTAAGTTCAATGAAGTAAGAACATTGCAACTTTATGCAATTATGCTAGTACTGGATCAAACCACTCTGTAAAGAATTACATGCTCATGGACAAGAGACTACGAAACAAACCACTCTGTAATAAACCACTCTCAACCATAAAGCTAGTACTGATTCCTCTATTTTTAGCAAGTTGATTTGCTGCAGTATCTACTGAAACAAAACAAAACAAGCTACACATGATTGATTCCTCTATTTTTATACCGTAGCATAAGACCTAAATAATCGTGGATTCTACTGAAACAAAATATATTTGCATCAATTACTTCCAACAGGAGTAAATAATCATGATCTGAGTAGTAGGATCTACTTACCTGAGGCATTTTGCAGGTGCTGCAGGTGGATGAGACGAGGTCGACGCACCAGGAGGCCGAAACCCAACAGGAGGCCGAAAGGGCGAGCCGGAGCTGGCGGAGGTCCACTGACCAGGCGGCGGAGGGCGAGGCGGACCAGCTGGCGGAGGTCGACGGCAGAGGTCCAGGCGAGCCATAGGAGGACGAGGCGGACGAGCTGGCGGAGGTCGACGGCGGAGGGCGAGGCGGGCCAGGCGGCAGAGGGCGAGGCAGGCCATAGGAGGACGAGGCGCACGAGCTGGCGGAGGTCGACGGCGGAGAGCGACGCCGAATCATCGCGACGGCGGAGAGGGAGAAACGGGATCGCGACGGCGGAGAGGGACAAAGGGGATCGCGACGGCGGAGAGGGATAAAGGGGAAAGGCGTTTTCACGAAGGCGTTTTTCGCAGAAGGTGTTTTTTCTTTTTACAAAACAAAAAATCAGTCGTCACTCTCAGTCACTCCACCGCTTGTCTCCTCGAGCTCGTCGTCGTCTCGCTCGCAGGCGGAGAAGCCCGGTGATTTCGCCGCCCGTAGCCGTCGTGACTGCTCGCATCCGTCGCGGCTCACCGCGCCCGTCCTTCTAAGGTTAGTTTCCTCCACCGATTCGCCTGCTGTATCTCGCGTATTCATCTCTGCGTCGGCGTCGATGATGTTTCTGACGCTAGGGTTCGTCGTCTGTCGATTAGGTTTAGGATATTTGCCGGCGCATAGATCCATCGCTTCTGAAGCTGCTATGAATGTGTATTTCTTCTTTGAAACCACCTTACACGCTCGATTTCTCGAATTGATTTTGCTAGTCCGCCATGGCGCCAAAGAGCGAGTACATCATTCTCGATGGTACGGATTCTGAGGATGATGCAGCGCCAGAGGTTGAGGTGGATGCTGCGGTTGATGAAGATTCTGAGTATGATTCATCAATAGATGCGATGTTAGGGTTTTGGGGGGATTCATCCCCATCTGAAGATGGTTCGTCCTCTGAGGATGAATCGATGGAAAATGGTGAATCCTCTGAAGAAGAAGAAGAGGATGTGTGCATTTGTGAGACATGCATTTGGGAAAGGGAGAACAACATGGTTGTCAGAGGTAGTTTATCTGTTCATTGTTGTTCTTCAGTTGTGCATTTTATATGATTCCGATTGCTGACTGTCTAATTGCTTGTTTGTAGGTCCCAAATTCCCAGGCAACGATAGCTTCGACCCTCTCTGTGTGTTCCCCAACAGAGTTGCTATGTTTCCTCAGGAAGTTAGGCTTCTGAGGCACATTTGTGCTGAACAAGCTCCAAAGACACCCATTTATGTGTGTTTGATGGTGGAGGCACAAGTGCTCAGGGATGGTAGAGGAAAAATGGTCAGTACTCTTGAGCATAGATTGGGTTTTCAAGTTTGTGAGTTGCTGCTAGTGTCATTTAAACAACTGAATGTTTGTCTCTTTGTGTTGCAGTACTTTAGCAAGGAGTTCACCAGGGTTCACATCAGACCCAAGATCAAAGCTAGTGGTACTGATGTCATTGTCCACTACCAGAGGAACACCAGAACAACTTCAAGTAGGATGAAGATTGGGAAAAGTGACAAGCTTGCAATCATGACAAAGAACTGGACAGATGTGCTAAATGTTACCCAGTGGCAGGCAACCAACCATGTTGTCATGTTCTGGTTTCGCACTTCCACAAAGGCAGCAGTTCATCTCTATGTTGACAAGATCACTCCAGGTGCATTTGGGCTAAATGAAGAGGAGCACTGGCGTGTCATTGCAGACTGATGAAGCATGACTTTGGACAGTTTAAACCAGGCTATTTTGGACAGTGACAGTTGTGACCTGGTTGTTAGCCTTCTTAGTAGTAGTAGTAGATGGTCTGTAATGAATCTCCTAAGTAGTTGTTTATGGTCAGACTTGTGAGCCATGTGCTCTGCTTTTGTTATGTAATGAACCATATATTGGTCATATGATGGTGTTTCTTATGTGCTTTCCCTGTATTGAACCAGTTGGTGCCGTTTCATCAGTTTGTGTTTCTAGTGAAGTTATTAAGTATGGTTGTGTTGTTAGTCTGTTATGTCTTGTTTGTGATGAAGTTAGTAAGCATGGTTGTGTTTGTGATTAATTGTTGGTGCCAGTTAAGCATGGTTATGTCCTGTTTGTGATGAAGTTAGTAAAAATGCATGTTAAAAAATTGATAATTTCATCTCAATTGCTGATAGTATATTGTGAATCTGTGTATGTAGGCCACCCTAAACTGATACATGCATGTCTTTATTCTGCACCATGTACATTTATTTGTTGTGAATACAATGAGAAAAGGGGACATGCATGACTGAAGGCCACCCCATTAGTTCTGTGCTAGACACTTGCCAGGGAGTGCACATTTCTAGTTCCCTCTTCTGTGAAAACTCTGGTGTTGGAGTTTCAGTTGAAGAAAGAACTTTGACATTTGAGTTGCTTCGAAATGGCAAGTCTTTGTTTTGGGTTTTGTGAGGTGCATTGCATCAGAAAATTGTAAGATGTAAGTTGTAGGAGTAGCTGTTTTTACCATGCATGGTACATAGATAGGTTTCAGAGACACATCAGATTAATCACACACGTAAGTAACAAACTATGCAGATTGACAGAAAGTGAGAAACTATGCAGATTGCATACACAGACACTCTTTAATCTCAAGTATGAACCATAAGTTCTTTGACTTGGCATAGTTGGATCATGATAGGGCATATGCCATACAACATTCATTTCACTGATAGCTAATTAAAAAACATAGTAGCAACAACATTTCACAAAGTGGCTCAACAGAAACTAACAGGTCACATCATCTCAACAGCATTCATTCAGGTTTCACATATTTCCTTGATTTTACTCAGTTTCTCTTTGGATGCTTGACTGATGTGTAACAAGTCATATAGGTTGTATTCTAACTTTTTAATGTAGCCCTTTTGCTCAAGTACATTTTGCTTCAGCTCCTCTAATTCCTTGTGCTCACCCTCTTGTCTAGCTTCAAACATCTGAATCTGCTCGACCATCAGAGCTGTGTTTTTCTTTTATATCTCCAAATTCCTTTGAGCTTCCTTATGCATTGATTTAAGCATCAGATTTTGCTCAATCAACTGCATTTTTTTGCTTCAAATACTCCAGTTCATTGTGTTCATTTTGCTGGACACTTTCAAGAATTTGCAACTTCTCAAGCAACTGTACATTCTGTTTCTTAACTTCCTGCATTTCTGCTATTGCTTGCAAGTTCACACACTTTTCTTTTTTCCATTATCTCAGTTTTTAGTTTATCCATATCTTGTAATAACTTGGAGTACTTCCTGTCAACCTTCTTCTTCTGTTCAGAAACATTGTGCAGGAGAGTTGAATTATGGTGGTTACTGTCGATCAGCCGTTTCTCACTGTCCCCAAACATTGCCCAGAGCTTTTCTAGGCAAGTTTTCAATCCACCTTGATGCTCTGGATCAACCTAGCCAAGAAATCCACAGTTATCTTCCTCCTGCAGAACAGACATAAGTAGACACACACGGCTTCAGTTTTTTAGGCATGTTCATAATTAGAAATGCACAGTTCAGAATTGGCATGGCACTCACATTCTTGATTGGGCAAAGGTAGAATCTCCTTCCTGCCATGTTTCCCTCAAAAGCAACAAAGATCTCGGGCTTCAGATTGTGGCCACGACATTGGACATCTGCCTCAGCATCGATGCCTTTGACTATTGGGTCAGTTATTGAATCTGGCGCGTTGTCTCTGAAGGTGATCTGCATACAAGTGAGCTCAATCAGTTCGATTCAAAATCCCCAAATCAGAGAATAACCCTAACCCTAAGTGCGGGTACTGAACACTCACGTCGCTGAGGTACGACACAGCTGGGCTCCCTTGTAGCGTCGAGCAGAGTTTCGACGAGTTTGAGCCTGGTGACAGTGTGTGCCAGTTTTCATCCATGGCTGCGCTGATCGAGCTCGTCTCTCTGCCGTGGAGTTTAGAGAACGAAGAAGAGCTTTGAAGCAGTTTTGCAGATTGGTCCTTCCACAGTGTACACAGAAAAGATAGTTATTTGCAGTTTGGTCCTTGCACAGTGTGTACCAGTTTCTGGATGCATGTTTTGCTGAATATTTCTTTCTACCCTCACAGCGTGGTTGCAATTTCTGGCACGCGAGTATGTGTACTATTTGGTGGAGGAAAACGTTCTCAGTGGGGATGATGCCATCGAAGCAGTTGGCTGGGCAGAGGAGAGGAGAGAGGCGCTGGAGCTGATGAAGGAAGAAGCAGAGGTCACTCAACCTGGACCTGATCATGATGAGAAGCTGCTGCAGAGGTTGATGATGATGGTTTAGTTTGTAGTGAACTTGTCTAGTGAAGCTGTGTATTTTGTGGTTAAGAATAGTAGCTGCATGTAGTGATGGAGTATGTGGTGAAGATCAGTACCATGTTATGAACTAGTAGTTTCTGGTGTAGATGTTGTTTTGTGAACTAGTAAGATGTAATGAATCATATATGTGATGTGTTTGTGATAATCATAAGTATGTTGTGTTTGTGTATGAACTAGCAGTACCATCTTGCTTTTCGTAAGCATAAATTTGAACTAAGTACTGACAATCCAGAATAGCAGTACCATCTCACATATGAATACAAATAGGAAAGGTACTTAGTGGTCACATTAGCTCACATAAACAGAGTACATACTACAATAGGATAGGTACTTAGCACATTAGGTTCAGTATAGGTAGGTAGCATCACTAGCACGTAATTACAATACTTAGGCATCAGAGCCTTAACCACACAGTTCACATCTTTAGTTGACATCTCCAGGAAGCTTGAAAATGGTCATCCTCAGACCACCATAGCAAGCTTCATGGATGTTAAAGAGGATGACTTGGCCTTCCTACAGATTGAACTCCTTGACAGCTTTCTTCCACTCACCAGTCATTATGACATTATTTGTGAATTTGGCCTTCTTCATGCTAACGGTGAACGCAATTGTAGTGAGGCTGACGCCGAACGGATGTGTACTCTGATGAAGGATGGTACACACCTTTTGAGGTTTTTTCAGATGACTCTCCAGGTACATCTTGCTGAACGGAGCTCCAATTACCTAATATGAATTATCAGTTAGCACTTCACATCAAGGTCAGCAGTATCATTCACAAATTCACATCAAGAACAACATTAGCAATGTCTTACCATCTTGCATTTGTAGTCAACGACACATGAACTGGTGAGCCTGTGAACGTAAAACTTGATGTTTGGTGATTTCCTTGTCAGTTCACTTTCACGTAAGCATCAAGGAATTCCACCTGTTGTTTGGTGAGTTCCATGTCGTTTCCAAACATGCAGAACTTGTCAAATTTCTTATCAGCAGTATATAATTCTTCTTTGGGCCCTACAAATGAAGGGGAGCAGAACTTAATTAGAACATAGGCTATGAACTATGTAGAATCTGTATAGTACCTCTAAACAGCTTCTCCACATGTCCAGCAGAGCTCCCTCAAAGAGAAGCCAAGAATCTTGCATAAGATGGATCAATGTTGTTGTCTAAGTCCCCTTCAGAGAAGCCAAGATTCGCACATGCAGCCAAGTATTTTGCATAATCTGGATCTGTGGTTTTGTCAGCAATGACATCTTCAAGTGTCCTTTGAGTGGAAGAAGTTTCTTTTGAATGCCCTACCATATGCAAAACAGCAACATTTAGTACTGTACTGGTGAGATACAAGCTGCAGTACTGCTACAAATACTTCTATACATGATGCTACAGTTTCACTTACATTTGCAAATTTATCAGTTAAGATTAGCAGAACAAAATGTTTCACAAGTTTACTCCACCATCTACTGCATTTTACAAGCACAAACAATACTGTACTTCATTTAACAATTTTAGCAGTACATGAGCAACTACTCCAGCAGCAAGCAAGCAAATCAGCTACTGCTATTCCACAAACTACTGCTATTTTTTTACCTTCAGAAAGTTTGTCCTTCTTCTTGAAGATTGTAGCAGGATTTTTGTTCTTAATCATCTCTTTTGTCTCCTTCACATTCTTCTCACGCTCAGTTTCGCTGTCACTGTCATGTAAAAGGATGAGAACATTCGGCTGGTTTGGGTTTGTTGCCATTCTACATCATGGTAAATAGAGATATCAGTTCAGTTACACTAATTCATATACTAAATCCGTGTTATATTACTCCTGCAACAATTATATTTACTAATTCCTTTTATAGCCTATTTCTTTTTGTAGAAATCATGACAGTACTATTCTTGGGTAGCAACCCATTTATAGAAACCAAAGATTCAGTTACAGTTAGAGATCATGACAGTACTATTCTTGGGTACATGACAGTACACATGTAGACAATAATAGTGGACATTTGGACAGATCTACCACTAAACAAAATAGCAAGCAGGATCTGGTCGAACTTACGGCGGCTCGACGGAGTGACGGAGACGGCGTCGGCTGTATGGAGACGGCGGATCCATGGCGGCTCGACGGAGTGGGGGAAATGGACAGCGACGGCGGAGTGGGGAAACCCTAGGATTCGGCGGAGTGGGGACGGTTCTGGATAGGATTCGGCGGAGTGGGGAAACCCTCGTCATTTTAACCGACGCAATTTTTGCGAAAAAGTCCCTAGTCATTTTAATTTAGAAACAACCTCCTTCCGCGTCGGTTTGTTTTCGCAAACCCCTCCTTCGTCTCCGCAACTTGTCTTCATTCATTTTAATTTACAAACATCCTCCGCAACTTCGCTGCCGCCCACCTCCGATGTCCAAACCCTAGACGTAGGAGCCCGTCGTCGACCCCGGAGCGGAGGAGCCCGTCGAGCCCGTCGTCGTCCCCGCAGCAGAGGAGCCGTCGAGCCCGTCGTCGTCCCCGCAGCGGAGGAGCCCGTCGTCGACCCTGGAGCGGAGGATCCCGTCGAGCCCGTCGTCGTCGCCGCAGCGAAGGAGCCCGTCGAGCCCGTCGTCAACCCCGGAGCAGAGGAGCCCGTCGAGCCCATCGTCGACCTCGGAGCAGAGGAGCCCGTCGAGCCCGTCGTCGTCCCCGCAGCAGAGGAGCCCGTCGAGCCCGTCGTCGTCCCCGGAGCAGAGGAGATGGATCAACGAACTTCATTCCGACCATCGCGTCCTAGCCGTCCATCTCCTTCAGCCTCATCTGGTTCATGTTAATACCTGCGCCAACTCGTTCCAGATCAAACATAACTGTCAATTGCTTGTTAATTCGGTTGTGAAATTTCTAGGTTTTTTATGCGCATAATTTTCTGCAAACTACTGTATCAAACATGGATAAGAGTTGGTTGTCAGAACCCAGATCAAGTAGGGCTTTCGAAGCCGGGGTCCTGAAATTTGTAGAGTATGCAGCAGAGAATGCTGGGATGCTAGATAGAGTACTATGCCCTTGCAACAATTGTGGTAATAGGTTCTGGAGATTTCCTAATATAGTCGTAGAACATTTAGTGTGCGCAGGGTTTATTCCAGGTTATTCAACATGGATAAACCATGGAGAATCAGCTGAAGACCTTAATAATGTGAGAGACCATACCTCTGAGCATGAACCTGTAGGTGAATTCAACCCTGATAGTGAAACTGAAGAGTATGCTGATAGCCATGAAATGGACCAAATGTTGCTTGACAGCTTTGGGATGTATGACAATGTGCATTTAGGCTCTGATGATGATGACTCTGAAGATGGTGATACAGGTGATGATTTTGACTGTGATCCTGATGGTTACAGAAAACTAGTAGAAGATGGAAGCCAGTATTTGTTTGCTGGATGCAAATCAATGTCAAAGCTACAGTTCTTGATCAAGGTCATGAATATATAAAAACACCTGGAAAGTACCTAATGCTTGCTACGATGCCTTTTTGGCATTGTTTAGGGAAATCATACCAGAAGGTCATAATTCATTGCCTGCAAATTTTCATGCATCCAAAAAATATATAAAAGATGTTGGCCTAGGTTATGACAGCATCCATGCTTGCACCAACGATTGCGTTATGTTCAGAGGAGCATATGCCAATGCATCTGAGTGTCCTGTGTGCAAAACCAGCAGATGGAAAAGTGTGAAGTTAGGAGTGAGTGGGAAGAGAGAGTACAAGGTACCTCATAAGGTTATTAGACATTTCAAACTAAAACCTAGAGTCAGAAGGCTGTTTATGTCAACCAAAACAGCACCACATATGACCTGGCACAGTAATGGTAGGACTAGAGATGGCAAGATAAGACATCCAGCTGACTCTCTGCATGGAAGCACTTCGATTCCAAACACAGAAAGTTTGGTGAAGAACCAAGGAACCTAAGATTAGGCTTGGCAACTGATGGGTTTAACCCTTTTAGGAACATGAATACTTCATACAACATTTGGCCTGTTGTTCTTATACCGTACAACCTACCTCCATGGATATGCATGAAAGAATCTAATTTCATTCTGAGTGTCATTGTGCCTGGTAGAAAAGCACCAGGCAAGAAAATGGACATTTACATGCAGCTTACCATGGAAGATCTACAAGAATTTTGAAAACCTGGTGTTTGGACATATGATGCTGTTCTTGGTAAGAAGTTCAGATTGCGTGCAGCATTGCTATGGACTATCACTGACTGGCAAGGAAGGGGCTGCTTGAGTGGTGAAAGCTTACAGACTTGTTCTCACTGTCTTACGAACACATGCACAAGACATTTGAAGCATGGCAAGAAGACATGCTTCCTAGGACACCATAGATTCCTAGATGATAACCATGTGTACAGATTTGAGGAAGCTTCTTTCAATGGTAAAGTTGAGATGAGAGGGCCTCCAGTGCAGCCAAAAGGGAAACAAATATCTGCCATGACAGCATTGCTGCACACAGATTATGGCAAGCTACAACCCAAGAAGGGGAAGAAAAGGAAGAAACGTGGCCAAGATGAAGATGAGTTCGATGATGTATTTGAGCACAGTGTGGAGGAAACATTCAAGAAGAGGAGTGTCTTCTTCCAACTCCCATATTGGCACACACTTCTTGTCAGACACAACTTAGACATCATGCACATAGAAAAAAATGTGTTTGAAAACATTGTTTGTACTATTCTGGATGTAGATCAGAGAACAAAAGATGGTTTAAATGCTAGGCTTGATCTGGAAGAAATGCAGATAAGATTTGAGTTGCATGCTGATACAACAGGCCCAAAACCTGTAATACCTAGAGCCATTTACCAACTCAACTCAGATGGGAAGAAGGTTTTCTGCATGGTCATTAAGTTTGCTAGGTTCCCTGATGGATATGCATCCAACTTATTCAACAAGGTAGACTTGGAGAAAAAAAACTGGTTGGAATGAAGACACATGATTGCCACATAATCATGCAGGACTTGATGCCACTAGCACTTTGTAGATCATTGCCAGAGAGTGTATCTTTACCACTGATAAAGCTATGCAGGTACTTCAAGGCAATGTACAGTAAGGTGGTAGATGTTAGTGTTGTTGAGGAGTGGGAAGCTCAGATACCAGAAATTTTGTGCCAACTAGAAATGATTTCCCCCCTGCTTTTTTTGATATCATGGTGCATCTAACTATGCACCTGGCAACTGAATTAAGAAAAGCTGGACCAGTAGCATTCAGAGACATGTGGGCACCTGAGAGGTTTGTAGGTACTTTGAAGAGCTCTGTGCGAACAACAAGTCACCCTGAAGGCTCAATAGCAGAAAATTACCAGTTTCAAGAGAGTCTGAACTTTTGCTCAAGGTATTTGCATGGCACCCAAACCAGGATTACTAAAGCCCCTAGGCATGATGATACACTGCCAGCTGACAGTACAAATTATTTGAGGAAAATTGGAAGGGCATTGTCTGGTTTCTCGGTTATTAAATTGGATATGACATTATGGATACAAGCTCATAAGTGTGTCCTTGTGAACTATCCAGGAATTAAAGAATACGCAAAGTGAGTCCCTGCCCTAGTTGACCACTCTAATCTAAGTAAACAAACAATATTGGTAAAACTGTCTAACACATTTGAAATATTGTAAACGACACAAAACCATACTGCAAGTTGGAAGAAAGAAGTCCAAACGGGAGATTGAAAGTGCTCATCACTCTAGTTTTCATACCTGGTTTGCTGAGCACGTAAGCACTAAAGCACATCTACTATACACATAATTGAAAGTAGTTAACACATTATTATTCACAATTTCTTCTTCTATCGTAGGTACTGCGTCTGAAAGAACAAGGAAATGATCTGCCTGCTGAAGTTATTACATTGGCTGAAAGACCTTATATGATGGCCAAATCTTATAACAGCTATTGCATTAATGGGAGTACTTATCATACTCAGTCATATGGTTTAGGAAAGGCGACCCAGTGCGATGGTGTTTGTCTGGTTGCAGAGACTTCTAGCTATTCTAAGGCTGGAGATAACAACCCAGCTCTAGGGGATGTTACGTACTATGGCCGAATATCTGAGATTATAGAATTGAATTATTCCAATGTTGGGCATGTGGTACTGTTCAAATGTGACTGGGTTAAAGAAAAAGGTGTTAGGGAGTTGGAACCCTTTGGAATAAAACAGGTCAATTTGAACCATATTTGCAATGCCCAACAGCCAAATTATGAACCCTATATTCTAGCTAGCCAAGCCAAACAAGTTTATTATGTGCAAGATCCAATAGATATTGATTGGTATGCTGTTATTACTCCTACAGTAAGAGATTTTTATGATATGGAGCCTGTTTTGGAGCATGTGAGTCTATTTCATAGATTTGTGATATCATGAAATACTATATTATGAGTTTGACTAACCATAGGTATTTTCTACTTTTCCAGGAACAACAATGAGTCTTAACAAACTAGATATACCTCCTCTGAATCCTACAATGAAAGATGATCATCTATTTACTCTTCTAAAAGATGATAAGGCCATGCGCTTGTACTACTCTCACATTGAAGTAAGTACTGAAAATGTGGACAATAATATGAAATTGGTAATATTGACATTTTGCATTTACTTATATACCAATATAATTTGACAGTCTGAAAGGCAGTACGAAGAGCCTGATGAAACACATAAAGACACTGATCAAGGATATTCGTCTAAAGACTACCAGCATAGGATGGATGACTATTACCAGCCTCAACCTAACTCATGTGATGAAGAAGAAGATGGTGGAGAAGAAGCTGCTGAAGAAAATGATGATGAAGAAGAAGATGGTGGAGAAGAAGCTGCTGAAGAAAATGATGGTGATGAAGAAGATGGGGAAGAAGAAGCTGCTGAAGAAAATGATGGTGATGAAGAAGATGGGGAAGAAGAAGCTGCTGAAGAAAATGATGGTGATGAAGAAGAGGCTGATGAAGCAGGTCTGAACCAACTACAAAATGATGCAGGTATGTGGTTCCTCTATTATTAGTGTGTACTGTTACAAAAATGATTGTACATAAATCTTACATTTAATAGTCTACTAATACCACTAAACTTCCTTGAACAGTTGCTGCAAAGGAAGTCACTACTAGAGGACCAACAGTAATGAAAGAAATTCTAGAAGAAACATGGGCCAGACAATAAAGTTCATCTGGAATTTAACCACTTAGGGCAGCCCTGTGGATTGAAAACTTCTAAACTAACAAATTTCGTTAGTAGTCAAGTAAAAGGAAAAGATATATCCCTTGCTGCAAATAATTGGAGGAAAGTACCATTCTCTGAAAAACAGCAGTTATGGAGGACTGTAAAGGTAATGAACTTTTCTAATTAAGTGTTTCTTAGACAACAAGTAAGTACTGAATTGTATTTTCAAGTGATGATGAGTCCCTATTCCATGTAGGCTTTTTTCGAAATAGATGATGTCCACAAGAGCCGGATGATGAAATCAGCTAGCAAAAAATGGAGGGCCTTCAAATCTTACTTGAGAAAGAAGTATTATGATCCAGAGTTATCTGTGGCACAAAATATAGCCAATGGGTGTAAGGATAGAATACCAGACAAACAATGGAAGTTTCTTGTTGAACACTGCAGAAAAGAAAAATACCTGGCAAGTTCAAAGTAGTATTTAAATGTTATTGTCTTTAATAGTTATTTCAGTACTTGCATATTTGATACCATCTCATTTTTGCAGACAATTTCAGAAAAGAATAAAACTTCAAGGAATAACCAACAAAATGGTAGATATACTGCTGGTACAATGGGGTTTGCAGTTGTTCATGATGGTACCTTAAAATACTTATTCATGTCTGCAAATTTATAAAATAATTGCCTTCATCTCTATTCAATGAATGTGGAAATCATTGTTTGTATGTGCACATTTGCAGGAACTAAAAGAGGGGAGGACAGTCTCTAGGGCAGAGATGTACCGAAAGACTCACACCAAGCGGAATGGAGAACCAGTTGATGCTTACTGCGCAGGAAAATTTGTATGTCCCCAAGTCTTATAGCCTTTGTTGACAATGTAATTGCATCTTATTTTATGGCAATGTTTTGGTAGGAACTAATTAATAAAACTCTCGAGGAAAATCCATGATTAATTGGAGAAGAACATAAAGATGGAGATTTGTACTCTTCAGTATTCGCAGCAGCAAGGAATCACCGAATGCATGGATTTGGATTATTGGTTGGTGGCAGATCGTCCCAAGTACCGCAACAAGCAATGGTGACAATGAGAGACACAAGAGAAGATAATCTTCAACTAAGAGGTATAATAGAATCACTAGTGGCCACACAGAAAGCATTAATAGAAACAACCCAGAACCAGGAAGAGAAAATTGGTTTTCTGCTTACAAAAAGTGGAGAGGAAGAAACCCAACAGCAGGATGCAGTTACAAATGAAGCAACAGGCAATAATAATGGATCATCGACACTGGAAGCAGCCAAGCAGGTGCTACAAACAATCAGTCAGCACCTATCCAGTGAAAAACCAGCAGCTGCAAGTACTGCTGGCCAACAAATACAATTGACCAATAGTACCTTGAGCAGTGAAACAAAAGGAAACAAGAGTGCAAACAGCAACAAAACAGATGCAGAGAAAGAAGTAGCATCAGTGAACAAGAGTGCAATCAGTAGCAATACAAGTGGAAGCAAAGAAGTAGCATCAGTGAACAAGAGTACCAGCAGTAGCAAAACCAATGGAAGCAAAGAAGTAGCATCAGTGACAAAGAGTACCATCAGTAGCAAAACCTGTGGAAGCAAAGAAGTAGCATCAGTGACCAAGAGTACCATCAGCAGCATAACCAGTGGAAGCAAAGAAGTAGCATCAGTGACCAAGAGTGCAATCAGCAGCAAACAGAAAGGAAGCAAAGAAGTAGCATCAGTGACCAAGAGTACCATCAGCAGCATAACCACTGGAAGCAAAGAAACAGCAACAGTGCCCAAGAGTGCCATTAACAGCAAACCAAAAGGAAGCAAAGAAACAGCAACAGTACCCAAGAGTGCCATCAGCAGCAAAGCAAAAGCAAGTCAGTCAACTCAAACAAATGCCAGTCAACAAGGAGTGACAGTAACATCCACAGCAATCAAAGGAAATGACAGAAAGCAAGAAACAAAACCAGGTCCACACAACAAACAAGATACTGTTCCAGGAGTGCCAGCACGAGGTACCAAAGCAAAACGACTAGAACTGAGTCAAGTATATGAAGCATGCCAAGCAGCAGGCCAAGCATCAAGCCAAATAGCCAGCCAAACAGCAGGCCAAACCCCATCTAGCAGAGCAAAAATGAATGGCAGAAAAAAGGGCAGCAAATCCAGAAGTTTTGAAGAAAGCCAAGGTACAGATGCAGCAGAAGAAACTGAGGCAAGTCAGGCACTCTTACAGCTGGGACACAAGAGGCAGAAGTTTACTTCTCCAATTCCAGTAACTAAACCAAAGGTATCTTACAAAAACCTTTTGGCTGACAATGTATAATTCCAGAAAATTAAGCAAGAGAAGGTAGATAAGATAGAGAAGGTAGACAGAAAATGTGGTTCTGGAATGGTTGCGCCCAAGGAATCTGCATGGTTGCGCCCAAGTAAACGATTGAAGCTTAGTTTGCTGTATACTCAAGTACAGTGCTACATAACAATATATTTGCTTGAATCTAACATTGTTAGGTTGTCCATTTGCAGCGTGAACAAGTAAAATCTGGGATGGAAGTGGGCTTAGCCTCACCGAACAGTGAGAGCTTGGTTGCAATAGGCACAGTTCAGAAAATCAGCAGTGCCGATTTCGTTGAAGTTCTGGTTAATGTTGTGCTGAAAAAAACAACAAAACTGCCAAAACCAAAGGGAAGAATGATTCTCATAAGCCATGCCGTATCTCACTGCATCACATGGCCATTGAGATATGTAAGTATTACCAGATACATGATCTTTGTAGTACAAATGCTCTTTCATTGCTAATGTCTTGCAGTAAGTAGATGCAGTAACCTAAATTGTGCCAATGACTTGCAGGTTACAGAGGCCGATGTGAAAAGTCAGGGGAAACAAGTTGTCTTCGCAGATTTCATCCATGAAGATCCCAGAACTGGAGCAAGCACGAAAGGTCGAACATATTTTCAGAAGTAAACTGCTGTTAGAAACTGTTGAACATGCACACTCTGTCTTATGTATATTAGATGCTTGCACACTTTGCTCTATATTGTGACATGCTGTTATCTGGATGTTTGTACACTCTGTCTTATGTAGTGATCTATATTAGATGCTTGCACACTTTGCTCTATATTGTGACATATGCTGTGATCTGGATGTTTGTACAATGTGATCTATATTGTGATATATGATGTGTTTTAAATGGTGATCTATATTGTCTTCGGAAGAGTGATTACCGGGATGATCTATAATGTATTAGAGAGATTATCTAAAGTTTCCCCTACATGTACTTGGGGCACATTATCAAAATGCCTTCAAAAGTATTAGAGGCATTTTGAAATAGTGCCCCAAATACATTTAGGGGCACATTCTCAAAGTGCCCCTATACATATTTGGGGCATCCGAGAAAATGCCTCTAACTGAATTAGAGGCACTTTCTCAAAGTTCCCCTAAATGTTGAGCTATTGGGGCACTTTGAGAAAGTGCCCCTAAAACCTTTAGCAACACAGGTATTGGTGGCACTTCAAAAAAGTGCCCCTAATACTTTTAGAGGCACAAAAGTGACATTTTGGGGCACTTCAAAGTGCCCCTAAATGTCTACCGTGTTGTAGTGGCTAGCGGGGTCGCCCAGGTTTCGCGTGTACCACGTCGACTTCGGGTTCGGGAGGCCGGCGAAGATGGAAATCGTGTCCGTTGCGAGGACGGGAGCGATGTCCGTGGCGGAGGGCCGTGGCGACTCCGGCGGGGTGGAGGTGGGCATCTCGCTGCCGCCGGATGGCATGGCCAGGTTCCAGAGGTGCTTCGTCGATGCCTTCGCGTGCCTCTCCAGCTCTCCTCCTCGTCGGTGACCTCGATCAGACGATCACCCTCCACGCAAACGTCAGCAGTCAGCTAGTGCAAGTTTTGTCATCACTGTGTACGTGTTCCCTGTTTTCTCCATTCGAATGAGTAATTTGCTAGCCGCCCACAAGGCTTTACTCCATCGGTTTCATAATTTTGCCGTGATTTCAATCCAAATTTGTTTTGTGTAAAATTGATGGTATTGAATGGCTTTAGTGTGTGGGGAATCCAAGATGTTCAGAATACGGAGTTTCTTTCTAAACTATTTCCTTCGTATCAAAATATAAGACTTTCTAGACTTTTTTGCACACATGTCTCTAAACATGTCGTAGTGCAAAGTTCACATGAATCTTACACTAAAACATGTCCAGATACATGTATGCAAAACAATAATAGAAATTCTTATATTGACACGAAGAGAGTAGTTCGGATCAATGAGTCTGAATCATTATCCATTTTGGTAGTGGTGATTTTTATATAATTCAGAAAAAAAAACACATTTTTATGAACTTTCATTCTTAAGCTATTATTACTGAGAGTGTTGATTTTTCAGAACCGTTTTCTCAGAATGCCAATTCACTTGTGCCGGTCGACGAGAGACTCACATGTCTAATTAAGTTGGGTCACTTTTTTTACTAGTGTGGAGTTGGACAAAGAAAATACCGTCTAATAACAATGTAATCTACCACTTCTACAGTTGTACTGAGGTATGAATCATTGTTTGGATTCGGGTGATTATGCACACTTTGGAACAAAACACATTTATATTTTGAGTTATGTTGTAGGGTATGTGTCAATGTTTTTTTATTTGATAGAGCAATTGGAATGCAACTTCATCAGCACCGGAGAATAATAGCTGGCATGATAATATAAGGCATCTAAGACAACTTTTTTCGGGGATGGGCTAAAAATTTGAGCGAAGAGTATAAAAACACTCATTTATCTCATTGATGAGCTAGAACTCAAAGCTAGAACCACCCAACTTAGTGTATCTGGGAGGGATGTGATACGTCCATTTTGCATCACTATTTTATATCATAATTTACTGCTATTCATTGATATATTTCATATTTAGAGATGATACTTATGTTATTTTGCATGTTTGATGATTTTTGGAGAATTAACCACCGGAGTCAGCATTCTGCTGGAAAAAGGACCGTCAAGACGCCATATTTCTGAAGATCAATAATTAACAGAAAATATCCAGAAGTCCCTATTTTGTCAGATACCGGAGGCAACCAAAAAGGGAGGCCAAGGTGGGCCACCATGGGCTCTCACCATGCCGTGGCGCGGCCCACCTTGCTGCCGCGCCGCCACATGGTGAGGTGGCCCAGGCCCACCTCTGCCGGTGCCCCTTCGCGTACTTCATCCCCAGGAAACCCTAACACTCGGGGAGTCATCGAGGAAATATTCCGCCGCCTCCACGAGGCGGAATACACCAGAGAGAGAAAAGCTCTCCGGCAGGGAGAAATCTGCCGGGGAAATTCCTTCCCGGAGGAGGGAAATCATCGCCTTCGTCACCGTCATCGAGCTGAACTTCATTGGGATCATTATAATCATCATCTCCACCGCCGACACCATCATCTCCACCGCTCCAGTTCGTTCCGCTGTAACATCTAGGGTTGAATCTTGTCTAGTTCATCGGGGAAACTTTCCCAGTGTTAATTACTCCTTGTGGTTGATGCTATTGAGTGAAACCGTTGAATTAAGGTTTATGTCCAGATTGTTATTCATCATTATATCACCTCTGATCATGACCCATATGATTTCTTGTGAGTAGTTCGTTTAGTTCTTGAGGACATGGGAAAAGTCTTGATGTTAGTAGTGAACTATGTTGAGTAATATTTAATGGTTTGGTATTTAAGTTGTGGTGCTATTCTTCTAGTGGTGTCATGTGAACGTAGACTACATGATACTTCACCTTTATGGGCCTAGGGGAATGCATCGTATATTCAAATATTAATTGTGGGGTTGCCAAAGTGACAGAAACCTGAACCCTCGTTGGTATATCGATGCATGAGGGATAGCAGGATCTCAGAGTTTCAGGCTGTGGTTAAATTTATCTTAATTACTTTCTTGTATTTGCGGATGCTTGCAAAGGATATAATCACAAGTATGTATTATTCCTAGGAAGGTCGGTGCATTAGCATAGGTTCACCCACACAACACCTATCAAAACAATAAAGATTAATCGGCTATAAGAAGCAAAAGCACTTGACGAAATTCCCGTGTGTCCTCAAGAACGTTTGGTCATCATAAGTAAAACTACCGGCTTGTCCTTTGCTCTAGAAAGGATTGGGCCACTTGCTGCAATTATTATTACTGTCTTTTATTTACTTGTACTTTATTTACCTGATATATCAAAAATCACTAAAAACTTGTCTGCTAGTATTTACAGTGAATTCCTAATCAAAACTGCTTGTCAACACCTTCTGCTCCTCGTTGGGTTCGACACTCTTATTTATCGAAAGTACTACGATACACCCCCTATACTTGTGGGTCATCAAGACTATTTTCTGGCGCTGTTGCCGGGGAGTGAAGCGCTATTGGTAAGTGGAATTGGTAAGGGAAACTCTTACTGTACCTATTGTTTTTATTTCTGTCTACTGCTTTATTTTATCATGGAGAGATCTTCGCTTGAATTCCTATTTGGAAAAACTACTACAACTGCTAAGGTAGTAGATGCGGCGCCATCTGTGCAAGTAATCCCATTCAAAATACCTATGAAAATTGTTGAACGTGTTATGAATAACCGCTATGAAGGGGGTGGAACTGTCCATCCTGGTGATCATTTGTTATTTTTACATGAATTATGCGAGTTGTTCAAGTGTGCAGGTATTTCAATGGAAGAAGTTAAGAAGAAATTATTCTCTATATCGCTGACTGGTAGAGCTGCACAATGGTATAAACTGCTGAAGAATGGGCGTTCTCTTGGTTGGGAGGAAATTGTACCTTATTCTAAATTCTATCCTCCAAGTGAGATTCACCAAGATCGAAACCTTATATATAATTTCTGGCCTCATGATGGAGAGAGTATTGCCCAAGCGTGGGGGAGATTGAAGTCACTAATGCTCAAATGCCCCATTCATGAGCTTCCTGGTAATGTCGTTGTTGATAACTTCTATGCAAGGCTTTCTTTTCAGGATAAAACTTTATTGGATACTGCTTGTTCTGGATCATTCACTCGTAATAAAGAAGAGTTTAAGTGGGACCTTCTTGATCGGATTCAGGAGAACACTGAAGGATGGGAGAACGGCAGAGGTAGAGAGTCAAGTATAAAATATGATTTTGAATGTATTAAAACTTTCATGAACGCTGATGATTTTCGCAATATTAGTACTGTTTATGGTCTTGACTCTCAAGTTGTTGCAAATTACTATAAAGCTTTTGCCTCTTATTTCGGTATGCCTAAGGGGAATTTTAAGAAATATCACGAACCTTATAAAGATAAACCTGTTTCTCCTATGACTAGAAGTATTGAAGTTAATACTGTTGATCACATTATTCCTGAGCCTTATATTGAAAAATTCCTTTTCCTGCTAAAATAAAGGAACATTCTATTATAGCTAGTGTTGTTAACAAAAGTACAAAGAAAGCTATAGAACCTGATGAACAAATAACTGTTGAACCCGCTGTAGCAATAATAAAGGACCTTGTCACCGAAAATATAGAAGATGGGCACATTATCTTTTGTGAAGATGCTTCTAATATTGTTTCACGTCCTAGTAGCTCTAGGAAAACTAGTGTTCATGTGCTTTCTGTTAGGATAGGTGATCATTGCTATTATGGTTTATGTGATACTAGCAAAATGCCCGTGCGTTGCAACGGGTCAAAATAAAAAATAGTTTTTGTGAAAAATTAAAATAATAGAGCCGGTGAGAATAAAAAAAATCAAATATCGCCACGTCGATCTTCATTGGACTCATTTTTGTGATACTCCCAACAAATATTCCCAATAGGTATTTAAGAACATCAAAGAATAATCTGCCCACATTATTTTGAATATTTTTGTCACGCATCAAACATAAGTGGGCTTCGCTGATCAAAACCGGTTGAGGAGATGGAGAAACGACGTAATTAAACTAATGACCACTCTCATATGACAATCTTTGAGGCTCCTGCCCTCTGGTTTATTTATCGCAAAGAATGAATAGCATAATTTGTAAACCGTCTAATTTTTCCAAATTGTTGCCTGTAGTATAATTTGAACCGCTTGGATATTTTTTCAAGTATGGAATCTAGTTAAAACCATGAAAATAAAACTCTTAGTCATAGTCCGAGACTTGGCACTCCTAGCTTGTCCTCGTTTAAGCCAAAATTGATAACTGCTCTTTGGAAAAGATAGTTGTTGCCATCTTGCTGCAAAGAATTTCTGCGTGAAGTATTTAGGTAACTAATTGTATTGGGCCCCTGCCCTCTCTCTATCCTGATTTTTTCCCATCCATGTCCCCTGTACGGCTGTCTGGTCATCTTCCTCCTAAATTATGATGCGAGCTTCTCTTCCTCTCTGATTTTTCTCCCAATTTCGTCTCCAAAATGGCAGCAATCCGTAGATCTCTCCAACGTTTCGTCTATAAAATAAAAATCATTCGTTCCTCCAAAGAATCTCATGGTTCCTCTCCTAAGACCAGAACGACCCAAATTCCATCTGTTTCTTCAAACAATTACGGGAAGCAAAGGAGAAATCAACGGGGGATGCTAGCTGCCACGCCTGGCCGCGTCCCCCACCCTACGGTGGTCGCCGCTGGCTCCCTCACAGAGCTGCTCCCTGCACCCGTGAAGTTGACAAAGTCGATAGGGGAGGGGCGTCCCGGCAAGCTCGATGCAAGTAATTGGTGGACAGCGCCGACGGACTCTATGCAGGGGATTGGAGACATGTTGAGGGAACGAGACATGGGATGGTTGGTGGTGACGCCGGCTAGCTGGGGGCAAGGATGGGGAGGCGGGACGACGCCATTGGTGGAGGGTTGTGCGCCGCGCCGCGGGGAGAGCTCACGTCAATGGAGAGCTCGGTATGGGCAAGATTGTTTTCTTTTCTCATAGGAATACCGAACCGATCAAAATTACTTAGGGGTGGCAAAGGGCGTAATTAGCCTAACGATGAAGGGTAAAACCGGAAAGTGAAAAACATACCATCACCTGAAGCCATATTATATAGTAGAGATTGGTGCAAGTTCAAGTGCTATTCCTTATGAGCTTTACAGGGAAATCATGCATGAAATTGGTTCTTGTGAACTTGAAGAAATTGATGTGGTTATTCAGCTTGCTAATAGAGAAACTATCTCTCCAATTGGTATTGTTAGAGATGTGGAAGTTTTATGTGGTAAGACTAAATATCCTGCTGATTTTCTAGTACTTGGTTCAGCTGCTAGTAAACTTGTCCTATCATTTTTGGTAGACCTTTTCTGAATACTTGTGGTGTGTTATAGATTGTAAGAAAGAGAAAATCTTTACTAAATTTGCTGGTGAATCTTATGAGTTCAATTTCTCTAAATTTGCAAAGCTCCTTATGAAACCGAATTGCCTAATGAAGATTTTAAATTGCTCAGCTTGCCTCTATTGCTCTTGCTCCTAACAATGCTTTGCAGCAACACATGGAGGACCACGAAAGTGAGGTCTTTATGGAAGAAAGGAATGAGCTTGACGAAATATTCTTCGTCAACCAATACTTAAACATAATTTACCGGTGGAAGATTTGGGTACCACGCCACCACCCAAGGAGGATCCTGTTTTCATTTAAAACCTTTACCTGATAATCTTAAATATGCTCATATTGATGATAAGAAAACATATCTGTTATTATTAGTTCTAAACTTTCAGGTAGAGAAGAGGAAAGATTGTTGGAAGTGTTGAAGAAACACCGTGGAGCTATTGGCTACTCTTGATGATTTAAAAGGGATCTCCCCTGCTATTTGTCAACATGCTATTAATATGGAACCTGATGCAAAGCCAGTTGTTGAACATCAACGTCGTTTAATACCCAAGATGAAGGAAGTGGTAAGAAATGAGGTATTGAAACTTCTTGAAGCTGGTATTATTTATCCTATTGCTGATAGTAGATGGGTAAGTCCTGTGCATTGTGTTCCTAAGAAAGGAGGAATTACTGTTGTGCCTAATGAAAATGATGAACTTATTCCTCAAAGAGTAGTAGTTGGTTATAGAATGTGCATTGATTTTAGAAAGGTTAACAAAGTTACTAAGAAGGATCATTATCCTTTACCTTTTATTGATCAAATGTTAGAGAGATTGTCTAAGAAACTCATTTTTGTTTCCTTGATGGTTATTCTGGGTTTTCTCAAATTGCTGTGAGAAAGCAAGATCAAGAGAAAACCACTTTTACTTGTCCTTATGGAACTTATGCTTATAGACGTATGCCTTTTGGTTTGTGTAATGCTCCTGCTACTTTTCAAAGATGCATGTCTGCTATTTTTCATGGTTTTTGTGAGGAAATTGTGGAAGTCTTCATGGACGATTTCTCCGTCTATGGAACTTCTTTTGATAATTGCTTGCACAATCTTGATAAAGTTTTGCAGAGATGTGAGGAAACTAATCTTGTTCTTAATTGGGAGAAATGCCACTTTATGGTCAATGAAGGAATTGTTCTTGGACATAAAATCTCTGAAAGAGGCATTGAAGTTGACGAGCTAAAGTTGAGGCAATCGAGAAAATGCCTTGCCCCAAGATGTCAAAGGTATTCGTAGTATTCTTGGTCATGCTGGTTTCTATAGAGGTTTATTAAAGATTTCTCTAAAATTTCAAAGCCTCTTACTAATCTTCTCCAAAAAGATGTACCTTTTGTTTTTGATGATGATTGTAAGGAAGCTTTTGAAACTCTAAAGAAGGCTTTAATTACTGCTCCTGTTGTTCAACCACCTGATTGGACTTACCTTTTGAAATTATGTGTGATGCTAGTGATTTTGCTGTTGGTGCTGTTCTTGGACAGCGATAGATAAGAAGTTGAATGTTATTCATTATGCTAGTAAGACTCTTGATTCTGCTCAAAAGAATTATGCACTACTGAAAAAAATTCCTAGCTGTAGTTTTTGCTTGTGACAAATTTAGACCTTATATTGTTGATTCAAAAGTCACTATTCATACTGATCATGCTGCTATTAGGTACCTTATGGAAAAGAAAGATGCTAAGCCTAGGCTTATTAGATGGGTGCTTCTTTTGCAAGAGTTTGATTTACATATTGTAGATAGGAAAGGTGCTGAAAATCCTGTTGCTGATAATTTGTCTAGATTGGAAAACATTGCTTATGATCCTATTCCTGTTAATGATAGTTTTCCAAATGAACAGTTGGCTGCAATAAGGGTAAGTTCGCGAGATAGTCCTTGGTATGCTGATTATGCTAACTTTATTGTTTCCAAGTACTTGCCTCCAACCTTTTCAGCTCAGCAAAGAAGGAAATTCTTTTATGACTTGAGGCATTATTTTTGGGATGACCCACACTTATATAAAGAAGGAGTGGATGGTATTATGCGAAGATGTGTTCCAGAACATGAACAACGAGAGATATTGAGAAAATGTCATGGTAGTGCTTATGGAGGACATCATGCTGGAGATAGAACTGCACAAAAGGTTCTACAATCAGGTTTTTATTGGCCTACTCTTTAAAGATGCAAGAAAGTTTATTTTATCTTGTGATGAATGTCAAAGAGTTGGTAATATCTCTAGACGTAATGAAATGCCTATGAATTATTCTCTTGTTATTGAACCATTTGACTGTTGGGGATTCGACTTTATGGGTCCTTTTCCTCCTTCAGAAGGTAATACTCATATACTTGTTGCTGTTGATTATGTTACTAAATGGGTAGAAGCTATACCTACAAAAAGTGCTGATGGTGAGACCTCTTTAAAAATGCTTCAAGATGTTATTTTTCCTAGGTTTGGTGTGCCTAGATATCTTATGACTGATGGAGGTTCTCATTTTATTCATGGTGGTTTTAGAAAGACCCTTGCTAAATATGGTGTTAATCATAGAATTGCTTCAGCTTATCATCCCCAAACTAGTGGGCAAGTAGAATTATCAAATAGAGAGATTAAATCTATCTTGCAAAAGACTGTTAATAAATCTAGAAAAATTGGGCTAGTAAGTTAAATGATGCTTTATGGGCTTATAGAACTGCTTATAAAAACCCTATGGGTATGTCTCCTTATAAAATGGTTTATGGTAAAGCTTGTCACTTGCCTTAGAATTAGAACACAAAGCTTATTGGGCAGTGAGAACTTAATAGAGACTTTAAACTTGCTGGTAAAAAGATTGCTTCTTGAGTTCTTTAGATGAATGGAGAAGTGAGGCTTATGAAAATGCTAGACTTTTTAAAGAGAAAGTTAAGAAATGGCATGATAGGAGAATTCTTAAAGAGAGTTTAATGTTGGTGAGAAAGTTCTATTGTATAGGTCTCGTCTCAGATTTTTTGCAGGAAAATTACTCTCAAAATGGGAAGGACCTTTTGTTATTGTGAGGTGTATCGTTCAGGTGCAATAAAGATTGCTTCACTCAAAGATAACTCTACACAAGTGGTGAATGGCAAAGACTCAAACATTATATTTCTGGAGATTCTTATAATGAAGATGTTGATATTATTCAAGTGGTGACTCCGGAAGTTTTATTGAAAAGCAAATTCAGGACTGCAGAGTCTGTTTTCGAATAGGTAACAGTTTCGGTAAGAAAAAGTTCGCGTTTAACTTTCCAAGAGTTATTTTTGTCATTTTTATTAAATATGGAAAATTACGAGACAAACGGGTAGGAAACGGTGCCCGAGGGCACCTCACCACGCCGTGGCGCGGGCCCACCCCTGGCCGCGCCGCCACATGGTGAGGGCGCCTCGGAGCCCGTCTCCGACCAGGTTTCTTCCTGTACCTTCCTTTTTTGCGAAACTTTTTGCTATATAATCCCCCGGATCCCCCGAGGTCCGTATATCGTCTTTTCCGTGTTTTCGTTTCGATCTGTTTCTGCCAGATTTCATCCTCGGATCTAGAGCCGCCATGTCTTCACCTGAGCCTCCAAGGACAGTTTCTTCGCAAACGTCGTCAACCCGTACATGAGTGAGCTGAAGATGCATCCCAGGAGTCGCTGCTCAAGGATGGGAGATACAAGTAGAAGACGTTCGGGGTCCTCAAGGAGAAGGGAGCATGGAGGATAGGATGAAGATTTGGAACAAGAAGTTTACATACAAGAAGATGGCGGAACGTGAAGTGGACATCGTTCACAGGATAGTGGCAAACTTATTGTCAAACACAAGAAGGAGACTGCAAAGCTTGGGAGGACATCCTCTCACTCCATGAGACCACCAACAAGCTACAAGCGCAACTCTACGACGTTCAGAATCAAAACTGTGAGTATGAAATCAGGTTTACCAGTTTCAGGATACCCGAGACCAAGTCATCATTTGTTGATGGAGAGCCTCTACCTTGGAAGTTTGATGATGAGGATGTTTCACCACCGCCGAAGGAGTAATTCATCATTGGTATTGGCATCCCCTTGGCTTGTTCCAAGCTTGGGGGAGTGCCGCGGTATCACACCATTATCTTTACCTTTTACCTTTCAATAGAGTCATATCGTGAGTAGGGAAGTTATCTTATAGATGGTTTGCAGTGTGGAAGTATCTCTCTTTTAGTTGGTTATCTATGTATCCCTTGGTGTGAGTTGCCGTTATGGAATATTAATGAGAAGTTTATCATTTACTTTCTGCATACTTTATTTTAGTTTGCAAATCTGTCATATGATGATCTTGTTATTAGTATTGGTATCACTTTGGAGCATCAAGTAAATCTTTTTGGTTTTGGCAAACTTAGCATTGGTCAGTAGCAACAATACTTTGAGGCTTAAGTAGAGAGAGGGAAGTGCATGTAGATATATTATTCCATGATCTTTCTTTCTTGTTGGCTCATAAGCTTAGTATTCTCAAGTTAAAATTATTTGTGCTTCCAAGGAAGATTGCATGATTGTTTTACTACATGTATATTTGTTTGTATCCCTCAACTCTTATGCTTGCTACACAACCTTGCTAGCCAAAAACCTGTATTGAGAGGGAATGCTTCTCATACATCCAAACCTTGAGCCAAAACCTTTGCCATTTGTGTCCACCATAACTACCTATTATGTGGTATTTCCTGCCACTCCAAGTAAATACTTCATGTGCTACCTTTAACTATTCAAAAACTATTATCTCTCATTTGTGTCACTGTTTATTAGCTCATGAGGAAGTATGTGGGTTATTCTCTATTTAACTTGTCAGACAGACTTTCACCAATGGACTAGTGGCATATACATCCGCTTATCCAATAATTTTGCAAAAAGAGCTGGCAAATGGGGTGCCCAGTCCCAATTAATTACAACTATAACTGTTTAATTCTCTTCACATGTTTTGCCATGATTTATAAGAAGCAATTTTCAAAGTGTTAAACATTTAAATAGGCACTCCTCCATGGTATGTGATTGTTGGAAGGCACCCGAGGATTCGGTTAGCCATGGCTTGTGTAAGCAAAGGTTGGGAGGAGTGTCATACCAATTTATAAATGTGCATGTGTAAACAAAAGAGAAGAGGGATGATCTACCCTTGGGTAGAAATAACGTCCTTCATGGGAGCCGCTCTTGAAAGTCTGGATGACATGGGAAATATTGTTTTCACCCACTACCATTCGTTGACAACGACATACATAGCTAAAAACTTATTTTTATACTCCTATATGATTTCAAAACTTAAAAGCTCTAGCACATGATTTAATCCTGCTTCCCTCTGCGAAGGGCCTATCTTTTACTTTATGTTGAGTCAGTAAACCTATTCCCTCTGTCTCAAGCAAGCATTTGAGTTGTTGTGATTCAACCATCTATATGTTGATATTTTCAATCATGTCTTTTATGTTTCCTTGTTAGCACAAAGCTTTTATCTGAATGAATATAACTTTGAAAGTTATCAATGATGTGCTGTTATGATTGAGCATGTAAGTTCTGCAATATAAGCTCTAATATAAAGACTCTGCTCGAAAGATAAGTACAATTGTTAATTGTTCTCTGACCAAGAACAAAGTTTGCCATCACCAATTATGATTTTCTCTATGCACCTTATTGTGACTCCCTTTACATTTCAAGTTAAGTTATATGAAGGGAAGTTGCTGTCTAAATGACTTGTGTATTAATAATGTGATGCTTCTTGTCCGTATTTTGTTTATCGACACTTCACTCCATAAACCTGTGGTCTTGTTTACTGAGTTCAGCTTTCGCTTGGGGACAAGCGAGGTCTAAGCTTGGGGGAGTTGATACGTCCATTTTGCATCACTATTTTATATCATAATTTACTGTTATTCATTGATATATTTCATATTTAGAGATGATACTTATGTTATTTTACCTATTTTGCATGTTTGATGATTATTGGAGAATTAACCACCGGAGTCAGATTCTGCTGGAAAAAGGACCGTCAAGACGCCATATTTCTGAAGATCAATAATTAACAGAAAATATCTAGAAGTCCCTATTTTGTCAGACCGGAGGCAGCCAAAAGGGGAGGCCAAGGTGGGCCACCATGGGCCCTCACCATGCCGTGGCGCGGCCCACCTTGCTGCCGCGCCGCCACGTGGTGAGGTGGCCCAGGCCCACCTCTGCGGTGCCCCTTCGTGTACTTCATCCCCAGGAAACCCTAACACTCGGGGAGTCATCGAGGAAATATTCCGCCGCCTCCACGAGGCGGAAAACACCAGAGAGAGAAAAGCTCTGGCAGGGAGAAATCTCGGGGAAATTCCTTCCCGGAGGGAAAATCATCGCCATCGTCACCGTCATCGAGCTGAACTTCATTGGGATCATCATCATCATCATCATCTCCACAGCCGCACCATCATCTCCACCGCTCCACTTCGTTCCGCTGTAACATCTAGGGTTGAATCTTGTCTAGTTCATAGGGGAAACTTTCCAGTGTTAATTACTCCTTGTGGTTGATGCTATTGAGTGAAACCGTTGAATTAAGGTTTATGTCCAGATTGTTATTCATCATTACATCACCTCTGGTCATGATCCATATGATGTCTTGTGAGTAGTTCGTTTAGTTCTTGAGGACATGGGAAAAGTCTTGATGTTAGTAGTGAACTATGTTGAGTAATATTTAATGGTTTGATATTTAAGTTGTGGTGCTATTCTTCTAGTGGTGTCATGTGAACGTCGACTACATGATACTTCACCTTTATGGGCCTAGGGGAATGCATTGTGTATTCGAATATTAATTGTGGGGTTACCGGAGTGACAGAAACCTGAACCCCCGTTGGTATATCGATGCATGAGGGATAGCAGGATCTCACAATTTAAGGCTGTGGTTAGATTTATCTTAATTACTTTCTTGTATTTGCGGATGCTTGCAAGGGGTATAATCACAAGTATGTATCAGTCCTAGGAAGGGCGGTGCATTAGCAAAGGTTCACCCACACAACACCTATCAAAACAATAAAGATTAATCAGCTATATGAAGCGAAAGCACTTGACGAAATTCCCGTGTGTCCTCAAGAACGTTTGGTCATCATAAGTAAACCTACCGGCTTGTCCTTTGCTCTAGAAAGGATTGGGACACTTGCTGCAATTATTATTACTGTCTTTTATTTACTTGTACTTTATTTACCTGCTATATCAAAAATCTCTAAAAACTTGTCTACTAGTATTTACAGTGAATTCCTAATCAAAACTGCTTGTCAACACTTCTGCTCCTCGTTGGGTTCGACACTCTTATTTATCGAAAGTACTACGATACACCCCCTGTAATTGCGGGTCATCAGGATGCGAAGAGCAGGGTGGATGTGGGCATTGCTGAGCTGAGACACGATGAAGAGTCTAAGCGAGTTCAGCGTGCAAAGGTGCAACATTGTGCGAGGTACGATGGGAATAACACCAAGTTTGTCTAATTGTAAATGGGCCAGAAACATAGAAAAAAAATATTTCAACTGGAACAAGTTGAGGGTATGATAGTGGGTGAGGCCAACTTGAAGGTCTTCATCACAGAGTGTTACGAGATATTGTTTGGGGGCAACGGCCATGATTTTTTTACTTTGATGAAGGACATTAACACTGATATCATGTAATTCCCGTACCCAGAAAAATGCTATTCTCATCCACGTTCACAACGAAGGAGTTCTTATAACCTTCCATGGTACCATCCAGACGGAAAACAAATGGTGTTATATTTAAGAACGATTTTGAAAAATCATACGATTAAGTCAAGTGGCCATTTAGGCAGAAAGCCTTGCACGTGAAGGGACTCGCTAATAGATGATGTGACTGGCCAACAAGGTTTGTATAGGGAGGAAGTGTTGGGATTAGGGTAACTGCCTATATTGGGCATTATTTTCGGACGTTAAATGTTTGAGGCATGTGGATCTTTTGTCCCCTATGTATTTTAATATTATCGCAAACATGATGGCCATCCTTATTTCATCTTCAAAGGAGTATGACCAAGTAGCAGGTCTAATACGCCACCTTCTAGGTTACCCATAGAGCTACTTATTAGATCAAGGTGTGTCCCTTCCCCCTTCCAATGGAGTTTCGAGAGCATCTGTGCTCTAGATGCAATCAAATGAAAGTGGTCATATGAAGTATCTTCAATCAAAGTAGCCAGCGGTATTTTAATCGATTACATGAGGCTTTGTTTTACATGCCTTCCACTAGTCGATTCATGTTGCCAACTTGAGCGATCCTTTCTACTTTAAACTTCATGAACTTCGCAATATTATGTATGTGTGGATCGTTTTGATGAAGAGTTCAGAGTATAACACATTTTTTAAAATAAGATAGTGATCAATAACATGTGTTTTTTTTTGTGCGATGACAACATTCTTACTTGCAATTTTGCATAGATCGCCGACCGGTTGAGGCGGTTGTTACGACTTTGGAAATTTCCGGCCACATAGCATATTTGACGGTGCAAAGCTTGGAATTGCTCGTGTGGCAGTAAAATGCAATAAAATTGTTGTAATATTGAAAAATAAAGCAGATATAGGCGTCGTTTAACTTGGTCACACACTTGGTGGTTATTGGTTAGGAGAGTGGATGTAGAATCCCTCCACCCGGTTCAAATCCTAATGAACGTGAATTGAGGTATCACAAAGATGCTACTATGCTAGGGTAATAGGGTTCCCTGCGGTAGTGCGGTTTGTATTTCAAAAACGAAGTTTGACCAATCTACACAAAACTCAAACATATCCTGAACCGCTGCTGCTCCTGGTTCCGGATGTTCGAATTTCCGGAATTCGGCACAGACCCGGCAACCGCTGACGGGACGTCTCAACCGGTGCACAGTAAATCGCAGCACCGAAGTGGACACGCCGCGCCGCCGAGATGAGCCTCTCCCACCACCGCCTCCACCTCGCGCCGGCCGCGCCGCCGGCGGGGGAGCCCTACTACGTGTACGCGCCGCACCCGCACCCGGACCCGCAGCGGCAGGGCGTCGTCACGCTCTTCGTCGCCGGCCTCCCCGACGACGTGAAGCCCCGCGAGATCCACAACCTCTTCTCCCGCCGCCCCGGCTTCGACCAGTGCCTCCTCGAGTACACCGGCCGCGGCAACCAGGTCAGCTCCCCTAATTCCCCGTTTCTCCGTCCCGCGTGCTCTTCACCGAAACTAAACCCTCGCTCAGGCAGAAGGGGGAAGAACCCTTCGATTGGACTGTTTGACTGGTGTTGTCTCTGAATTCTTATTCTTATGCTGCAGGCTGTTGCCTTCGTGTCATTCTTCACTCATCACGCGGCCTTGTCAGCAATGGCTTCGTTAAATGTGAGTTTTGCTGCCAGTCAAGTGCCTCTGCGTTTTTGGTGTTGATGCTCTGTAGAGTTTTCTCAGTGCTAATGTGGATACGAAATTTAGCAGCAGGTCTTAATGCAGTTAACTCCAGGGTAGCTTAGTCAACATTTAAAACCCATACTCAGAGTAAGAGATTGACAGTGTCTTGTGTACAACATGCTTGATTTACAATTGAATGCTGAAATCATGTGCCCGGGACACTCTGTTATTGTTTGGCCTGTTCACAGCAGTATATCAAGTCAATGGCGTCTGTAAGAGAAATCTAGTCTTGCTCTGGTTACGTGGAATCAAAACCCAAAGACTGTACTTACATAAATGCGATCTAGAAAAATTCTCATGCTTTTACAGGTCAAATCTCGACCATATGAGTAGGCCAAAAGCTTAACCCATGTCTCTAATTTATATAGTACAAGTTCAATGCATGCAGTAGTACCAAGAATTACCTACCTACGGGCTTAAACCTTACGTTCTAGCTTCGTAGCTGTATCTTTGTAGTTTTGATCATGTGATTCTCATTATCACATCTAATATCGTGTTCCGTTTTAGGGATCTGTTTTTGATCCAGAGAATGGTGATTGTTTGCACATTGAGCTAGCTAAGTCGAATTCACGCAAACGTCACGGAGGTACTATCTGTACACTATCGCTTAACTGTACCAGCTCCCTCCAGCAAAATGCTATTTAAAACTTCCACACTTTTCAATTGATTACACTTTTCATGCTAGGTGGTGGTGATGTCTACAGAGTTATTGACAAAAGAGTTCATAGAACAGAGGAAAATTCTGACAATGACAACGGTGATGATGATGTATCGGGCGATGGTGACAGCAGCGATGGTAATGGTCTTACTTATTTGATGAAATCTTGCGTCTGCAGTGTAAGGGAGTTGGTCCTCAACTCTACATAGCTATCATCCCTACTACCGCCATTTGAAAATTCGCATTCAGGCTGAACCTGTTATAAGTGAAATTAGAAAGAGAGATTTTCTGTTAAACGATGGCTTCTGTTTACGTCCTTTTGTTTATGACTTGTGGTATCTTCCATATCTCAAGGAGCACAACTTGATTTAATACACATAATTTTGATTGTTGATTACTTTGAGAGCGGCCTCTTCATTTTTTTCTCTCTAGAATTATTTGAGTTAATTTCATGAAATAACCAAGAGTATTGGCATGTTAGCAGCAGTAAGAGTTTGCACTCGGTATGTCAGACAATTGTTTGTACGGATGACTTTGCACACACATATGCAGTATATAATTTCTCAAGGTACTATGACTATATCTTAGTGTGTATCTCACACCTGCATGTTCTTGTTGTTGTTGGCACAAAAAAATCAGGGCAGGGTGGATCTGATGAACCATCGGATAGAGAAAATGAGAATTCCAGCGATAAGAATGAGTTACACGTGGACCAAAGGTTAACATGCATTTCGCATTACTCGTAATTGGTGTTAACTCTCTTTCATCACCTTAATGAAACGCTAGAGCTAGTGAGCCACTTCTCTTATGTCTGTCGACTGTGCATGAATTTGTTTAATGATAGATGATTGATATTTCCTTTGATGGCAGTGGTGAACGAGCGATCAAGCAGAAGAAGGCGCATTCTTCAACTGTGAGTACCATGTCATAGATCCCACATTGTCACACTTTACCTTATATCCTTGTTGTAATACTCTGCAGTGTTGTGACACAGAGCAAGCGATTGTGCATGCTTTTGTAGCTTGATTTGTCACACTTTATTTTGACATGATGTTACCTGTGCCTATGCTCGTCCTTCGTTTAAGACTATTAGAAGATGCTGACCAAATTACTCTTGCAATATGGATATTACATGTCCTGAAGAATCATGTACTCCATAGTAGTTCAAGTTACCTGCCAAGCTGAAATGGGGTCTATCTGTACAAACTGTGTTATTTTGAACTTGTTTTCTTTGATGTTTTGAACTTTTGTTCTACGCGATGGCATGTTGGTCGGACAGTGCATATGTCATGATCACGTTTCTTTACGGCTTTTGTAAATGCACATACTGGGACATGCTTATCTGTATATTGTTTTAGGGGAATTTTGAAGTGTGCAGTTGCACTATTTAGATAATGGTGCATATGAATTGATAATCCTAAAAGTAGATTTGATTTTCCATGCAAATGTTATTATTTTAAAACTTCTCATGATGTGGCATTGATCATACAGGATCAACCAGACAAATCTTTGGCTGAAATTCCACCTTGTTCAACTTTATTTCTTTCTAATTTGGGACAAACATGCACAGAGGAGGAGCTAGAGGAACTTTTGTCTAAGTACGTTACCTAAAATTTATGAATATACTCACTAGAAGTAAGTTGTGGCAAATAAATTGAAAATGATGATAAATTCTTATTGATAGGCAACCTGGATTTCATGTGCTTAAAATGCGTCGCCGTGGTGGACTGCCTGCTGCATTTGCCGATTTTACGGTATGTCTGCCTTTGTCGTTTATGTTCAGTTATGCTAATACACCTGCTCTTCAGAGATGCTATAGATGGTGGATCTGTCTGTACTGTTTAGAATATGAACTTGATTGATATGACCAAAATGCACGTCATGGGCTGTTTTTAGCATTGTCTTTTAACTTCCTAACTAGGTTCATCAGGGCTGTTGTGCTTATGGTTGGAGCCTGATCTCCCTTTTCTGGTTTAGTGATGTTGATTACAATGCGGTACTCTCATTATACAGAGTTTAGGAAATAGGGAAGCTTCTGCCGTATCATTAGGATAACGCGAGCACTAACTATCTTTGGAAGCAAACTATTATTTGATATGGAAATCAGGGGCCTGACTTAAGGATCAAGCCGTGGGTTCCTTATCCTTGCTGCGGTGGCCATAAATTCTGCCCCACATGACATAACGTTTCCATACCTTTGCTTTTTAGTGATACAGAATTGGCATAATCAGACAGATGTCATACTTTCATCTGCTTAATACTACTGTATTAAACATATAATGACTAATGAGATGCAAGTTCAGTGTAAGAATAATTCTATTTTGATATGAGCAATCTCTATACATTTTTGCGGTCCAAGTTTAAAAAGGTTTGACTGCACACGTTCTAAAAAGACATCTAGAATACAAGATGGGTTTGTTTCTGTAGCTATTCTCTTATGAGATGACCTTATTGTGCAGGATATCGAGTCCTCTAAAGCTGCTATGGATAGCCTCCAAGGCACCGTCCTGTCGTCTTCCGGCAGTGATGGTTTGCACATCGAGTATCCTCAATTGTTTGATTCTCAGTTCTTAGGTTTGGAGACTTAGTAGGGTTTGTTGGCTCAGTTTATATCTTTCAGAAAACAGTGCATTTTCTAATGATTTAGTCTGTTGATGGGTTTAATAACTGCTATTTCCATCAATAACAGTGCATTTGGTTTACCAGTTTTAATCATATTTGACATCGATTACAGTCGCCCAGCAATTGGTTCTCACTAGAACTAGAAGCCATGCTGCGGATCATTGTTTCCTTTAACTCTAGCTACAGGTACGCCAGGTCGAAGATGAGGAATAGCTAGCTTGCAATAACCGTTCTTGGATTAGCGTGACCTCAACAAACTATGTACTGGTACAAGCTATCACTGGGCGCCCCTGCACATGTAATTGCCTGCGTGGCTTGATATTGCACTGTTTAGTTGGAGACCGAGAAGAGAAAGTCTTTGTTTTTCCTTTTTGTTGGAACTTTGTTTTGTACTAGGTTTGACCGTCTGAAGTCTGAACCAGTGTCAATATAAGCTGTCAACGTCTCTGTCCAGGCACGTGCCAAAGTAGCTGAAGTCATCCACATCCCATTTCCGATTGTTCCTAACCGTACGTGTCCCTCGCACCCTCCTCCGTGATGCCGCCGGCCGAGCGCTTTGCCGTCGAGGTCGTCTCCCGGACGCTGGTCCAAGCCTCCGACCCACCTCGGGACTTCCCGGCGGTGCTCCCGGTCTCCAACCTCGACCTCATCCTCGGCTCCTTCCACGTCTTCTTCATCGCCGTGTATCCTGCCCCTGCCGCTGGGTTCCCTGCCGTGGCCGTGGCCGCCCTCCCAGCGTTCCTCTCCAGGTTCTACCCGTTCGCCGGCCGCGTCGTCCCCAACGCCTCCACCGGCGTGCCGGAGATCGTCTGCGGCAACGCAGGCGCGGAGCTCGTGGTGGCCCACGCCGGCGTAGCGCTCGCGGACGCGGATTTCGCTGACGCCGACGCCTCGCTGGGCACCATCCAGGTGCCGTTCGAGCGCGGTCGCTGCAGCTGGTGCAGTTCGCGTGCGGCGGGTTCTCGCTGACGTGGGGCACGGACCACCTGCTCGTCGACGGCCACGGCCTCACCTCGCTGCCCAACGCCTGGGCGGAGATGCTCCGCACCAGCGGGGACCTCTCCCCACCACGACCGGCGCTCACTCTTCCGGCCCCGCTCGCCGCCGCGGTACTCCCCGTCGCTGGACGCCGAGTTCGTGTGGTACGACCCGGGACGCCTCCCCAACGTGCTTCTCGGCCTCGGCGCCACCCTCGTGCGCCTCAACTACGTCGTCGAGGCCGCCGATGTCGACCGCCTCCGGGGCGCGGCCAGCACCTCGGCGCGCCGCGCCACACGGCTCGAGGCCCTCTCCGCGCACGTGTGGAAGCTGCTCGCCGCGGCGGTCGGCGGCTCCGACACGCACTGCCGGATCGCGTGGCTCGTCGACGGGCGCCGGCGCCTCGACCCCGCCAAATACAACAAGACCCATGTAGACAACTACCTCGGCAACGTGGTTACGTACGCGTCGCGCGAGGCGGCCGTGGAGACGGTGGCCTCGTCCCCGCTCGCCGAGGTGGCGACGTTGGCGGCGGCGGCCATCGCGGAGGTGTTCCGTCAGGACCGGTACGAAGAGCTGGTGGACTGGATGGAGGCGCGCAAGGGGGTGTTCAAGGAGGGCGGGAAGTGGACGGAGGCGGTGGGGCTGGGCACGGGGAGCCCGGCATTGGTGGTGTCGGCGTTCGTGCCATTCCATGTGGAGGGCGATTTCGGGTTTGGCCCGCCGTGGGTGCGTCCGGGACGCCTCGGGTCGGCGGCCATGACGGTGATCCGGAGCCCCGTCGGGGACGGGTCATGGCTAGTGACTGCCAGAATGTGGCCAAGGCTGGCCGACGCCGTGGACGGCGACCCGGAGGCCGTGTTCAAGCCGGCCACCGCCAAGCGGCTCGGGTTCGCCTCGCGCCACGGCGGCGCCGACACGGCGCATCAGCAGCCGGTGAGCCGCATGTGAGGCGTGGGCGCCGCTGTCCGCTGACACGGCACGAGCGGTACCATTGCAGACTTTACTGCATACATGTATCGTGATGTCGATCCGTATCAGTATTCAGTTGTGATGGCTAGCGATATACTGTAGATCGTATTAGTGGTATCGTGGGAGAAGAAACGATGAGGATCACCGTCCTGACGATCGCCGGCAAGGTCCTCGCCCTCGACGTACGGAGCGCGGACACATTCGGACAGGTCGACGGGAAGACGTCGTCCTGCCTCCACCTCGCCATCCGCCGCTGGCCCGGCCGCGGATCCGGATGGATGGAGGTCTTCGTCAAGGTGCCGAGCGGGAGGACCCTCAGTGTCATGGTGGAGCGCTCGGACACCGTGTGGAGGATCATGGAGACGGTCCGTGAGAGCGAAGGCGTTCCGGTGCTCCGGCAGCGCGTCGTCTACTGCGGGAAGCAGCTGGAGGACGGCCGCACCATGGAGGAGTACGGCGTGAGGAAGGAGTCCATCCTCCACGTGATCCTCCGTCTCGGGGGTCCTCATAGCTGCGCTGATTTCGCTAGAAGATGGTCGATTTTTACATCTGCCGGACGCTAATTAATCTGTTGGCTTTTTTGATTGTAATTACTTTCGTTTCTAATTTTGTTTCGAATTGGGGAAGATGAATCGTCAGATTTAAGAAACGGTTACTGATTTCCAAACTCTAATTTTCTCCTTTGATATGAAAATCCAGTAATTCGCAACACATAAATATGTATGTGTTAACAAGCCCATTGTATGCATAAGAAAATATCTACTAATAGTATATATGCAAACATATTAGCATACACACAATTTTCGTTGGCAATTACGCAGTGTTATTTCAAGATCAAGTGCAAAGCAAGCATACATTGTCATTGTGTGACTTGTCAACACACCTGACCACGAAATAGAGTAACCAATGCTACCGTGTATTTAGTATTTCAGATTTTTTTCTACAAATTATTTAGTTAATCATACACTAGAAACTTCTATTCAGATATGTAATTGATCATACGCTCAAGAGACCTTGTACATAAATGAATATGCATAAAAATTATATAGATAATATGTTTTCTTTGAAGTCTGAATACTGTATTTTTGAAATATAATTTAAATTAGAACAACACGAGTGTACTTTCAATGATATTCATCACAATCAAATAACATAACAAAGATATTTGGCAATATAGCTACACATGTGATTAGTTCTGCCTAATAAAAATTAGAAAAATATACTTGTTACAGATATAAAATGTTTGAAATAAGATATAGACAAATATAAAAGTTCAGTACAATTTTATTTATTCTTATCTCCGCTTGATTCAAGTTTTCAATGAACCTGTTTTTGCCTCTTATGTTTCTGAACTCGAGCTCGCTAAGTTAGTTAGTTTTCCCAACTAATTAAATGGCGAGAGAACTTCTGAGTTTTGACGACTTCACGTTGAGCTCTGTATGCCTCCAGGACACGGATGAGACAAATCAAATGCATAGACAGACCATCATTAGTTTCACCATAACTTGAAAGTCAACATAAATATGTGCTCAATTGTTTCAAGCACAATTACTCCTACCCACCCACCATTTGTGCAATAGCAGAGTATACGAGTTGTTTGCTTTTTCTAAATGTTAACCAAAGAAAAATCTTCACCTTAAGAAGATAAATCATAAATCGTTAAAGGACAACAAGTTTGTTTAATTTCTCTGAGTGAATGCATACAGAAAACAGCAGAAGAAGTAAGAGTCTCAATTTTTTGTAAGAATAAATATACAAGTATGTAGACATCTATACTATGTATGACGAAATTTTCAGTGAAATATATTACTACATCTCCTATTCGAAAAACATTCTTAAAAAATTCAAACAGTTGCGGCCTTCAGAAAATAATTTACCTAATGTAACATTCTTACTATGAGAAAAATCAAAGAGTCTAGGAAGCTTTACTGCCAAACTCACACATCTATTCAAATATCTTCCCAAAAACGAGATTAAGCAAGCATATAGAATTTGACGTTCGCCTCTACCGTGAGATATACAGTACTTACTGTATTACGACAACCGCGTTAACTAATGCAGCATCAAAACCGGACACTTCACAAGAGAAGAAAATCACAACTCTGTTTGCGTTCCGAGCTTACAGACGAGAACCGTGGTTGCCAAACGACATCTCAAACCCGAGGCTCGCGGCCGTCACGGGCTTCAGCAAGCTCTCCGGGCCGGCTTCGATCACCTCCAGCAGGCGCGGCCACAGCCTGGTGCCGCCGACGAACCACGACCCGTCCCCAGTCGGGCAGGGCACGGCCGTCACGGAGGCCGACCCGAGCCGGCTGTGCCGCAGCCACGGCAAGACCATCCTCGGCTTCCCGAACCCGAGATCCCCGTCGATGGCGAACGGCATCAGCCCGGAGATGACCAGCGCCGGGCTGCCGAGGCCGAGGTTCACCGCCTCCGTCCACTTCCCGCCGTCCTTGTACGCCGCCTTCCTCTCTTCCACCCAGTCCACCAGCTCCTGGAACCGGTCCCTGGTCATCACCCCCGCGATGGCCGCGCCCACCGCAGCGGCCACCTCGTGCAGCGGCGCGCGCAGCAGCTCCGCCACGCTCGCCTCCCGGGACGTGTAGGTGACCACGTTCCCCATGTACAGGTCCAGCGCGCCCTCCGACGGCTCGACGCACTTCCGGCCGTCGACGATCCACGCCATCCGGCAGCTGGGGTCGGACTCGCCGACGGCCCGCGCCAGGAGCTTCCAGACGTGCGCGCACAGCGCCACGAAGCGCGAGGTGCGGCGGCCGCCGGCCGAGGCCGCCCTCTGGAGCTCCACGAGGTCGGCCGCGTCGATGCGGTACAGGCGCCGCTCCATGGCCGCGGCCAGGAGGGGATTAATCATGGTCTCCGGCGTGAACCTCGCGAACTCGGCGTCCAGCGACGGGCTGTACCGCGGCGGCCACCGCGGGACGAGCAGGGACCGGTCGAGCCGAGGCTCGCGGGAGAGGCCGCCGCCGCCGGTGCGGACCATCTCCGCGAGGCTATTGAGCAGCACGATGAAGGCCCTGCCGTCGGCGAGGAGGTGGTTGGTGCCCACGGTGAGCGAGAAGCCGCCGCACGCGAACCGGACCAGCTGCAGCGACAAGGCGAAGCCCGCGTCGAAGGGGATCTGGATCAGGCCCAGCGACCGGTCGATGCGCGCGAAGTCGACGGCGGCCAGGGGCACGGCGGCGTC
Organism: Poa pratensis; assembly: GCA_947311845.1. Taxonomy (NCBI): domain Eukaryota; kingdom Viridiplantae; phylum Streptophyta; class Magnoliopsida; order Poales; family Poaceae; genus Poa; species Poa pratensis. Next base: position 43,521,509 of record CAMZMU010000085.1, read on the forward strand.
GGCGACGACGAGCTCGGCGCCGGCGTTGGAGCAGGCGACCTCGGGGACGTTGGTCACCGGGTCGCGGACGACGCGGCCGGCGAAGGGGAAGAAGCGGGAGAGGTAGGCCGGGAGGGCGGCGTGGACGGCGGAGAGCACGGCGTCGAGGCCGCACGGCGGGGGAGCGTAGAGGCAGACGAGCCAGATTTGGAAGGGGCCGAGGACGAGGTCGAGGTTGGAGACGGCGTGGACGGCGGGGAAGCCCGGCGGCGGGTGCGAGGCCTGGACCAGTGTCCGGCTCGCGATCTTGAGGTCAAAGTGCTCCAGAGGCATTCCGCCGAGCAGGTGGAGCGCGTGCTGTCGAGGCTCGTGCGCCGGCGATGCGCTGAGTGCGACGATCGCTTCCTCTTATCCTCTTGTCTCTCTTTCTCTATTGGGCATTGGCCGGTCGCTGAAGAGCGCCGGCGGGCAGTGACAGGCCAAGTACAGTACAATGGTACCTATATATAAAAGTTGGATGTATTCTCGCCCCCTCCGCTGTCCACGTCACCGAATTATTTCTGGCCGTCCGATCGTCACGACCAACGGTCCAGATTGACTCGAACCCGCGCTACTGTAGCTACGGACTTTCTACCAATCAGAAACGGCCACGTAGAGCGCTACAGTACAACGTTTTAAAGAAAATGCCCCGCGGAGTACTGATTTGCAATTTCGCCAAACACCAGAAACCTTTTTGCAAAAGCGTGCCCATTTTCCCCCCACGCGGTCGCCTCCACCCCGACCCCGCCGCCTCAATCCTCCTTGCCCTTGCGACCTCACCGCCGCGGTGCCGCCTCCGTCCGCCGGAGCAGCCATGGAGGCCATGGGCCACCTCCCACGCGCTCCCGACGCCGGCACGGACCCGCCAGCTCCACTTCTCGCCGCGGCCCCCACATCCCTCACCCCCCTCTCTCAGACGCGAGAGGCGACGGCGGCGGCGGCCGAGCCACGCAGCGGCGACGGGCAGCAGGCCCGAGCTCGCCCGCGTGCTTGAGCCGCGGGAGACGGAGACGGCGGCCGGAGGGCCGGGCCGGAGGCGGAGACGGCAGTCGGAGGGGCAGGCCGGCCAAGGGGCGGCGGCCGGAGAGGCAGGCCGGCCGGCGGCAGGCCAGGACAGCGGCCGCGGCGGCGGCCGAGCCACGCAGCGGCGACGGGCAGCAGGCTCGAGCTCCCCCGCGTGCTTCAGCCGCGGGAGACGGAGATGGCAGCCGGAGGGCCGGGCCGGAGGCGGAGACGGCGGCCGGAGGGGCAGGCCGGCCGGAGGGGCAGGCCGGCCAAGGGGCGGCGGCCGGAGAGGCAGGCCGGCCGGCCCTTTCTAGGACGACCGTCCCTGCTGCTCGGCAGGAGATCGACTGTGCGCCTCCAGGTATGATTGTTTCCTCCTCTCCTCTCCTTTCATATCCTACCTCCCATCCCCTGCCCCGTACTGATTTCTTTTTATGATAAAGGCTCTCCACGATTTCTTACAATTTGTGTCTGATATATAGCACGGTATTGTGTATGATATATAGCGATGATTACTGTGTATGATCTGTGACATAGTATATAGTTGTTTTCACTCTCCAGAGCATGATATATAGCACTGATCACTTGCTATTACAGACATTTTCTAGCAGTGTACAAAAAGCCCGATTACTGAACTTGTTGTTGAAATTTCTGAAGGAGGACCTCAAGGTAGCAAACAAAACAAGGAGAAAGGAGATGTTCTCCTTCCAGCTTATAATCCTTCCAGCTTTTATATATAGTACCTATATTTCCTAACCACTGTGCTTGATAATTTCCATGAATAAAACCACTGTACCAGGCGTTTGATTAATTAATTTGACATATATCACCTACTGGCACATGCCCGTCAGCAATGGATTTGAGATATTGCTGCACCGAACACATGAAAATTCATTATTTTGTTAGTTTCCTCAATATTTTTGCTCTTTCAGTATGAGTGGTTGGCAGAAATATTTTTCCATTCCAACTTGCAGGAAGTAAGAACATGCTATTTAACGAAACCTGTTACATAGTTATTTTCATCGTAGTAGAATTTCGTGTTCTGTAATCTGCTATTCTTCTTACTTTCCTGTTTTGGGCAATAAAAGGTTGAGTTGCAATCTTGCCTTCTTTCAGTTCAAAAGAGTACTCCTTTTATTGCTTTGACCACTCTTGGAGGGTTCGGTTCAAATAAGTATGAGAATCAGCAGTAGCAACAATTGCGTGGGCCATGAGTAGGAACCATAACCCTACCATTCAGATTTCATTTCGTCTGATATCAAATGATTTTAGTTGCTTAGACTAGCATCCTACAAAACTGGTTTTGCAGGTGGTAGGTGACTCAACAATGCAAGGTGGACCTGAGAAACTTAAGCTATGTTCAGAATTTCTAGCAGACATAAGGTCATCTAAAAAAATGCAGGTACAGTGATACTTCAAGAATTATACATTGTCTTTGTCTTAGATTAGAGAATGAATCATAGAAATTGCTCATAGAAGACTAACTTAATTGTTACTTACGTTGTAAATTACTAGCTAGAGTCTTGAGTTGTACTGCACAACAATATAAATTCATTCATTTAATTGTTACTAAATTACAACACCTACGGGAGTGAGTTTTGACAGTTTAAGGAGATTATGTTGCATTGAGATTCCGTTTTTTGCTTTGCCTTCTACTGATGTGCTCAAGATCACTAATTTGAAGTGATGTCCTCCACTCCACCTCCCATGGCCGGCTGGCCGCCGCCGTAGATGCACAGGCTCCCCCTTCTCCCCACCTCCGCTGCAGCATCCACCTTCATTGAAACCACGGCCCCCTTTGTCCTCCTCCCCTCCTCCTCCATGCCCTCCCTCCACCTCGGCTCCCCCGCGCTCCCCTGCCGCCGCCGCAGTGTCCATGGGTCTCATAATTGGTATTAGGATACTATTGCTCTGCTGCTCTATTTTGTGTTGGTTATATTGACGTGTTAATTTTATGGACTTATCTTGAAAGCTGCTCTCTTAACTTATGCTTTCATTTTATTAATTCATATGTATGTGCAGTTCTTCAGGAAGTATAGTGAGAAGATGGTTGAGTTCTTACAGAAGAAAAGGCTAACCTTTTGTGTTGATGGAAATATAAGTGTTGGCAAGAGCAGCTTCCTCCAGAGAATAGCTAATGAGACTATTGAACTACGTGATAGTACCCTGTTGGCAAATGGCAGGATATTGGCCCTGATCACTTCAATATACTGAATGCCTTTTACGCTGAGCCAGAGAGATATGCTTACACGTTCCAAAACTATGTGTTTTGTGACAAGGGTTATGCAAGAAAGGGAATCTTCGGGTGGAATAAAACCTCTCAGACTGATGGAAAGAAGCGTTTTCAGTGACAGGATGGTAAGTCTATCTTGCTTGATTGAAAGTTCAGCAGATTGAGCTAAACTTATTGTCATGTTGTAATTCCCTACCATCTAGAGTATGGTGCTTTGCTAATGATTCAGGAACATGAGCCTTCACTGGATTATTTCTTATTTTTTCTTATTTTGTGAATTGTAAATTTCCAGATATGCATATCACCTCCTAACCCTTAAGGCTACGTATGAGATTCATGTAAAGAACTCATACCTTCCAGTTGGTAAATCTGATGACCAATAATTTAATCAGCTGAAGACCAATAGATGATCCAAGTGGGGGACTATTTCACTGTTGGCCCCATTGTGACGGTATATCGTCATCTCACCATGTAAATTTAGATTGCAGTGGCATGCCATCTAGAAAAATTAATACCCACTGTTCTGGAGACATTCACCACATCCCACAGAAAAATGCATAGAAGGAGTGAATGATTGGTAAGTATTTTCTCGACAGCTTTCAGACGAGAATAAGTACTCTGTTTTGTTCTCGGCTTTTAGTTCTCTGTATTGATCTATGTTCTGAACTCATTCACCACATCCCATAGAAGGAATGAAGAGTTGATAATTATTTTCTTTACAGCTTTCAGAGAAGAATAAGTACTCTGATTTGTTCTCAGATTTCAGTTCTGTGAACTGATCTATTTTTGTGCTCGTGATGCTTTGGGTATTTAGAAAAATGCCTTTTATTATGGATAGATAAGTGAGACATGGACCATTTAGGTTGTCTTGCATGGTTTCTTATAAATCTGCATTATAGTGAAAAAATTGGTTTTCTTGGAACGAATTAACCCACTATTTTAACTCTCCAACTAATTGACGCAATTTTGCATGAACATGCTATATTACTGTGAGGTGTTTTTGTTGCACTGGAATTATTTTCGTGGTACAAACATGGAAGCTGAATTTGATGATGCATGTTCTTGGATGATTTTTATTGAGGTACATTCATGTAGTAGGTAACCTGCTAGGTTCGGACTAGCTGATAGACATACAATGTGCTCTCTTGCTTTTATGGCGTTGTGATGACCTTATATATTTGTTATCTCTGTAACTACAGCGGTGATACATAGACAAATAGTTTACGAGATGCTATGTCCAATATGATCGAAACATTTCTACTTCTATTTCTCCTTATACTGTAAGAGTGACAAGATGACAGATAATCATGTTCTGCATGGGCGGCTACACCTTCCATGAAAATTGAGATGGAGAACAAGGATCCATTCACATCGATGGTCTCTCGCTTCCCCGACAAAGTTGGGGCTTCGACCAAGGGGCAGACAGTTACTCTTGCCATTAGGCAAGGCAGTCATCGCCTTCTCTGATGACGAGGGAAGCTACAACAGCGAAGGTGATGGCAGGCGTCGACATCTGGAAAGGCAACAAACAACAAGACTATATGGTTGCTGATATTTTTCTGACCAGCACAAAAGCAAATGTCTTCTGTGAATACCAATGTACGTGACCTTAATTAATCACTGCCCCATAGGATATTTAAAAGATTTACAATATGAGAAATGGCATTAATATGGCTCTATGTATTTCTTACATACATCCCATTTTCTATTATTTCATTAACCTCACATTGGTAGTCTCTATTTCCTGACAGACTGTTTATATTCAAGTCTCTCCATTCTCGAAAAAAACACCCTTGCTTAACATTGCCGTCAACATTTTATAACATTCAGTATCGCGCCAAATTTTGTTCATGCATTTTGCCTTTCCGGCATATATATTAGGAATTATTGTGAATAAATAATATATTCAATTGGTACTGTTATTTCATAAGCACTATAATGGTACTGCTGTGCTTCTACATGTTTTTTTAATCCAGAAGTACCTTTTGGCTTTGCTCTTTATCTTCTTGGATTTGTTCTTTATTATGAACAAAAGAAATCAAAATTAAAATTACAAGTATGCTAAACTCTATCATGAAGTTACGTGTCTGTGAACCCAGAGCTGCTAGGTGGTAAGAGTATGACCCTGCTCTTGAAAATGACCTTTGCGAGCCCATTGGAAGATTCAGTTCTTAAATAGTTTACATGCTTACCTCTTGATTACCATACTTCTAAATTATATGGGTTAATCACCCAAGGGGGCAACATGTGTCGGGTATTAGGTACATTAGTCAAAACACAAAAAAGATGGGTTGGTGTCATAGGTACATAGGTCGGGTATATATTATGTTGGATCATAGTGATCCAGTGCATTTTGTTGTGCTCTTTTGCCTTCCGTTTGAGTGTAAGTAGGCAACATCTGTGTGTTTATTTTTACCGGCATCGAAAATCCATGTACTGAATACATGGTTAAGACCATTTCAGTTCAGTGGCAGTATATTACATTTTCTTCTCTTTCGTCTTACAACGTCTTATATTTAGCTTTTTCTTTTGCCAGGAAAGAGCATCGCACGCTTCTGGTCGCTTGCTCTCTTGCGGATTGTCCGTAACATGGTTGGACAGTGTTACGTAGATGGTAGTGGTGTTGGTAAGCGAACTATCTTGCCCTCAAGCCATACTAGCGGTTGTTGTCCAGGTATCGTTTTTTGAGATGTCTCATAGTTAATGTTGCTGAGACCATCTGATTTTGGATTTTGGTAACTTTTATTGGTTGCATGAGACTCATTTAGTGGCGTTTGAGATCATGTATTCCCTATCCAGTTAGTTAAGTGAACCGATCAGATCCTATGTATTTAGAATTATTTCCATTTATGTATTTGTTATGCGTACCTCTAGAATAGTATAGTTAACAACAAAATAAATCCATGTTCTCCCCTCTAATATTCCCTCTCTTAATAAGAGTTTGGTTTACTAATTATATTTACGAGAATAATCACAACTAACAGCCACACGGGTGCGGCGTGTCGCCGCGCAAAAAAAAAAACCCACGGTCGCCCATCTAATATTTCCTCTCCTAATAACTGTTTGTTTCACTACTAATAACCACACGGGTGCGGCGTGTCGCCGCGCCAGATTGTCTAGTAAACAATAAAACAACGTCCGATCCGAGCAGATCAACACAATTTAGAATATAGATTTCCCAAAATCTATTACGCACGCGCACAACTTAGCATGTAACTATGTACATACATCACCACTATTTATAAAAGAGCAAACTTTAGTTTCGCTACAGCCACCCAGCCAAAACGTACACAGGTTACTCCGGACCATCAGATCCACGCCACTAAAAGGGATCAAACGACACAGATACATTTTATCAACAACTGCCCAAACGAACGTCCCAGATTGATCTTGTCGACCGGCAGAGTTTTCCTGTTAGGTTCCCACCCCACGTCCGCGTACCACAAACTGTGCTTCCCAAAATCACGGGACAAGCACCCTCTAACCACAGCACGATAACACTTGATGAACACAAGCACCCTCGCAGCAATCTTTATTGATAACACGGCATCGCCGTCCCGGAGGGATGCTTCACCAACGAGCTCAAAGTCTATGGACTGTTTTTAATCTAAACTTAAGCTAACCCTAACCTAATGCGCCCCCAGCCCCTTATATGGATGAGGTGAGGTGTACTGTAGCTACGTACTGTAGCGGCGTACTGTAGCTACAGTACCGACCTTGTTGGGTTGGACAGGCCCAAACCCACCTCACATAATTATAAAAACTAATTATTAAAATAACAACGACACGACTAATGGAACGCCTAACTTGGTGGAGTCCTGAAATTGGGCTGCACCTCCTCCGTCGTGCCCATATCACTACCTCAGCCATTTCATGCCCAGGTTGCAGCCCTGTCCTCCGCCGCCGTCGTTGCAACCCTCTCTGGCGCTACCCTCTCTCCTGCTCCAAGCGCTCCAATCGCCGTCGCCGCAGCCCCGTCGTTTGCCGCCGTCGTCGCAGCCTGTTCTCCGCCGCCACCTGGCCACGCGCCTCCTGGTCGACGGCGACCTCGACCGCTCGCGGTCGGCGTGGATCCGGCCGTGGCTGAGATTTACCTCGCCGGCCATAAGATCTCGCCGCTCCGCCTCTCCATATCCGCTGCTGGAGCAAGGTATGGCTGTGCGTTGGCGACACCACACCTAAGGCTCGCTTCTCTGCTGCCTTCGCTCAGACGTGAAATAATTTCACGTTGTGTCTTGATCCGTGCACTGTAACACGACTCCAGAGGCCGCCACATGAGGTGGAACGAGGCCTACCCCTCCCCTTCTATTGTATGGCATGAAGTACATGCACTCTAGATGTTTGAAATTTTTCCTGAAAGGAGGACTTCTCATGTTGCTTTGTTGATCCCGTCTGTCATTAGTCTAAGATGAGATGCTATACATTTGTATCTGAAATGAAACAACTATGTGGAGGTGGAGGAGATGGTTTGATGTGAAAGAACAAATTGTGCTGATGAAGGATGGATTGAGCATGAGTGCTTTCTTCGTGGGCATTAACAATGGCGATAAGAAAGAGAGATGAAGTTTACAAGTCTACTGATGTTCTGAATTTATATTGCTGTTTCATATGAATCATGGTACAACCCAAATTTTAATGCGTTCCTTTTTTATATTTTCATCTCAATGTTCTTGATCTGTTGTATAAATACTGATGTTTCAAGTGTGTAGATATCCTGATTTACCAGAAGTACAAATTAGAACATCAATCCTTCAAATGTTGAGCAGCTAGCTGCTGCCTCCGTATCTCTACCAACCCTCCAAGCTACAACCGTTTACTCATTAAGAGCCTTCCAAGGTATATAAGAATTGCTTTTGTCTGAAATCATTTTGTTATGTACTTTTTGTGCAGGACGCACACCACCGAGGTATTCAGAATTCAGTCAATCACCGGATTTGAGCAGTCTATATAAGCTACCGGATATGTGCAAAATGTGAATATTTCCCTACTTTCTGTGAAAACTACACGGTATTAGTTTCCTGCCAAAATAGCATGCATGCTAAAAGTTCCTCTCAGTTAGAATGAAGTGGGAAACAAAACTGAAGATCATCATTACCATTATATTATTCCAGTTTGGAATAGAACATGGTTATCGCTCAATGTATCATTATCCCTAGAAGCATGTGAGAATATATCATACCGAGGTGTGTAGCTCTGGCTCCCACTTATTATCTTCAGCAGTTAATACATTTGACACTTTCGTGTGATTTGCAAATAGTTTCATTAATTAGTTTGATTTTCTCTGAGACCATTTCTTGATTGGGATTTTCTCACAGATTGGTACAATTGGATTTATTTGGGAAGCTGACTTCTTCCTGGCCGTGATAAGGTGAGTATTGTAGCCTTTGTCATACAAATTTGGAACATTATGCTGAATGTGCTTACACATTACAGATACTTCTTCGATATATCATTTAACAATTAACATGTTAAGTTTCTCCGGTTAGCTATCAATCTTATATGCATTCCAAATATATAAAAGTGCCTGTAAATAAGTACTCTCTCCGTTCCTAATTATAGTGCGTTTGGAATTTGTAGTACAACTTCCGTCACGTACAAATATTTTTCTTCTTTCCCGTTTTACCCTCCCGCAGAACCGCTCGCTCACGTCTCCCTCTCGCTCCCCGCTCCCTCGCTCTTTCTCGCCTTCGCCGTCCCCCCCGCTCCCTCTTGCGCTCCGGCCACCCCACCCCGCTGCCTCGCCGTCCCGCCGCCTCCCCCCACCGCTCCCCATGGGCCCCCTTTCTCCCCCACCCCACCGTTTTCTCTCGAAAGCTCACACCCCGCGTGCGCCAGGAATTTGTTGGTCAAAGATTGGATTTTTTTTTGCCGGCGACGAGCTTCTCGGCGACGGAGAAGCTGGATCTGCGTGCTCTAGCGCTGGATCTGCGTGCGGCGGCGCTGGATCTGCACGATGGCCTCCGTCTTCGTCCTCCTGCTCCACCGTCAATCCTCGTAAGTCGCGCCCGTCTTTCTCTCCCCTCCTCGGCTCTCCCTCGTTCCGTGCATCATCGAGGTTCGTCCCATGCCAGGCTGAGCGGGGAAGACGAGCGGAGGCCCGGATGAGGAGCGGAGCAGCGCTTGGATTTGGCGTCGGATGAGGTGGCTGCTGCTATTGCGGCTGTGGTGGTCGGGGCGGGAAGGCCACGTCGAAGGCCGCAAGCTCAACCTGCTCCAGGGCCTGGAGCTCCACACCGCCGTCTTCTCCCCTGACGAGCAGCGCACGCCATCGTAGACTGCGTCCTCAAGCTCCAGTACCGGGGCAGCCGCGGCCTCCTCTGAGGTACTCCTCCGACCTTGATCCCGCTGCCCCCGCTCTCTTAATCCCTCTGCTAGGCTCGGTGATCTGAGGTTTGGTCTCGTGTGTGGGTTGGGAGGCACGAGCTGTTGGGCTTGTGGTCAAGGGCTGCAGGGAGGGATTGATTCAGAGTAATAAAATTACTGAAAATGCTTGCAAGCAGTATGTTGCTTCATTTATCTGTAGCATGTGCTAGCAGTACCAAGCAGTAGCAAGTGCTCGTGCTTGTATTGTTGCAAGTACTGCCGTGCTAGCAGTAGCTAGCAGTGGTATTGCTTGTGCAAGATTAATGTAGCCTGTTCACGTTTGTGATTATTGATGAAACAATATTACTGGAGTAACTGAATACCACTTGATAGTGTAGTTTCAGAGTAGTTTCAGATTGCTGTTTCGGGCTGCATTTAATTTCCCCTTCATGATTCAGAATATTCAGAATATGCTGTCACTTGATAGTTGTTTTTTTTTTGCATGCTTTGTTGATTCAATATATTGTTCCAGCATTCAGTCGCATGAATTGAAGTATTCCAAACAAGCAACTCGTCGATATAAGTATTCTGTCATTTATACCTGCATTTTCATCATCATGCAACACACAAACATTAACTTAAACACACACAAATGTTTTCAGTACAATAACACACAAACCATAAGAATTGCTTGCTTGCTTGCAGCAACTTACACACATTAACATACAGACCATAAGCAACCACTGAATATAAACATACATGCTTTTGATGCTGAACACACATTATAAACATACATCAGGAGTAACACACAAACAATACTGAATTTTTTTATCACAGCAACATCTTCAATGATTTCTTGTGTTTGAGGCGGACTGAAGTTCAGGCCGGGCAGTACCATTGCTGCTGATTTGTCTGTTGTGCTGTTTGCAGGTGATTCCTTGATTAACACGTGATTCCTCTTGCCGGCGCCATCGCTCGATCTCAAGTTGCCGGTGTGTTGCTGCTGCTGGGTGGCAAGGATCTTGGCAAGGCAAGGAGAACCAAGTGGGACAGCTAGGCCCACCCAGCTCTTGTCTCTCTGCCCTTTGTCGGAGTGCTGCTGCTGCTGGGTAGGAGCCGGTGGTGCTCTGCTCCTGTTTGGCGGCAGCCGGCGTGCTGCTGCTACTGGGTGGGAGCCGGCGTGCTCTGATCCATTGGCGGTGCTCTGCTCCTGTTGGGCGGCAGCACGCCGGATGCTACTGGGTGGGACTCCGGTGCTCTGCTCCTGGCGGCAGCCGGCGTGCTGCTGCTGCTGGGTGGGAGCGGGCGTGCTCTGCACCCTTGGCCGGTGATCTGCACCTGATGGGTGGGAGCTGGGGTGCTGCTCCTAGGTGAGCTGGGACGCAAGAGGAAGAAGCCCAGGAGAGGAAGAAGCCCAGGCGCTGCTGGGACGGCGAGGATTTGCTGGCGACTGGGAGGATCTGCTGGGGCGGCGAGGATCTGCTGAGGATTCAAATTTTGAATCCTGTTTTGTTCGCTGGAAATGATCGGTTCGCTGTTCGCTGGAAATGATCGGTTCGCTGTTCGCTGTAATGATCGGTTCCTGTGTATCACTTCGGGAGGGTATTCCATGTAATATAAGCGAGGTATTCCATGTAATATAAGCGAACTAGTAGGGGCAGAAACGTCTTTTGGGCGATTTTCACCTGGTCAGAACTGATCCTAAAACGCACTATATTTAGAAACAGAGGGAGTAGTTCATTATTTTATAACAAATAATAAGCCTACAACAGATTTACCTGCTTGATATAGTTGTAACATTTTTCACTCACCAATTTCAAGAACCAATTTAATTTTTGAAAGCCAAAATATGTACAGTTTTGTTTTACTTTCGGGATATATAAGATTGAAAATATTAGTCACTGAAACATGCATGTATAAATGTTAAGGCTATACTAAACTTGAACTGTTACCCACCAACTATACATTGTGCAATATTGATCCTGAAGTTTCCATGAGATTTTGATCAAATTGTAATTTCGGATCTGTCAGTTATACCGTCAGCTAAATGCTTCATATCCGTTGAGTCCCCATGCTGCACGACTGATATGTTGTCATTCAGTGAGTTGTTGGCTTGTTGCCACTAAGTAATATATCCTCATAAGAGGTGGAGAGTATTTATTCTGAGAATGGAGCAAGAATTAGATTTACCTTTCACGGTAGAAAATTATCTTGGAATTTTACGACAATTCCAAGATACGCGACAATGATCTATGCTTACGGCAATATAATACTACTTAGGACAATGTTCTATAATTACGACCGTACAATGCCACTTCATCTATCACTTTAAACAACACTTTTGTGAACGCGTTTGTTTCATATGAATTTTGAGGTATTAAACATGTCTGGTTGATTCTGCCGGATGTTGCTCGCTGTCTAATTTTTGTAGATTTAACGATATTTCATCATACTACAGTAGTATTACTACTTCAGAACATAGAAAGAATAATGTGTTCACAAAATTTAGTTGAGACGTGCGTGCACGTGCAAAGCTACTAGTACTGACATAAATTTGGAAACTCTAGTATGTAGTAGTTATGTAACACTGCAGATTCATACTGACTGGGGATGATGAAACATGACAATGGAACTTAACTACATTATAGGAGAAAAAACGCGATACATGGGTACCCAGTGCATATTTTTATAGTAGAATCTCACCTGTATGAGATACCAGAAATTCAGTCGAACTTTGATATGCAAGAATGCATCACTGTGCTTCTACCACTAGGGCTCCACCTAGTTTGATGTCATCTGCAGAATTCCACGAGGTAGACTTTCCGAAAATATGTAGGACACCCGAGAAAAAAGTCCCTCTGCTTAGAAATGCACGGTAACTCGGAGGATCCCTCAAGCTTGGGTGGTCAGTCAAAAGTAGTCCAGAAGAAACTTTGGCGACTCTCAGATCCATCAAAGGTGCGTTACTCTTGGTGGAGGATGATAAAAAAAACTGTGCCGGCTCAAGTTAGTCTCCGCGATAGACATATTTGTGCCGGCTAAAGTTATTCTCCCCGATAGACATATTGAAATAATCTCATTTTGGCATGCTAGCTTGCAGGGATGAAAAATCAATATACCGCGTTTTTTTAGTGCACATGGGCCAAGCTGTTATGGGAAGATCTGTATAGCCAGATTGGTGAAAATCCTAGCTTTACACCCAGATTCTTGGGCGATGGATCTTACTGATGGTGATCTCTTTAGAAGAACGAGATAAGAGTAATCTAGTGCTTTTTTTTTGTAGTTTTAATAATATACACGCATGTGTTTACCAAATGAAGCATAGCAATGATGGAATTTGTATCTCCCTTCAGAAATATGTGAGCTAAAATTATCTTCTAATCATATATATGGGACACCAACAACAAATCAACAATGAATTATCTTAAAAAATATTCAAGGGCACTTCAAGGTCTGATTGTTTTCACTATTTTGCACCTAAACGGCGAGCAGAGAACATAGCTCACTTTCAATGCAGCATGTAGATCGAAAAGGAGGAACTGCTTATGTCGCTCTGTTCAAGTGTTCAAAACACAGATGATGTAAATAGCACTGCCTTTTGGAATTAGAATAGGCAAATAACACTTTGCATGCACAGTGACCAGGTTGATCGCTCAAAAATATGTTAGTGATCTATTCAGAAAGAAAGAAAGAATGCAACTATTTTTAGATAAATAGTGCGTTGGCTGGGTTGTCTTGAACTTGAGACCTCTTGGGGCTCTGATACCATATTAGACATATGCACTAGCCAATTATCCTAAACGTCCAAACCAATGGGAAATGCTATGCTTTATATTTAACAAAAAGCACAATGCTCCCATGCATGTTCGTCTCCACCGTAGCCATGGCTGATGACGTGACCTTGCGGCGCCCCACCTTTGACATAATTTCAAAAGAATCACTCTTCATTGCTAGAACACCTCATACGCTGTCCAATGCATGGTAGTCTAGGAAATGTAGTTCCACAGGTACTTTGGCCCCTCGGCCTTATCTCTGCCGTCCGTTGCTGTGAGATCGCATGGCTGTCGTTTGGTCAAAATTTCACAAGCATTTTGCAGTTCAGTACCCGAAGGAATCGTAAATCAACCCGCAGTCACCGAGCTGTCGTTATCCTCTTCTCCACCCCGATCCACTTTCTCTCTCCTGTCTTGATTTGCTCTAGCGCAGACCGCCCTTTGTGCGCTCCGGCCGTCGCCGGCTTCGTGCACCTGGCCGCCGTGCGCTTTGGCCGTCGCCGGCTCCCTGAGCCCCGGCCGCCGTGTGCCCCGGCTGCCGCTTCTCCGTGCAGCATCGTTCCGGGTCCGGCCACGTTGACCTCGACCTCACGGGGCGGCAACCTCCCGGTCCTGGATCTGGGACCTCGTACTCGGGCGGCCGCCGCTTCTCGCACCGTCGCGCACGCCGGGCGGCCACCCATTATAAAAGCTCTGCAGCCTCCCGAGCTCGTCTCCATACTCTGCACTGCTCTCTGCTTTTCCTCGCCCAGACGCTCTGTTTCTTCCTCCTCTTGCCGTCGCCGGACACACTGTTCATCCATGGATCGCATGCACCACGGGCACGCCCACGAGATGATGAGGAGGTCGTCCTCGGGCCACGAGGCGGCGCTCTGGTCAGTGCAGAAGCCGCCGGCCAAGCCGTGACGCAGCCTAGAGACGCCAGCGCCGAGGCCGCGTGAAGGTGCAGCCGAAGCAGCATGTGGTCGTGCGTGCCGGCGAGGGCGCCTCCGCCGGGCAGATGTACGTGGCCACACCCTGGTGCTCGTTCCCGCTCATGGCCCCGGCGGCCGTGCACCCCTGCCTCGACGGCCACCAGCTCATCTGACGATCAACGCCGCTGCTGATGCTCTTGTACATCAGTTTTCTCCTTTCTAGGACAAAGAATTTTCTTAATCCGGTAACCTACATACTCGTTGTACTTTTTGTAAGCTTAGCAACGAATATGTAACTAGTAAGAAGAATGAAGTGAGAGTTTGTCATCAGCTAAATCATCCCTTAATCTGTCTCTACGGGTTATGGATATTATTTTTTGGGGAACGATATAGTACCAACAAGAAGAAAGGCTATTGCTACTATACCTTTGGTTCGAAATAACCAAATGACGTCAGAATATGAATGAATGGCTTCTTCCCAAAATTTGGAAGTCAGGGCTTTAGAATCCATTTGAATCATTATCGACAAAAAATTATAATGTTGTCGAATATTGTTGATGAATTTGAGTTTTTTCCGGTGTGAATCAACTGTGGATCAGCGATGAGACTATGTATAAGAAACTCCTGCGTAAATTTATGATGATTATTCATTGTAACTATGGTTGAAAATGCATGAATATATGATGAAAATGGATTGAATTTGTGTTGTACGCGTATATCCAGTATTCGGAATTGTGCTAAACATGTGAATCTTGTGTGATATGGAAATGAAGTTGTAATGAATTGTGTCAAATATGAAACGAAAATTGGGTGAACTTTGTTGAATTTATATTTATTTTGAAAGTTCTTGTGGAACTTTGTCTATAAAGCCTGGTTTCCCTGAAATCCATGAGTGGAAAGGTTCGAAAAATCTACAAAATGTGATGTATGTGTTCTTCACAATAGAACTCCATTTTTGATTCTTTCACACTTGAAATGCCGCTCCAAAATATTTGACCATTTGTTTTCTCAATATTTTTTTATATTGAACGTTTCACAAAATTTTCAATTCACATATGATAAAACAAAAATTTCACGTATTTTAAAACCATTATAGATTTTACAAAGTTTAGTTTTGTTCACAAAAAATATCACATAATTTTTTTAGCGAGAATATTCAACTATTTGTTTTCTTAAACAATGTCATATAATTTCTTTTAAAAAAATCAACATTTGTTCGCATAGATATTTTCTCAGGATTTCATCTCACAAAACTATTCTTACAAATTTCAGAAGCGGGGCCTTTTCATATATTTCGTTCATAAAGTTTCCAGACACATATTTTACTCAGAATTCAAAACTTCACATAAGTTTCAATACGTTTCATACACATTTTTGTTATACATCCAGATTCGAATTTTCAGATGACATTAATTCAAGAGAAAAAAAATCATACACTTTTTTCTTAAAGAAAATAAACGATTCATAATATTTTCTACTGACTTGGGATCCGTGATTCATAATGTCACATAATATTTTCGACAAATTTTGACAGATGTTTTCCCTTTTTTTACAGGATTTCACAGATGTTTTAAATATTACATATAGATCAGTTTAAGAAATTTCAATTCACAGAACATCCACACAAGTTCGTCACAACTGCATATACTGATTCACAATTGATTCACACAGAAAATTATTGATTCACAATAGATTGAGGGTTTTTCAATATCCACACAAGTTCGTCACAACTGCATATAATATATGTCACCAATCTTTAGACATGATCTGCAAAATATATTTCATGTGATAAAGATGCATTTCGCACATATATTTATACAGGATTTTTGATACATAGATTCAAATAAAAACTTCTGCATTCAATATCTACAGAAATTTCCAAGACACATCGATGAATCTTCAGTGGATTTATTTTCGTAGGAGATTATAGTAGGAATGTTCAAAAGAGTTTCATTTTTGTTTCGCTTCCATTTCAAATCTCTTAGATCATTTTTTCCACGAGGTGATTAAGTATATCTCCCTTCACAATCAGAGAATTCTTTTTTTTTATTCCAAGACCAAATTTGTCTTAGTCTTGGTCAATCTGTGATGAAACTGTAGAACATTGCATCAATTTATATTTTACTTGTGTGTATATTCTATTTTTTATGCACAAATCTTGTATGGAACATTACATCTATTATGATCTTAATATTATCATATACAAAAGAGTGATAAATTGTTGGTTTCATCATGGATTTGAATCAAATTAGTAATATGTGTTTCACTATTGTTTCGGTCAAGTTTTCTTTTTCGTTTCCCTATAAGCCGTACTAATCCTGCGGAAAAACGCACATGTAAATGCAATTGGAGTAGTTCCTTGCTCGGCAAATCTGGACCAACTAACTCCAAAACAGTTAATGGGCTAAATATTCAAAATTTAAGATCCAGCAAAACTCTAGCTGCAAAGTATGGGTTATGTCTTTTGCGAAAAAAGTTATTTTTTATTTCATTAGAACTTTTGTTGGTGAAAGTCACATTATTTTTGTTTAATAAATGAAATTTTGGTGGTGAACACTATTGTTTCAGTCTTGGTTCGTTAAGATAACAAACGCAAAATCTCAATTCATTCAAAAAATATCATCACTTATAATTCCTTTATTTCATTTAAATTCACACATCAAGAACAATCTGTCCTAAATATTTCACAACATATCATTTGATTATGTAACTACTCCATGCCATCGTGTAATATTTTCTCGAAGACATATGATCATATAAATAAAATCATTTACATAAACTGGCCATTCTTTGATTTTATCTTTGTTCATACGTATAAATTTCATACTGGCATCCCATCCCATAGTTTTTTTTGTTCTATGTTTGTTCATACGTATAACTTTCATTGATGAATGCTTATCATCTGTTCGAGATTTACTTTACTTTTTTCCTTCATATATAAATTGTATTTTTTTTCCGGACTTCTCCTAAAGCATGTATTTTAAAGCACCCATCTTCTCCACATGAAACAAAAATTCACATACGATAAAACAAAAATTTCACAGAATGTTAAAACCATTATAGATTTTACAAAGTTTCGTTTTGTTCACAAAAAATATCACATAGATTTTTTAGCGAAAATATTCAACATTTTTTTCTAGCGAGAATATTCTTAGAAATTTGTTTTCTAGAGAGAATATCACATAGATTTTACAGATTTTTAGCGAGAATATTCTTACAAATTTCAGAAGCGAGGCCTTTTCATATTTTTCGTTCATAAAGTTTCCAGACACATATTTTTCTCAAAATTCAAAAGTTCACATAAGTTTCAATACTGTTTCATACACATTTTTGTTATACATCCAGATTCGAATTTTCAGATGACATTAATTCAATATAAAAAAATCATACACATTTTTCTTAGAGAAAATAAATGCTTCATAATATTTTTCTACAGACTTGGGATCCGTGATTCATAATTTGACATAAATTTTTCAACAAATTTCACTGAGGTTTTCAATATTACATATAGATCAGTTTAAGATTTCAATTCACACAACATCCACACAAAAATGCATATACTCATTCGCTGATCCACAATTGATTCACACAGAAAATTATTGATTCACAATTGATTGACAGACATCCATAATTGATACACACAATTACTACATATTCAACCCATAAAATCAGATCATATAGATCAGTTTAAGATTTCAATTCACACAACATCCACACAAAAATGCATATACTCATTCGCTGATTCACACAGAAAATTATTGATTCACAATTGATTAACAGACATCCATAATTGATACACACAATTACTACAGATTCAACCATAAAATCAGATCCACACACAGATCAACAATTGACCCACACAGATCCATAATTGATTCACACAGGAAAAATATGGATTCATGCATTTTTCTCAACCATAGTTACAATGAAGAATCATCATCAATTTATACAGGATTTTCTGATACACATTCAAATATGAATTTCTGCAAACTACTCCCTCCGTTCCATTTTGATTGAATCCAATATAGATATATCTAGTACTACAATATGTCGAGATATTGTCCGTTAATCCAATATAGATGTATCTAGTACTACAATATGTCGAGATATTGTCCGTTTTGGAGTCAATTAAAATGGAAGAAATGATTTAATAGTCTGCATGATGCCCCGTAGTTGCTTAAAAATATAGTACTAGATAGTACAAGTAATAAATAAACAGACAATGCACTCAATCCTTATTACAAATAATTATACGGAGTAGCTGCCAAGTTGCTTGGCTCTGGAGCCCAATGGATGCACCGGGCAGAAGTATTTCCTCTCTTGGCTTTGTTTTAAAGCCTATGGCCTATGGCCTACCCGCGTTCACGACAGCAGAAAAGTAACAAATTCAACATTATTGCATAACAACACAAGCTCGGTGAAAGAAAAAAATGGCGCAGAACAGAACAACAAATAGACACCATATGGCATAGCACAACACAGTGATCAAGTGCAAAGCTGCGGCACAGGAAGCTAGCCGAACATCAGACCCTGGAATCAAACTTACACTAACATACAAATGCAGACTAAATCAACGGGCTAGCAGGACTAAACACAGCGCTCATGAAGCTCCTCCAAATGCATGCAAATGCAGACTAAATCAAATACTAGCTGGACTAAATATCACCGGTCTCCAACAGTTCATGGAGACTTTACTTTGCGCGCAAGTGCAGGTACACATCCAGAAGCAGTCGTAGATGGCTCGGCAGCAGCTCCACGTCGTCGGTGTCGATCGCGAGTAGGGAGTCGTCCGACGAGATCGCCTCGGTCACCCTGCGTATTGCTTCGTTCTGCCTGCGGCTGCAGCGGTAGTCGGTGACGAAAAAAAACATGAATCTTAACTGAAATGAGATTCAATCATCAAAGAAAAATTTCGATAACTAAAATAGGAAGATCAGTTGCTAGCATGCCCAGATCCGACCACTCCACGACCATAAAACACAAAAATGAAACAGGGTCGACGGTGAAACCAAATTAATCAAAAATAAACCTAGGCATCCATACACAGAAACATAATGAAAATAAAGGAAGAAAATTCAGAAAAACAAGGAAATCGACAGATCTAGGCCTGTCTGCAGTACCTCCTGTTGGGCTTAAATCTGGCCTTGTGCGGATCTGGGCCAATGAACTCAGATCCGGGCCTACGGAAAAGGAATATTCGAAAACACTAAGAAAATCAAACTTCCAAGATCCAAAAATCGACGGCGAAAAGTCCTAGATAAATATCACAGATCCCAAAAAAAAGAATGGCCACAGGCAAGCCCAAGAAGCCCAGATCTGGGCATAGCTTGTGGCCGGAGAGAAGCGGGCGGCGCGTCCATGCCCATATCCGCCGACCAGGCCACCGTGAAGGAGGGCCAGCGATAGAGGAGAGGTCGACAGGACGGGTGGCTCCATGCCCGCACTTTTGGTGGTCGACGAGACGGGAAGGCGAGAGAGCAAGCGCTGGGGGCGGCGGAACGGGCTCGGATGGGTGGGGTTAGGGTTTCAGTTTCGGTTCTAGAGGCTTTAAATAGTGCTGGCTAATTTACGAGTTTGCTGAGGGTGAAAATGAAAAATGTCCGGCGCTTTGACCGGTGGACTTGTTTTTCGAATCTAAGATCAATCAACGGCTGTGATAGGCCGGGGGTCCAAGCTATAGGTGGAATTTCCGGAACCATGGTAGTCTGGGAGGACCTCATAGACGGGAATCGAGCATGTCCACGAACCCTAGACCAGCAGCTTTCACCGGCTTCAGCAAGCTCTCCGGGCCATTCTCCACCAGCTGCGGCCATGTTGGAAATAAGCACGAGTTGGTGTAGTCCGAGTAGTGTAGGAATTAGGAGTTCTAATCCTACTAGGTTAGGTGCACTAAATCTGCTATATATACATGTAGCCTACCCCTTGTAATCCTGTACCAGATCGAGAGCTAAGAAATAAAGAAAGAGAGGAGGTGCGAGACGCACCTCTAGCAATCCAATATCGTTTTCCTTGTCCGATTGATTCCATCGTGTACGTGAGTAGCTAGCTGATCCATTGAGGTGGTAGCTTAGCCAGCTGATTACACGTTCGCGTCTGGCCGGAAGTTGTACCGAGGAGCTATTGCTACGTACGATCGTGGTTCTCGGAAAGAGCTCGACGAGCTGCGTCGTCGTGAGGATCGGGCCAAATCTAACAATTGGTATCAGAGCCCGTGAAGGACGTCCGTGATTTTCTGAAAGCACTAGAAGATTATGGTGTTGGTGAAGCAAGGCGAGAACTCGGGACCGGCGATGGAGACGGTGGGGGCGGCGTTGTATCCGCGCCTTGATCGCAAGGACTACGAGCTATGGGCCATCAACATGGAGGTGGCCATGGAAGCTCAGGAGATCTGGGAGGCTGTCGATCCAGGCGGCGAAGATTACGTCAAGGGAGGCACGAAGTACACGAAGGATCGCCGGGCGTTAACGGCGCTCTATTCCGTCGTGCCGAAGGACGTGATGCAGCACCTCGCCGGAAAGAAATCGGCGAAGGATGCGTGGGAGACGATCAAGATCCTCCACCAAGGACATGCCCGCATGAAGGAAGCGCTTCTTCAAACCCTGATGAAGAACTATGAGGATTTGAAGATGGAGGAAAGCGAGACGGTTGATCAGTTTGCCGCCCGTTTCGTCACCCTCGTCAACGCAATCACGGGATATGGCGAGAAGCTGGATGAGATCAAGAACGTCAGAAGATTCTTGCGTGCCGCACCAGCGCGCTCATGCAGATCGTGACGTCGATTGAGCAGTGTGTTGACATGAATACTCTAACGATAGAGGACCTCGTCGGAAGATTCAAGGCACACGACGAGAGGGTTCGGCTCAATTTCGGCGATCCGGATCAGAACGAGCACTTAAAGCTCACGAAGCAACAGTGGATGACTCTTTCGAAACAAAAGGAAAGAGGCTCCATGCGCAGCGGCAAGAAGGATAAGAATCGCCCAACGAAAAGGTACATCGTTGAGCAGGATGATGATGAGCAAGACGACGATGAAGAAGAGGAGTAGGATGACGATACTCCGCCGAGGAGGAATAAGTTTGACATAAAGAAAGTAAGATGTCATAATTGTCGTCAACTCGGACACTTCAAGTCTGATTGCTGGAAACCAACAAAGAAGCAAAGGGCTCTTATGGCCCAGGAAGCAGACGATAGTCCGATGCATTTGATGTGCGAACTTGTGGATGAGGATGATCCAGTTCAAGCGGTGGCTAAAGAAACTGACACGCTTGCGGAAGAGGAAGGTTGTCTTCATGAACATGTTCCGGAGACTCGTGTCGAAGCTACTGACACGGGAGGTGATTCGACAACTCATGCCGATGCTACTGGTATGAAGGCATACGTGGTGCCAGAAGTCCACGAACTACGACGTGTTGTGACGTCGCAGGGGAAAGAAGTGAAGACGTACATGGCGTCAGAAGTCCATGAAATGCGACGCAGTGTCACGTCGCAGGATAACAGGGAGGCTGCCGAAAGAAAAGGCAACGCTCCAGAAGGGAGATGCATCGTCGCGTCGCAGACCACAGGGCGAGGAGTTGCGTCTAGTGCCTCGTTGTTACGAGACAGTTCACAGGCGGACGGCCGAAGTGTATGCAGCGGTCAGCCTGGAGGTTCGCGAGGTGGACCAGAAAGCAGCGTTACAGGCCGGTGGCCAGGAAGACATGCATGCAAGAGCATGCTTAGATCACGTGGTGTGCTAAACCAATCAAACCAAAGCGGCCCTAGCAGTCAAACGAAAAAGACTAGTAGCAAGCCACTTTGGGTGAGGCGAGACATCGCTAGCAACCCAGCAGCAATTGGCGCGCGTGGTGGAGCAGAAACAACACCAGGCAACCTGTGCGCAGGAGAAGCAACCAGTGGGGCGTCTGATAGCCCAGCAAAAAGGCTAGCTCAGCCAGAAAAAGAGCAAGGGGCAGGGGCTTGCAGCCCGGAAAGGCCACAAAGGCAAGAAGAAGGTATACCAAAAGAAAAAGGCCCGCCAGGAGGAGCTCCACAAGAGGTCAAGGGGAAATCACTAGAAAAAGGGTTCCCTTTGCAAAGGGAACCCAGCGGATAATCTCGTGGTGACAAGTGTCGTCTTCTCCTTCGTGCGGTACAAACAGTTGCATGCATGTTCGCCAAGTGTCACAACCATATTGAAAGTGGGGAGCAGGAGAGAGAAAGGACACGGGAGGTGGGGGGCAGTCTTTTCCCTTTTATTTTCAAAACCGAAACTTTAAAACGAAATATCTCGAGAACCGTTTATCCAAATTACGAACCGTTTTCATTTTTGAGCTCCTCGCGTCGAGATCTTCAAAACTAGATCCCATGTTGATAGATTTCGACGAACTTTTTTTGTGTACTCCCGGTTATGTATAGTTTGTACTACTTGTTTCTGTTACTTTGTACAACCATTTATTTGTAGTTCGTACTTTTTGTTCTGTGTACTTTTGTATGATGAGAGAGAAGAGATAGTGAGGTGGGAGGACAGCTTTTTCACTTTTATTTTTCTAAACCGAATTTTTGAAATGAAATATCTTGAGAACCGTTTATCTGAATTACTAACCGTTTTCACTTTTGAGCTTCTCGCGTCGAGATTTTCAAAACTAGATCCCATGTTGATAGGTTTCGACGAACTTTTTTTTTGTACAACCGGTTATGTATAGTTGTACAACCTGTGTCTGTGTAGTTGTACAACCTGTGTTTGTACAACTGTGTTTACGTAGTTGTACAACATGTGTCTATATAGTTGTACAACCTGTGTCTGTACAACTTGTGCCTGTCTAGTTGTACAACCTGTGTTTGTACAACATGTGTCTGTGTAGTTGTATAACCTGTGTCTGTATAGTTGTACAATCTGTGTCTGTGAGGGAACCTTTTTCTAATGATTTCTCTATTCATTCGTTCTCTGTATGTTTTGTACAACATGTTTTTTTCCCTTTTTTAGAGCGGTCGATATATTTTTCTTGTACTTCCTAACGGGGTATGTACATGCGGCCGGATGTACGAGCAGCCGTGGGGTTTCGTACGAGCGCGACGGATGTACGAGCGGCACCTGGACTCGCGTACACGGGAGCAGGAGGAGACATCTGCGGGGCTAGTTTCGCGCGCGTCAGGATGGATGTACGAGTAGCGCCTTGACGCATGTACACGGGACCAGGGACATGCGCGTGTACGCGGGGCGCGCGCGACTTACGCCGCGGCCTTCGCCTCGTACGTGGGCAGGGTCGTTTGCGCGGTGTGCTCAGCTGCTCGCCTCGTACGCCCAGCTCGTACGCGCAGCTCGTTCGCCCGTCGCTGTCGCCGTTCGTTCTCTAGCTGGCAAAATCCGATTTCGCTTGTTTTACCTAGCCACCACGTGGAGCGTTCGTGAGCTGGGAGTTCCCTTTTGAAAGGGAACTCTTTATTTAGTTATACCCAGGTCAAGGAAAAGGAGAAGGGGTTAACAGCCCAGCAAGCAGGCCGGATGGAGGCAGTTCTTGTGCGGCTTCGACCCGATTAGAAGAAGGAAGGAGAGCGTTGTCGGATGCAGAAGAGTATGTCGCACCACCTCCAACAGCAGAGGAGTTGATGCAACTACAACCGACATTGGCACGTATGCAACACGTGTTGAATCGCTATCCGAAGAAGGATGATCCGATGAAGGTGAAGCACGAAAAGCAATGTTTGCTCACCGAGAAACCGGCGAAATTTGTAGACATAGATACAAAGGAGTATTGGCGTGAAGCGTTGTCGTTGGCAAAGAACGACAAGATGAAGGTGAGATGCACTTCGCGCGGCTACATTTGTTCAAGGTAATTATTCCGGAAGTGAAGCCGATGAAGTACTCAGAAGATTGCTTCAAAAGCACCGAAGCAAAGTTGATGTTTAAAGACGTCGACAGAAAAGATTGTTACCGTCAAAGTGTAGATGAGTCGACGAAAGTAAGGTCGATGTCATGGATGCCACGAGAAGCGACGAAAGCAATGCCGCTGATGAAGACTGAAGCGACGAAAGCAATGTCGAGGGTCACAGCTACGCGAAGCGACAGACGTATTTGGGACCGAGGAGGAAGAGAAGCACACGTAGTGCTTAGGGGGGGGTGAATGTTGGAAATAAGCACGAGTTGGTGTAGTCCGAGTAGTGTAGGAATTAGGAGTTCTAATCCTACTAGGTTAGGTGCACTAAATCTGCTATATATACATGTAGCCTACCCCTTGTAATCCTGTACACTACAGGAATGGCCACCTGTGCCGACGGCCGCAGCCCGTCGGCAAAGGAATCAATGCCGTCGGCACACACCTATGCCGACGGCCACCGTCGGCACAGGGTGGTCGGCATAGGGCCCCGTAGGCACAGGCCACCTGGCCGTCGGCACAGAAGAAAACCGTCGGCACAACTTTTCCCGACGGCCAGAGACGCACCGTCGGCACCTACTTTGTCGGCACAGCGGCGGGTGGGGCCCACATTGGTCGGGCGAGGTGGAGGGGTCTGTGCCGACGGCCTGCCGTCGGCACAGCGTCGCCACGTGGAGGCAGCTGGGCGCTCCAGGGATGGACCTGTGCCGACGGCAGTGCCGTCGGCAAAGGTACGCCCATTTGGTCACATTAAGGGGTCTGTGCCGACGGCACAAAGGTATGCCCAGAATTTTTTTCCAGCGGCTCGTTTTTTGCAGCAAAAATAGCGGAAAAAATAATCAAAAATCACGACAAATTCACAACAAACAAGATCACACAATGGCTCCATATATCATCAAGTAGATACACACATAGGACCATCATCAAGTAGATACATACATAGCTAGATGTCTAGACGTCCAAAGCCCTACATCTATTGCGCCGACGGCGACGGGGTGAACCCCATATCTCCCCGGCTGATAATAGGTGAGCGTCGGATCGGCGCAGCAGAAGCACCGGAAGAAGGCGAAGCACCAGGAGAAGCTGAAGAACCGGGAGAAGGACCACCAGAAGCGCTTTCCTTGCCCTGGCTCATATTGTTCAATCAACTGCATTGAGAAAGAGAAAACAAGTAAGCATCAAGACATAATAAAATGTAGACACTAAGCATAAAGACATATGCAATGAAGAAGCATGTCGAAAAATAAATACTAAAGAATAAAAGACATAATAACATGTAGATACCAAGCATAAAGACGTAATGCAATTAAGAAGCATGTTGGAAAATAATTACTAAAGCATAAAGACATTATAGACCGTCACCTATCGTCATCACTCTCCTCATCAGGGTGTTGGTTCTCATTCTCACTATCACTATCACTATCACGTGAGTAGTAGGGCGGAAGCTCATCGCCAGGCTCGTCATCGTCGTCATTTTCCGCATGAAACTTCGAGAGCACATCTATGTCCTTCAGATCCACCACTGACTCACCACGAGTGTGTGCATTGTTCTCGAGGTCCTCGAGACCACCTATTTGTAAGTCAAAGTGCCCGAAGTCCTCTTGCTCTTGATAGAAAATTCCCTCGTATGTTTTAGGGTCAATGTTGTTGTAATCGTCGTCGGAGGGCCTGGGTAGCTTACCATGTGGGGATACCCGGAACACGACTTCCCAGCCCTTGAGGTTCTCTTTCTGGCATGGGTAGGGCAAATAATAAACTTGCTTGGCTTGGTGAGCCACAATATAGACATCGGCTCCGGTATAGGTGGTTGAAGGCTTAACTTCAACTAACCCAATGGAAGGCTCACTTCTCTGTCCACCATGTGGTCCAGTGCATGGGTCGAACCAGTGGCACTTGAACACAACGAGCTTGAGTTCTATGTTCGTACGATTGAACGTCAGCTCGTATACGTTTTGTAACCTTCCGTAGTAATCTACGTAATTGGCTCCATCGGCTCCTCTGGATCCTTTGGTGAAGACCCCAGTATTTACAGTTTTTGCTCCAGGACGATTATTCTGGTGATACTCTGTATGGAAGCGGAACCCATTCACATCATACTTCTCATACTTAATGACGGTACGGTTAAATCCTTGGGAAACACATCTCAGCTCATTTGTCATCTCAACGTTGGGATCAGCTCCCTACAAGTACGGTTCAAATTGTTTTGTGCATTAGTTACGTGTAATAAGAGGGACAAGTCACATATTGCAAGGTAAGAGGGACACGTTAGAAATTACTTTTCCCATGAACCAAGACACAATTTTTTTCCTCCGTGAGCACCCTCTTTCAGAAGAGTGTCCAGCTCCGCGGGATCGGGATCCACCGTTCCCAACCAGTATTCATCTTGGAATTGTCTAAAAGGAGAAAATACGTATTAGACCGAAACTGAGTTACTAGTTGCAAAGTAATTTGTTCACCATTTACCTCATGAAATCGAGTACTTCCGTCATGTTTATAAGCACATAGAGCATTATGCAATCCTTCTCTTCCTTGGTCAATTTACATTTTTCACCGGCACCGGCCTTGCCACCGGGACATTGGAAGAGGAGGAGCTTGGGGTCATTCTTGGGCTCGTCGACATTGTACCGAGTGACCGGGTTATGCATAGTGGCAACTTCATCGGGAAAGTACGTTGTCACGGCGTCTGCCATCTCCTTGAGTATTGTTGCCTCAGCTATGCATGCTTCAATCCTAGCTTTGTTTCCAGTTATGTTTCGAATGTACTTAAACTCTCTCTCAATACAAAACTGCCAACGAAACTGCACCGGTCCACCCAAGAGTGCCTCGTTCGCGAGATGCACAACGAGATGTGCCATCGGAACAAAGAAGCCTGGCGGAAAGATCATCTCTAACTTGCATAGCAACTCCGGCACAAGATCACGCAGCTTCGCAATAATCAGGGGACATATCTGTTTCGCACAGAGCGTGCGGAAGAAATGGCTCAACTCCGCAAGCACTCGCCAGATACTATCGGGGAGATACCCTCGAAGCATCACCGGCATCAACCGCTCAATCCATATGTGATAGTCGTGACTCTTGAGCCCAGTGACTTTTCCTGTAAGAAGATTGACTCCATTACTTATATTGGAACAGTAACCATCAGGGAACATCACGGCGATGTTTTTGAGCCACTTGAATGCCTCCTTCTTTTGGATATTATCAAGGCAGTAGTCGGCATTTGGCTTAAACCAATTTTTTTGACGAGGGTTAGGAGGCTTCATGTGTAATCTCTCCCTATCACAGAGCTTCTGAACATCAACTCTAGCCTTCACATTGTCCTTTGTCTTCTTAGGAATGTTCAGGACTGTGTGAAAGATCATCTCTCCAACATTCTTTTCGGTGTGCATCACATCGATGTTATGGGGAAGTTCGAGGTCCTTGTAATACTCTAGCTGCGTTAAGCCTGCCACATGAGTCCAGTTGTGCGTTACACCATATCCCTCAAATCGTGGGCCAGGTCCCACAGCAGGCACGAGAGCACTTAGCTCGGCATCAACTTTTGCACCATCGAACTTCGGTATCGCTTTTTCTTCACGCACAACTACGCCCTTCGTGAAGTTTTTTTGGTCTTCTCGATAAGGATGCCTTCCTTCGAGGAACTGTCGATGCTTGTCAAACGCGACATACTTGCGACCTGACTTTAGCCAAAGGAACTCAAGTTGGTTCCTGCACACTGGGCATGGCCATTTACCAGCTGTACACCATCCGCAGAATAGGGCATACCCGGGTAGGTCGTGCATGGAATAGTGGAACCAAATTTTCATCGAGAAGTTTTTCTTTGATGCTCGGTCATATGTCCACGTTGAAAGTGCATGTGTTGCCCCATGCGTGGTTTTGGTAATTAATGACAATCCTTATGGACTAATGTTTGCATTGAGATACACTTGTAGATCTTGTCCATAGGTAATGTTTGGAGTTCATGTGTTGGACGCTAGAAGATTTCATGATGACCAAGGTTCCATCCAAGGGTTTATATGAAGAATGGTCATGTGAAGAGTTGAGCTTATTGCAAGCATGGCTTGGAAAAGAAGATTGAGTGAACTTCATGTTTATCTCCAAGCCATCATCTATATCAAGATAAGAAGATGAAGCGCAAGCTCAATATGATCCATCTCGAAAGACATCATTTGATTGAAGCTTGCAAAGGAGACATGAAGACGGAGCTTAGCGAGGCCCTCCCATAATGGAGTATGGGGGAGCATTTGGAGAAGTCTTCATCAAGCATGTGCTAGCAAGCACAATCAAGAAAGGTGTTCCAACTTGAGAGAGTCAAGATCGTCATCATCGAGCTCAAGTGGAATGCGCAAGGCAAAGGTATGATCTTGATAGGTTTTCTATTTTACCGGTCTCATGTTGTTAGTGGGAGACCGGGTTTTAGGATAGACGGCGTACTATCAAGAGGGGCTCTCAAGTGAGTAACTTGATCGCATCTTTGTGGAGAGCTCAAACCTTTGCATACTTGGCATTTCATCTTTCTTGGTTCTTATTTGGTTTTCTCCTTGTTGGCTTTTGGTGTTTGTTTTGATCTTCACGACAAGCCCAAGTTCATCGAAAACGAATTTCGTATGGAAAACTTGTTGCGTTTTCGGTTTTGGAGGTTTGCCGATCATTCCTTTTTAGAGAGGTTTTACCTTTCTCCATTTGGTTTTATCTTCCATTGTTGTACTATGATGTTTCTCTGCATGATCTTGTAAAGCTCTTCATTGCGATTCCAACGAGCCCGAGAACATCGAAAACGGAGTCCGGATGATCAAGATATCGTCGTTTTCGTGTGCAGTTTTCTGAGGGGCGGAAGTTCCGGTTTGGCCGGAAATTCCGGCCATCCGGAAGTTCCGGGCAAATTTCCGGCCAAAGTTCCGGCCGAGTGCAGTACCGTTTTTAGTCGCTTTTCTGGGGGTCCGGAAGTTCTTGGACGGAAGTTCCGGCCTCAACCGGAAGTTCCGGCCAACCGGAACTTCCGGCCTAAGTGAAAACTGTGTGGTTTTGAAGGCAACGGCTAGAATTTCTGGAGAGGTATTATACCCCTCCACCTTCCTCCAGCCAAGTAGCTCGCCCAGATTTCTCTCTCCTCCATTGTTGCAAGCTCATTTCTTTGATATCTCCCAATCCCTCCACCCAAACTCTTTGATCTTTGGAGTATTGAAGGAGAAGACCTAGATCTACATTTTCACCAAACCATATCTCCTCTAAGTGAGGGGAACCCTTTCGATCTAGGTCTTGGAGTTCCATTTGTTGTGTTCTTCTTTGTTCTTCCTCTCTTCTCCCCCATAAGCATTAGTTGCTTGTGGTGGGATTCGAGAGTGAAGGATTTGAGCACTTGTGCTCTTGCCTTTTGCATTTGGTGCATCGGTGTGCTCTCCACGAGGATTCGTGGAAGTTGAAAGCTTGAAGAACTTGTTACTCTTGGGTCCTTGGACCCTAGACGCCTTTGTGGTGGTTGGACCCTTGTGTGGTCACTTGAAGCCGTTCGGGAGCCCCCAATCCCATTGTGGGTTGTGCCTCGGATTGTTGTTGAAAGCCGTTCGGGAGCCCCCAATCCCTTTGTGGGTTGTGCCTCGGATTGTTGTTGAAAGGCTCCGGATTCCGCCTCGAAGGAATACCGATAGTGGAAGGTGAACCAAACCTTTGTGGTGCGGTTCATCGGAGAAGAGGGTGAAACCTTTGTGGTTGTTGAACCGTTGTGTCGGTTCACACCTCTCCAACGAGACGTACTCCCTTTCAAGGAGGAACTCGGAAATACATCCTCGTCTCCGCGTGCTTCGGTTATTTCTATACCCGAGCTTTTTACTTATGCACTTTACATTGTGATAGCCTTCGTGCTTGAAGTATTCTATTGCTATCACCTTGTTGCTTGTCTTGCTTAGCATAAGCTGTTGGTGCACATAGGTGAGCCTAGTTTATTTAGGTTGTTGGCTTGTTAATTTAAACACCTAGTTTTATTCCGCAATTAGCAAGCCTAAACCGGAAAAGTTTTAATCGCCTATTCACCCCCCCCCCCCTAGGCGACATCCTTGTCCTTTCACACGTCCCATTGTGCCATGAGTGGTGCAAATCATCCACAAGCGGTTGCATGTAGACACTCAAATTCTTCCCCGGGTATTCGGGCCCTGGAATGATCAGCGACAGAAACATGTGCTTCCTTTGCATTAGTACCCCAGGAGGGAGATTGAGCGGAATAACAAACACGGGCCAGCAGCTGTATGACGCAGTCGACATCCCAAATGGATTGAACCCATCTGTTGCTATTGCAATTCTGACATTCCGAGCATCTACTGAATTAAGGGGGTGTTTCAAGTCGAAGTTCTTCCATGCCTCACCATCAGATGGATGTCCCATCTTTTCCCGTCCTAACTCGTCGACATATCTCTTCCCTTTCCTGTGCCAAGTCATTTGTTTGGCAGACTCCTCGGACATGAAAAGCCGCTGCATTCTTTTTATGAAGAGAGGTACCGAAGAACCTTCACAGGGATTTTTCCCTGCGTCTTCCGACCATCAGGCGGCGTTTTCTCCTCATACCTAGAGGCCCCACAAAGGCTACAGTACTTGTCATTCGCATATTGTTTCCGGAACAATAGGCATCCTTTTGGACAACAATGAATCTTTTCATAATCCATGCTGAGCGATCCCAATAGTTTCTTCGTCTCGTGCATGGATTTTGGCAGACAATGCCCTTTGGGCAACATGTTACCAGATGTTGTCAGATTAGCTTCAAAGCCTGCACGGGTGGTGGAGAACTGACACTTGTCACTTAGTAGTTGAGCTACGACATCGAGCTGAGAAACGTTTGCACCCTCGTATAGAGGCTTCGTAGCCGAGGCCATCGTCTCATAGAAAGCCTTCGCGGTTGGCTCTGGTTCCTCCGGTTCACCCGGTTCCTCCTGTTCCTCCTGTGGAGGTGGCGAATCCGGCATGTAAGCAGCATGGTGATCATCTAGCATGTTTCTCAACCCATCATACTCATTGCCATCGATCCGCTGCCGCATCACCCCAACTCTGAGACGTTCGTACTGATCAAATTTGACATGCGTGACGTAGTTAGGCGTATACCCATACAACCAAAGATGTTTAGTCATATCTTCTTTTCCTTGACGGTCACGATTCTTGCAATGAGTGCAAGGGCACCTTCCACGAACTCCCTTTGCCTTTGAACCACGCCCTAACTCCTTCACTAATATATTGGTCTTCATCTCCCACTCCTCTGTTCTTTTAATCTTATCGACACGGCCACTGTACATCCACCCATTATCAGCCATCCTCTGCTTTATTGGGAGCGAAACAAGCACGCAGTCTTTTAATATGCACCAAGTAATAATAAAATGATTTAGTGTCACCAGATTAATTACGGTCAAATTTTAATCTTTACATCATGCAAGGGTTCACCTACACTTCTAATAGGAGGGCATATCCCGCCCGAGTACGTGTAGATCGAGCCGTGTTCCATGTTCTACCCCGACCCGAGACGGAATTTCGGCAGCACCTCCCCGCTGTTCTTCAGAATACACGTCTCGAGCTTGTCAAGCCGAGAGGGTGTGCATCCGAAGAACAACAGGGAGGTGCTGCCGAAATTACGTCTCAGGAAGGGGTAGAACATGGAACACGACCCGATCTACACGTACTCGGACTGTCCAACAGGACAACCCGGAAGTGTTACGGTTATAAATATGCAAAGATGGACAATCCTGCATTTATAAATTTGTAACCCTTCCGGATGGGATCTGACTCGGGTTACGCGACTGACTTGGTGATCTAGACCAAAATAAACCTATGCAGCAAGAGAGGCGAAAGATTTATACCCTCGAAGCGTGATCGGTGGCCGGAGAAGGTCGAGGACGTGCTCCGGAAGAGGGCGACAAAACAAAGGGCACCGAGGCGGCCCCTCCTCAGCTGGAGAAGCCGCGACGACGCGCGGGACCGACGGTGCTGGCTGGCGGGAAGCTACGTCATCTAAAAAGTACAAACAATCGAAATATATAAGCAAATATCCCTCCATTTTACCTAATAATTAAACATAAAACAGAATAAACCACAGAACGATGTAACCATATTAGCTAAACATAACACATATAGACAAGTAGCACAATAATACATAGGTAGCATGTATGATAAGTCTAGCAGTACAACAGGTAGCAAGATAAGTCTAGTAGTACGACAGGTAGGATGATAGACATCCTAAACTCGACTCGCGCCGGTGTCAGTGGCGTCGTCCAAGCGGTCCCAACAAGAGGACAGGCTGCTGCTAGAGTCCTCGCCCTGCTGCTGCGTGCCGGAGGGGCCGGCCTCGCCCTGCCCGCGCTGCTGCCGGCTCTCGCTGAAAACCTGGTACTGGACCGCCATCACCTGGGGATCAAGGAGGAGATCCTTGACCAAGGGGTCATCCTCCTCGCGCTGGTGGCGCGCCCTGAGCAGCCTCTCTGCCTGCCGGTGCTTCCTCTCCTCGGCCTTCGTCGCGATCCTCATGCCATCTGGCGCTAACATATGCGCCACGCTCCGCTCATCCTCAAAGTTGAGGATCGCTCTCCCCAAAGTGCTGGACCGCGCGCATTCGTAGGCGCGGGCCGCCTGCCACGGGCACCTGAAAGTACCAAGCTGGATCTTCCTGTGATCCACTGTGATCTGAGCTGCCCAAGTCGGGATCTTCGTGGGTCTCCGATGAACACCACGAAACTTTCGCTCCGGCTCCGACATGATACTTAGTTAAGTAAAAGCATTTGATACACGGGTTAGTCAAGGAAGCATAGATAAAAAAATATAACAAGAACCATGTGACAGAATTACTATGTGACAGAGTTATTCAATATGGTGAAACAAGATACATCAAGCATCTAACAACAACATTTTAGCAATCAGTGAAACCATATAACAGCTACCAAATGCATCTAGCAAACATCTAGAAAGCATCTACAGATCCATCTAGCAAGCATATAATAGGATGCAGCACTTTGATGGACATCTAGCAAGCATCTACAAACCGAGAAACAAATTCATTTACCAATCCATCTAGCAAGCATATAATAGGATGCAACACTTTGATGGACATCTAGCAAGCATCTACAGATCCACTAACATCCATTTACCAATCCATCTAGCAAGCATCTACAAACCGATAAACAAATTCAGAGCAGGAAATAAAATAGAAAAACAGAAGAATCGGCTGGGATCGTCCTCACCTTGATGGACGGAGGCGGGGCCGGCGAGGTGGTGCCGCGGGGTGGTGAGCTTGGTCGACGGAGGCGGGGCCGGCGAGGTGGTGCCGCGGGGTGGTGCACGGAGGCGCGACCGGGGGCGTCGGAGCTGTCGGCGGCGTCCAGGAAGGAGGGGAACGGGGGCGTCGGCGCTGCGGCGGGTGGGGCGGCAGGGAGCGGGTGGGGCGGCGGGGTGGTGCACGGAGGCGCGGACCGGGGGCGTCGGAGCTGTCGGCGGCGTCCAGGAAGGAGGGGAACGTCGGAGCTGGCGGCAGGGAGCGGGTGGGGCGGCGGGGTGGTGTGCCGGTCGGCGGCGGGGAGCGGGGGCGGCGGGGCGGCAGGGTCGTGGTGGCGGCGCTGGGTCTGGGTGAGAGGAACCCTATCCTCTCGCTCGGGCTGCGAGGAATGAAACGAACGGGTAGAGGCTCGCTTGGGTTTTTACTGGTCCAAGGCCTGTGTCGACGGCTTTGCCGTCGGCACAGCTTAGTTTTTTTTTAAATCCTTTTCTTTTATTCTATTATCTGTACAAATGTAAAGATAAAAAATAAACAACTGTATTTGTATGGCATAACCTAGGTTTTGGTGGGGTTCCGACGCTCCGGGGCCCCGCTTCGGCGAAACCCTGAATCCGCTGGAAAAACCCTAACGTTTTCGTCTACCCCCATAGACGTGCGTCGAAAGGGGGTAGCCCAGTGGACTTTTTTCCTGGTTGTGTTAGGTTAGGCCATAGGAACATCAGAAACCAAAGTCTACCCCAAATCGACACAAGATTTCATCCAGTTCGCCCGAAAGGGGAGTTTTCACCTCTAAGCGCAGAAACTCACTAGGGAGAAACTGAAGTCGGTGAAGCCGGTCACACCCCGGAGTAGGATATTGCACATTTACAACACATAACACACTTGTTTACATATGGTATGGCACAACCTAGGTTTTGGTGGGGTTCCGACGCTCCGGGGCCCCGCTTCGGCGAAACCCTGAATCCGCTGGAAAAACCCTAACGTTTTCGTCTACCCCCATAGACGTGCGTCGAAAGGGGGTAGGCCAGTGGACTTTTTTGCCTGGTTGTGTTTGGTTGGGACATAGGCACATGGGAAACCAACTTTTATCACAAATCAACACAAGATTCCACCCGGTTCGTCCGAAAGGGGAGTTTTCACCTCTAAGCGTAGAAACTCACTAGAGAGAAACTGAAGTCGGTGAAGCCGGTCACACCCCGGAGTAGGATATTGCACATTTACAACACATAACACACTTGTTTACATATGGTATGGCACAACCTAGGTTTTGGTGGGGTTCCGACGCTCCGGGGCCCCGCTTCGGCGAAACCCTGAATCCGCTGGAAAAAACCTAACGTTTTCGTCTACCCCCATAGACGTGCGTCGAAAGGGGGTAACCCAGTGGACTTTTTTCTTGGTTGTGTTAGGTTAGGCCATAGGAACATCAGAAACCAAAGTCTACCCCAAATCGACACAAGATGCCATCCGGTTCGCCCGAAAGGGGAGTTTTCACCTCTAAGCGCAGAAACTCACTAGAGAGAAACTGAAGTCGGTGAAGCCGGTCACACCCCGGAGTAGGATATTGCACATTTACAACACATAACACACTTGTTTACATATGGTATGGCACAACCTAGGTTTTGGTGGGGTTCCGACGCTCCGGGGCCCCGCTTCGGCGAAACCCTGAATCCGCTGGAAAAACCCTAACGTTTTCGTCTACCCCCATAGACGTGCGTCGAAGGGGGTAGGCCAGTGGACTTTTTTGCCTGGTTGTGTTTGGTTGGGACATAGGCACATGGGAAACCAACTTTTATCACAAATCAACACAAGATTCCACCCGGTTCGTCCGAAAGGGGAGTTTTCACCTCTAAGCGCAGAAACTCACTAGAGAGAAACTGAAGTCGGTGAAGCCGGTCACACCCCGGAGTAGGATATTGCACATTTACAACACATAACACAATTGTTTACATATGGTATGGCACAACCTAGGTTTTGGTGGGGTTCCGACGCTCCGGGGCCCCGCTTCGGCGAAACCCTGAATCCGCTGGAAAAACCCTAACGTTTTCGTCTACCCCCATAGACGTGCGTCGAAGGGGGTAGGCCAGTGGACTTTTTTGCCTGGTTGTGTTTGGTTGGGACATAGGCACATGGGAAACCAACTTTTATCACAAATCAACACAAGATTCCACCCGGTTCGTCCGAAAGGGGAGTTTTCACCTCTAAGCGCAGAAACTCACTAGAGAGAAACTGAAGTCGGTGAAGCCGGTCAAACCCCGGAGTAGGATATTGCACATTTACAACACATAACACACTTGTTTACATATGGTATGGCACAACCTAGGTTTTGGTGGGGTTCCGACGCTCCGGGGCCCCGCTTCGGCGAAACCCTGAATCCGCTGGAAAAACCCTAACGTTTTCGTCTACCCCCATAGACGTGCGTCGAAAGGGGGTAGCCCAGTGGACTTTTTTCTTGGTTGTGTTAGGTTAGGCCATAGGAACATCAGAAACCAAAGTCTACCCAAATCGACACAAGATTCCATCCGGTTCGCCCGAAAGGGGAGTTTTCACCTCTAAGCGCAGAAACTCACTAGAGAGAAACTGAAGTCGGTGAAGCCGGTCACACCCCGGAGTAGGATATTGCACATTTACAACACACAACACACTTGTATACATATGGTATGGCATAACCTAGGTTTTGGTGGGGTTCCGACGCTCCGTGGCCCCGCTTCGGCGAAACCCTGAATCCGCTGGAAAAACCCTAACGTTTTCGTCTACCCCCATAGCGTGCGTCGAAAGGGGGTAGGCCAGTGGACTTTTTTGCCTGGTTGTGTTAGGTTAGGCCATAGGCACATGGGAAACCAACTTTTATCACAAATCAACACAAGATTCCCCCGGTTCGCCCGAAGGGGAGTTTTCACCTCTAAGCGCAGAAACTCACTAGAGAGAAACTGAAGTCGGTGAAGCCGGTCACACCCCGGAGTAGGATATTGCACATTTACAACACATAACATACTTGTTTACATATGGTATGGCATAACCTAGGTTTTGGTGGGGTTCCGACGCTCCGGGGCCCCGCTTCGGCGAAACCCTGAATCCGCTGGAAAAACCCTAACGTTTTCGTCTACCCCCATAGACGTGCGTCGAAAGGGGGTAGCCCAGTGGACTTTTTTTCTTGGTTGTGTTAGGTTAGGCCATAGGAACATCAGAAACCAAAGTCTACCCCAAATCGACACAAGATTCCATCCGGTTCGCCCGAAAACATACAACACACTTGTATGCAACTTTCGGTTGCGGCCTTGCCGAAAACATACAACTTTCGGTTGCGGCCTTTCCTTTGACGATGGCATGAAATCGTCGTCATCATCGTTGTCTACTACCCAGAGACAAGAACGACCGTACGAATCACGGTCAGCTTGAGTTCGGCTCACAAGCACTGGAAGGAAACACATGATCCGTGTGCTTCTGCCTGATCCAAGGGCTCACAAGCGCTCGAAAGAAACACACCGCTGATCCAACGGCTCACAAGCACTGAAAGAAAACACACGACGCGTGTGCTTCTGCCTGATCCAAGGGCTCACAAGCGCTCGAAAGAAACACACCGATGATCCAACGGCTCACAAGCACTGGAAGGAAACACACGATCCGTGTGCTTCTGCCTGATCCAAGGGCTCACAAGCGCTCGAAAGAAACACACCGCTGATCCAACGGCTCATAAGGACTGGAAGGAAACACACAATCCGTGTGCTTCTTCCTGATCCAACGGGTCAGCAGCGCCAGAAAGAAACACACGACGCCTATAAATAGGCCACTCCTCAGACATGTTACTCACTCACACAAAACATTCCAGCGTCAGTCGGAGAGGCATCTTTGGGCAACCAGCGGCAAGACGTCTCTGATGATCTGCGACCGTTCCAAACGGTTGCAGATCATCAGAGATGTTTTGCCGGACGGTTGTAGATCATCAGAGACGTCTTACCGCTGCTTGGATCGAAGTGGCGCTCAAACACAAAACATTCGGGTTCCCTAGCTATGCCCGACACTGAATGCAACGACATTCGACCGTGAATCAGTGTCGGGCTGTAGCTAGGAGAAACCATGTGTTTTGTTTCCCAGATTACTCACTCATATATTCTACCAGATTACTTATTCAGATGCTAAAGATCATTAGTTGGATCCGAAAGAAGCACACGGATCGTCCCCTTATATAAAGGGCCAGGGGCAGACCCCAGATTTGCTATCAGTGGCCTTGTCCACGCCTCTCGACGACCTCTCCGCGCCCGTGGCCTCCGCCGGCGCCCCTCCACGCCTCTGTGGACCTCCCCTAGTCCGTCCCCAAGCCAGTGTACGGTACCCTTTCTCCCTGATCCCCTCCTCCCCTCCGTAGGTTGCATATACCTTAGGTGTTTGATCAAATTCCCCACTATTGGTTTCAGATCTCGGGCATATACGTCGGCGATGGCCGCGGCCGGACACCCGTTGGACAATAACGGCCCTGTGCGGGATTGGGCTCCGCCGGGCTGGCACTGGGAGTTATCTTCCGGAACGCGTAGCTTGGTAAGAAATCCGGGCGAAGTCGCCGACCCGGATCTTGTTTGGTGGAGGTCGCGTGGGCCAGGGAGCTTCCAGAGGGAGCCGGCCCCCGAGGAGGAGGTACGTCGCCGTATAAGGGAGGAGGATGCGCACGTCCGTCGCTACATGCATCTGTTGGATACGATGTATACTAATACATGGCAGGCAATGCAAGGAATCCTTATCATGTGAGTATTGACCCTGTGATGGTTCCTACTCTTTGGGTGAGGAGCGCTCCCCGTGATGCACCCCGCGGCCTAGTACGAGGCAGAAGTTAGTTAAATAAAAATGGCATGAGGACGATCGATCCAGCTGTAACCGGAGATTAAATAAAGATGTAGCCGTCATACTTTTTGCATATTAATTTGATCTATGTTGCTTTTTGCATAGAGTATTTTTATGTGTACTTGTTGCTATGTGAAATGATGAACTTGATTTTCGACAAAAGTTTTACAAACATTCTTCACAAAAAGCACTTGTATACATATGGTATGGAACAATCTAGATTTTGGTGGGGTTCCGACGCTCCGGTATAGACAATTATTCGCGACGTTATTTTATGTGGGTGGAATCCGCTATTCGGCGAAGCTATGTACATAGAATATGAATAAAACATATTAAACTTAATTGAGAGTAATAAATAGATACATAAAAAAGAAGATTAGGGTAAAAATGTTAAAAAATGGTAGAGACCTGTGCCGTCGGCACAGATTGCCGTCGACATCAGCTTAACCTCTGTGCCGACGGCTTCCTGTGTCCCGACGGGTGCCGTCGGGATAGAACATCTGTGCCGACGGCCGTTTCTTTGCCGACGGCCTTGTGGGCGGCTGATCCTCGTACGCCCCTGTGCCGACGGCCCCGATAAATAGCCGTCGGCACAGGTTCTGGCCGTCGGCACAGTTCGCCATTCCTGTAGTGGTACCAGAACGAGAGCTAAGAAATAAAGAAAGAGAGGAGGTGCGAGACGCACCTCTAGCAATCCAATATCGTTTTCCTTGTCCGATTGATTCCATCGTGTACGTGAGTAGCTAGCTGATCCATTGAGGTGGTAGCTTAGCCAGCTGATTACACGTTCGCGTCTGGCCGGAAGTTGTACCGAGGAGCTATTGGTACGTACGATCGTGGTCGTCGGAAAGAACTCGACGAGCTGCGTCGTCGTGAAGATCGGGCCAAAGCTAACAGGCCATAGCCTCATGCCATGCACGAGCCACGACCCATCTCCGCTCGGGCATGGCACGAGTATCATCGACCCAGAGCCCAGACGGCTGTGCCGTATCCACGTTGAGACCAGCCTCGGTTTCCCAAACCCCAGATCACCGTCCATGGCGAACGTGAGCATCCCAGATATCACCAGCGTCGGGCTTCCAAGACCCTCAGTCCACTTCCCGCCGTCTTTGTACGCTGCTTTGTTCTTCTCCGCCCAGTCTACCAGCTCCTGGAATCTATCCATGGACATCACCTCGGTGATGGCCTCACGCGCATTACAGGCCATCTCGTGAAGTGCAGCGCGCAGAAGCTCTGCCACGCTCGACTCCCGGGACGTGTAGGTGTCTAGGTGACCATGTTCCCCATGTACATGTTCAGGGCGCCCGGCGACGGCTCGACACACTTGCGTCCGTCGACGATCCATGCCATACGGCAGCTGGGATCGGACTCACCGACGGCACGCGCGAGTAGCTTCCAGAGGTGTGCACATAGAGCCAAGAAGCGTGACGTGCGGCGGCCTCCTGTCGAGGCCGCTGTTTGGAGCGCCGCGAGGTCGGGCGCCTCGATGCGATAAAGGCGCCGCTCCATGGTCGCGGCTAGGAGCGGGTTGATCATGATTCCCGGCGTGAATCTCGTGAACTCGGCGTCCATAGACGGGCTATGCCGCGGCGGCGACCGTGGGCTGAACAAAGATCGGTCGAACATAGGCTCAAGGCGGAGGCCGCCCGTGCGGACAATCTCTGCAAAGCAGCTGAGCAGGACTGCAGCGCTCTGCCGTCGGCGAGGAGATGGTTGGTGCCCATGGTTAGGGAGAACCCCACACGCGAACCGGACCAGCTGCAGGGAGATGAGGAGCCCCGCATCGAAGGGTATCTGGATCAGCCCCGTCGAGCGGTCGATGTTGGTGAAGTCGACGGCCGCGAGGGGCACCGCAGCATTGGCGACAACGAGCTCGGTCCCCTCGTTGGTGCAGGCCACCTCGGGGATGTTGGTCTTGGGATCACGAACAATGCGGCCGGCGAAGGGGAAGAAGTGGGAGAGGTATAGGCCGGGAGGGTCGCGTGGACGGCGGACAACACGGCGTCGAAGCCACCCGGCGCGGAAGCGTAGACGCAGACGAGGCACATGGGCACGGGGC
Source organism: Poa pratensis (assembly GCA_947311845.1). NCBI lineage: Eukaryota > Viridiplantae > Streptophyta > Magnoliopsida > Poales > Poaceae > Poa > Poa pratensis. The sequence continues at coordinate 43,561,736 of CAMZMU010000085.1, forward strand.
CTGGGACCACATCACCACAGGTCAAGGTTGGAGACGGTGTGGACAGCAGGGAAGCCCGGCGGCGGCGCGTGGCCTGCACCAGCGTCCGTGAGGCGATCTGGAGGTCGAAGTGCTTGAGCGGCATTTTGCAGAACACTGCGGACAAACAATGCAGCTTTGTGTCCAGTGCTCGCTCTCCACCGTTTTCCCTCTCTACTGGCCGACTTCTTCTCCAACTCCGGTGCACGGTGCCATGTTTTATAGGAGTAGGTAAGAGGACGTGCATACACAGATTCATTTCGACATGCTGTATTCACCCGCGCGTCAGTAAATCACTCCAGTGGCACTGGGCACATTTAGGAGTAAAGATCGTATTGATAAAGCGACAAGGCAAGCTATAAAAATGGGAGAGACACCCAACAACCATATCCAGTGACTCCTGTGGGCACATTTTGATACGCGATCCCGCAATATATAAAGATGGGAGAGACAAAACCCAAACATGTCACGTGTATTCTGTATTTCGGAGCATTATGGGTTTCTTTCCCTACTTATTATTAGAGTGAAAGGCACCGGAGGTCACGAAGTTGCGCGAAAAGGAAGGATTGGTCACCAAGTTGCGAAACCTCAATTATGGGTCACCAAGTTGTGCAAATGTCAAACTTTGGTCATTCCGTCACGGCGTCGTTAAGCTGCCTCTAATTTTTTGCAAATACCCCCTTAAACTTTTAGTTCTTCTAAATTGCAGTCCTTTATCTCAATTTACAGATCACAATCCTCTCCCCAAATCGAGCAGGATCGAGGAGGCAGCTCCTTGGCGCCGTGGATAGCGGGATAAGGTGCGGCCTGTCGTCCTCAACGCCACCAGACCATTCTGCCTAGAAGAGATATCCCACACCACCCACGGGCGAGCTCGACGGCCGGGCGCCGGCGACGCGAGCGGCGAGCCTTCAGGACGCAGATGGCTCAGAGCATGGTGCTTCGGCAGGGCACGACCAGGGGCCGCGTGAGTGGGTCGAGCGTCCTCAAAGCGTGGCTCTCTGCGGCAGCTACGAGTCCAACGAAGGCCACGAGCAATCCTCTTCCTTGGGCTCGGTAATCATGGCGAGCATACACAAGCACGAAGGGCACAACAGCTCAGCGCCGCATGAAGCGGCAGAGGCCGAGCTGGACATGGCGCGGGCGGAGCGAGAGCCTCCAGTTGACGGCGTCCATGGTGCGCGCGGAGGCGGCGCAGATTTCCGAGGAGGTCGGCCGGCTCGATGAACAGGGGAAGAAGTCAACACGCCGTGCTCCACGACGCAAGGCCACGGCTACCGGCGATGGGTGCGGCAGCTGGGCGCCGTGCTGCACAACGCCGCGGCCGCCGACGAGGTGGCTGGCGATATCGGGGCCACATCAACCCGGCCGTCACGGTCGCCCTCGCCGCCGGCGGCCACGTTACCTTCCTCCGCTCCGCGCTCTACGTCCTCCTGAGCTGCTCCGCTCCTCCCTCGCCTGCCTCTTCCTCTCCTTCCTCGCCGACGGCACGGCGACCATGCCCGTGCACGCGCTGGCCGCCGGAGTGGGCGCGGCGCAGTGGGTGCTCAGGGAGGTCGTGCTCACCTTCTCGCTGCTCTTCACGGTCTACGCTACCGTCGTCGACCCGCACCGGAGCGTCATGGCCGGAGACGCCGCTCGTTCCGGCGGTTCTCGATTTGGGCAGAGCAGCAGGGGGGATTGGATAATACACGGGGATATCCTCCTGATGTCAGCGTTTCTTTCACAGAGAAGGACCTTCTATTCGAGAGCTAACTTGTTCCAGGGTGTTTTCTGCAAAAACGAGCAGCAGCTCACGGTGCCACGTCAGCGAGTTCACGGCATTGCTGACGGAATGACCAAGTTTGGCATTTCCACAACTTGGTGACCCATAATTGAGGTTTCGCAACTTGGTGACCAATCCTTCCTTTTCGCGCAACTTCGTGACCTCCGGTGCGTTTCAATATAAGAAAAAAAGCATTTTATGCAAAGTAAATTCAGGAACAAATTAAGTACTCCCTCCGATCCATATTAGTGGGCATAGCTTTGTCTAAATTCATATGTATCTAGTTAAGTATTTAGACTAGATACATGTGTATCTAGACAAAGTTGTGCCCATTAATATGGATCGGAGGTAGTATCACATTTCATCTCCAAGTTTTCAAGTGGAGCTAGATATATTCAACATACTAGCAGGTTAACTGACAAAAATAATGTGCGCATGGAGTTCTCGTCAGCACAAGTTATACAGAACAGACCATTCCAAATTGCAACACATATCAGCAGAAAAGCCTCCTGATTCTTTGGCGCGTGACGGCATGAGAATGTTTCCTCCGGGCTAAGGGGAGAAGTGGGAGAGGTGGGCCGGCAGAGCAGCGCGGAGGGAGGACAACACGGCGTCGAAGCCATGCGGCGGGGCAGCGTAGAGGAAGCCGGTGTAAGTGGGGACGGGGCCTAGGGCCAGGTCGAGGTTGGAGACGGTGATCACAGCAGGGAAGCCCGGCGGCGGGCGGGAGGCTTGCACCAGCGTCCGTGAGGCGATCTGGAGGTCGAAGACTCGAAGTGCTTGACCGGCATTTCGCATAACACTGCAAACTGTAGTGGTGGCTCTGACGCTGCAGCTTTGCGTCCAGCGCTCGCTGTCGACCGTTTTCCCTTTCTATTGGCCGACTTCTTCTCCAACTCCGGTACACAATGCGATGCTTTATACAAGGGAAGAGGAACGTACATATACATATACAGATTCACTTTGACATGATTTTTTTTTGACATGCTATATTCACGCGGGCGTCACTAAACTATGTGGGCACATTTAGGAGCAAACATCCTAAGAGCATCTCCAACCGCATCCCCCAAATCCGCCCCAATAGTGTCCACGGACGCGTCCGGACGCGTCCGCGGACAGTGGCCGGACGACCCCCATAGTTGGGCTCCTACAACCACATCCCCCAAAAATTTGTCCCCAAACTCATGCAAGGCATGTAACGTCGATCCGATACATACCGGATCATATTACAAGACATAGAGTTCAAATTCAAATGAAATTACGAAAGTTCAATAAGTTGTCCGATACAAGGGTCGGATCAAGGGGCGGATCAAGGGGCGGATCCACTGGAGCCATCAACGCCGAGGTCACGGTCAGAGATCTTCTTCTTCATCATGAGGATCCACTTGGCGCTTGGCTCATCCAAGAGGGAAGCGTCTTGGAACATAATTCTTTGTTCCTCCGTACTTCTTGCAATCATGTTCTTCTCGTGCTCCATGGCATAGGCATCCGCCATCTTCTTTTGCTCCATCTCATAGGTATCGGCCATCTTCTTTTGCTCCAATTGGAGCTTCAACCAAGCCTTCTCCTTCGCCATGGACAACCTCTCCCTCTCAATGTCCAACCTCTCCTTGAGCTGGAGGCGTTCAAAGTCCATTCTCTCCCATTGCAAAGCCAAGAACGCGTCATACCTCTCGGCCTTCTTGTCCTCCCTTTCTTTCTCCAACTTGTGCATGGATTCATCCTTCTTCGAGAAGATGTCCTTTCATGTGGTGGACATCTTCGTGGCGGCGCCTTCTCTTGCCACCCGATCCTTCTCCCACTTCCTCCCCTCATGGTCCTCTTCCGGCCACTTCCACCTTCGGATGGCCCATCTTCTTCATCAACTCCAATTGGGATGGAAGAGGTTGATCCATCGTTGGTCTTCCATTTCTTGGCCGGATTCTTGTGATCATCATATTGGAGCATCCACTTGGGCTTCCCGTTCAACTCTAGCCAACAATTTGAGAGGGTGAAGTGTTTCTTCTCCACTTGATGGTACAAAGTGGCGGCCAAACTTGTCTATCAAACACAAAAGTAGAGAAATGACCACCAATGAAGTGTGATGCAATGAAGAGATGTCAATGAACAAAGTACAAGAAATAGCTTACATAGGAAGTCACGGTGACGCCACTAGAATTCTGATTCACCACTTGTGCATGGAAATCGTAATACTTGTTGACACTTTCTTGAATTGCAGCCCACCTATGTTGGAGAGAGCCGGCATTGCGATCGGACACAATGGGGTGGGGTGTCACATATTCCTTTGATGATGGAAGTGGGCATGTATCTTCTCCCACAACCTTGTGCCCTTTTGCTCGGTTCCACATATAGGATCCATGCTTGTGGCTAACCAAGCTCGGCAAAGCAAAACATCTTCAAAAGTTGTGTACGAAGAGCCTCTTGGCGTGTACACCTTCCGCTTCGCCTTAGCCGCAACCCCCACCGGTGCGGACTCACCCACAACTGCGGTTGCCGACGGATCCTGTGATGCCAGATCCTCCCCATTTCGGATCAATTCCAGCATATAATCATTCTTATCATCTGATACGTCTCCAACGTATCCATAATTTCTGCTGTTCCATGCTTATATTATACCATTTGCTACATGTTTTATATACACTTCATATCACTTTTATGCATTTTCTGGGACTAACCTATTAACAAGATGCCACAGTGCCAGTTCCCTGTTTTCTGCTGTTTTTGGTTTCAGAAAGTTACTTCTGGAAATATTCTCGGAATTGCACGAAACAAAAGGCCAAGTCCCTATTTTTCCACACGTACACGGAGTCCGAAGGAGAGACGAAGGGAGCCACGAGGTGGCCAAACCACCTGGCGGCGCGGCAGTGGGCCCACCGCGCCCGCCTGTGGTTTGGGCCCCTCGGGGGTCCGCCGACATCGCCCCTTCGCCTATTTATTCCCCGAGACGTGAAAACCCTAAAACACCGAGCCTTTCATCCAGAACATATTCGCTGCCGCCGCCGTCGTCAACCCTAACTCGGGGGGTTCTGAAGCTCTTCCCGGCACCCTGCCGGAGAGGGGAATCATCACCGGAGGGCTCTACATCGCCATGCCCGCCTCCGGAGTGATGCGTGAGTAGTTCATCCTTGGACTATGGGTCCATAGCAGTAGCTAGATGGTTGTCTTCTCCACTTGTGCCATCATGTTTAGATCTTGTGAGCTGCCTATCATGATCAAGATCATCTTATTGTAATGCTACATGTTGTGTTTGCTGGGATCTGACTTATATTGATACCTATGTGGAGCTGAATATTATATTATCATGTCTATGTCATTTGTGATCTTGCATGCTCTCCGTTACTTGTTGAAGCCTTGGCCAAGTGAATACTTGTAACTCCAAGAGGGGGTATTTATGCATGATAGTTGGGTTCAACCTCTATTTAACCTGGGATAGTGACAGCAAGTTCTAAGGTTGTAGATGTGTTGTTGCCACTAGGGGTAAAACAGCAATGCTTTATTCAAGGATGAATGTATTGTTTACATTACGCACATTACTTAATGCAATTGTCTGTTGCTTGCAACTTAATACTGGAAGGGGTACGGATGTTAACCGGAAAGTGGACTATTTAGGCATAGATGCATGCTGGATAGCGGTCTATGTACTTTGTCGTAATGCCCAAATGAATCTCATAGTAGACACCACAGCTCACACATGCATGTTATATGCACTTATCAATTGTCAATTGCCCAGCTGTAATTTGTTTACCCAGCATGTTAGTTATCTTATTGGAGAGACACCACTAGTGAACTGTGGACCCCGGTCCATTCTTTTACATCTGAAATACAATCTACTGCAATCATTGTTCTCTACTGTTTTATGCAAACAAACATCATTTCCATTCGATACGTTTAACCCTTTGTTTTCAGCAAGCCGGTGAGATTGACAACCTCACTGTTAAGTTGGGGCAAAGTAATTTGATTGTGTTGTGCAGGTTCCACGTTGGCACCGGAATCCCTGGTGTTGCGCCGCACTACACTCCTTCACCAACACCTTCGAAGCAAACCTCGTTTTCCTACTGGTTCGATTAAACCTTGGTTTCATACTGAGGGAAAACTTGCTGCTGCACTCATCATACCTTCCTCTTGGGGTTCCCAACTGACGTGTGACGTACAAGCATTGTTTCTGGCTGTTGCCGGGGAGATATTCCCTCGTCAACTAGCCAGCAACACGTTTTCTGGCGCCGTTGCCGGGGAAAACCGAATTGCTTCTGCAAGGGGAGTCTCTCACACCCAATCTCTTTACTTTGTTATTTGTCTTGCTTAGTTTATTTTTATTTAGTCTTGTTTGCTCTCTTTATCAAAAACACAAAAAAATTAGTTACTTGTTTAATTCGTTTGATTTTGTTTTTCAAAATGAGTACTCCTGAGAACACTAAGTTGTGTGACTTCACTAGCACAAACAACAATGATTTCATATGCACTCCTATTGCTCCACCTGCTTCTAAGCAGAATTTTATGAAATTAAACCTGCTCTATTAAATCTTGTTATGAAAGAGCAATTTTCTGGTGTTAGTACTGATGATGCTGCTGCCCATCTTAATAACTTTGTTGAACTTTGTGAAATGCAAAAGTATAAGGATATGGATGGGGATATTATAAAACTGAAACTTTTTCCTTTCTCCTTGAGAGGAAGAGCTAAAGAATGGTTGCTTTCTTTGCCTAGAAATAGTATTGATTCTTGGACAAAATGCAAAGATGCTTTCATAGGGAAATATTATCCTCCTGCTAAGATTATATCCTTGAGAAGTAGCATTATGAATTTTAAACAACTTGATAATGAACATGTTGCTCAAGCTTGGGAAAGAATGAAATCTTTGGTGAAGAATTGTCCCACTCATGGACTGACTACTTGGATGATCATCCAAACCTTTTATGCAGGATTAAATTTTTCCTCAAGGAACTTATTGGATTCAGCCTCTGGAGGAACCTTTATGTCCATCACTTTAGGTGCAGCAACAAAGCTACTTGATGATATGATGATCAACTATTCCGAATGGCACACCGAAAGAGCTCCTCAAGGTAAGAAGGTAAATTCTGTTGAAGAAACCTCCTCTTTGAGTGATAAGATTGATGCTATTATGTCTATGCTTGTGAATGGTAGATCTCATGTTGATCCTAATAATGTTCCTTTAGCTTCATTGGTTGCTCAAGAAGAGCATGTTGATGTAAACTTCATTAAAAACAACAACTTCAACAACAATGCTTATAGGAATAATTTTGGTAGCAACAACTATAAGCCTTATCCTTCAAATGGTTATGGCAATTCTTATGGTAATTCCTACAGCAACAATAGAAGTGTGTCCTCTGATCTTGAAGCTATGCTTAAAGAATTTATTAGCACACAAAAAGCTTTCAATAAAACTGTTGAGGAAAAGTTTGAAAAAATTGATGATCTTGCTTCTAAAGTTGATAGTCTTGCTCATGATGTTGAAATTCTAAAACTGAAAGTTATGCCTAATGAAGTTAAAGATATAAGTCATTTGCTACAGCAAATGCCATCCAAGTTCGAATTGATAATAATATTAGGATGTTGGCTGAATTGCATGCTAGGTGGGAAAAAGAGGAAGAACTTGAAAAAGAGAATAGTATAGTTAGAGTTTGTACTATCACCACCACTAGTAATGCTAATGTTTACATGCTAGTAAGCCTCCTACTATTGATGGTAATGTTATTGGTGTTGGTAATGTCTCTACTACTTCTGCAAAGCGTTTGAAATTGCCTAAAACTGCTGAAACTTTTTCTGATAAAAGTGCTGAAATTTTTCAAACTATTGGAGACAATGGTTCCACCACCATTGACAATAATGATTTTGATTTTGATGATTGTAACATCTCTGAAGTTATTATGTTCTTGCAAAAATTAGCTAGAAGTCCCAATGCTAGCACTATTAATTTGGCTTTTACAAAGCATATTACAAATGCTCTTTTGCAAGCTAGGGAGGAGAAGTTGAAACTTAAAGCTTCTATTCCTAGGAAATTAGAAGATGGTTGGGAACCCATCATTAAGGTAAAGGTGAATGATTTTGATTGCAATGCCTTGTGTGATCTTGGTGCAAGTATTTCGGTTTTGCCCAAGAAGCTTTATGATATTCTTGATTTGCCACCTTTGGAACATTGTTATTTGGATGTTTTTCTCGCTGATAATGCTATGAAGAAACCTTTGGGGCGAGTTAATGATGTTTTTATTACAGTAAAAATAACCTTGTCCCGTTGATTTTATTGTTATGGATATTGAATGCAATGCATCTTGTCCTATTGTTTTGGGAAGACCTTTTCTTCGAACTGTTGGTGCCATCATTGATATGAAAGAAGGTAATATAAGGTACCAATTTCCTCTCAAGAAAGGTATGGAACACTTCCCTAGGAAGAGAATGAAGTTACCTTTTGACTCTATTGTTAGAGCAAGTTATGATGTTGATGCTTCTTCTCTTGACAACACTTGATTTTCACTTTCTGCGCCTAGCTGAAAGGCGTTAAAGAAAAGCGCTTATGGGAGACAACCCATCGTTTTTATTTGCTGTTATTTTTGTTTTCTTTGAGTCAAGGAGTTTTGTTACTTCTGTAGCAACTCCTTTGTATCTTTATTTTATCGCAATGTTGTGCCAAGTAAAGTTCTATATTGAAAGTTGATGCAAGATTTGGATTTCTGCGCAGTGACAGATTTTTAGCTGTCACGGATTTGAGCTTATCTCCCTGTAGAAAATTCAAAAAATTCTGAGAAAAATCACGCATATTCCTGAGATATGTACGCAACTTTCATTATTTTAGGCCAGATCCATCTGAGCAACTTAAGTGCCTCGAAAAAATTCGTCATTCCAGACTGTTCTGTTTTTGACAGATTCTGCCTTTTGTTTTGCATTCGCTCTTTTACTGTGTTTGTGTGGATTTCTTTGCTCCACAAAGCATTGGTGGCTGTAGCTAATGTCCAGAAGCTTTGGGATTGATTGTATCATTACAGAATATGAGAATTTTTGATTATGCACTAACCCTCTAATGAGAACTGTCTTGAGTTTGGTGTGAAGGAAGTTTTCAAGGATCAAGCGAGAAGGGTGATATTATGTGATCAAGAAGAGTGAAAAGCCTAAGCTTGGGGATGCCCCCGTGGTTCATCCCAACCATATTCAGAGAGACTCAAGCGTCTAAGCTTGGGGATGCCCAAGGCATCCCCTTCTTCATCAACAAACTTATCAGGTCATCTCTAGTGAAACTATATTTTAATTCTTTCACATCTTATGCGCTTTACTTGGAGCGTCTGTGTGTTTTTATTTTTGTTTTTGTTTGAATAAATTCGGATCCTAGCAATCCTTGTGTGGGAGAGAGACACGCTCCGCTTTTTCATGTGAATACTCATGTTCTTCACTTATATTTGTTGAGTATTCTTAACTAGCTACTGCAGTGCTTTTAGCTCCTGTTTTTCATGCATCTCTTCGAGCTGTTAGCACTTGTTTATAAATACTCTCTTGCTGCATTATATTATCATTTGGAGAGTTTATGTTTAAATAAATTGATTGGTGTTTGTTTGGAAGAAAGAAAATGCTACATGTAGTAGTTGGTATTGGAAAAGACATATGCATTCTTGTAGATCATTGTCTTGTTTCGATTTGATGCTTTGCAATTGTTTTGAGCTCTCAAGTAGATCATGTTTAAGCTCTTGCATCATGTAGTTAAAGCCTAGTAGTGGAGAACTACCGTAGAGCTTGTTGAGACTTGGGATGCATATTTGTTCTCTCTAAGGTCTAGATATTTTCTGGTAAAATGTTTGAGCAACAAGGAAGACAGTGTAGAGTCTTATAATACTTGCAATATGTTTTTATGTGATTCTTGCTGTACCGGTTTATACTTGTGTTTGCTTCAAACAACCTTGCTAGCCTAAACTCTGTACTGAGAGGGAATGCTTCTCGTGCATCCAAAACTTGAGCCAAAACCCATGCCATTTGTGTCCACCATACCTACCTACTATGTGGTATTTCCTGCCATTCCAAGTAAATATTTCATGTGCTACCTTTAAACTATTCAAAACTTTATTACTCCTTATTTGTGTCAATGTTTTATAGCTCATGAGGAAGTATGTGGTGTTTTATCTTTCAATCTTGTCATTTACTTCTGACAGACTTTCACCAATGGACTAGTGGCATATACATCCGCTTATCCAATAATTTGCAAAAAGAGCTGGCAACGGGGTGCCCAGCCCCAATTAATTACAACTTTCATTAATAATTCTCTTCACATGTTTTGCCCTGATTTATCAGTAAGCAACTTAATTTGCAATAGACACTCCTCCATGGTATGTGAATGTTGGAAGGCACCCGAGGATTCGGTTAGCCATGGCTTGTGTAAGCAAAAGGTTGGGAGGAGTGTCATCTATAAAGAAACTAAAATACATGTGTAAACAAAAGAGAAGAGGGATGATCTACCTTGCTGGTAGAGATAACGTCCTTCATGGGAGCCGCTCTTGAAAGTCTGGTTGACAAGGGGGTTAGAGTGCCCACTACCATTCGTTGACAACAACAAACACCTCTCAAATACTTATTTTGTGCTCTCTATATGCTTTCGAAAACTTAAAAAGCTCTAGCACATGATTTAATCCCTGCTTCCCTCTGCGAAGGGCCTATCTTTTACTTTATGTTGAGTCAGTTTACCTACTCCTTTCTATCTTAGAAGCAAACACTTGTGTCAACTTTGTGTGCATTGATTCTTACATATTTACTTATTGCACTTGTTATATTGCTTTATGTTGACAACTATCCATGAGATATACATGTTACAAGTTGAAAGCAATGCTGAAACTTAATCATCCTTTGTGTTGCTTCAATGCCTTTTACTTTGAATCTATTGCTTTATGAGTTACCTCTTATGCAAAACTTTTTGATGCTTGTCTTGAAAGTACTATTCATGAAAAGTTTTTGCTTATATGATTCATTGTTTACTCTTTATCTATTTGTTAGCAAACTATAGATCATTGCTTTGAGTCACTTCATTCATGACATGAGCCTTGCAATATATTGATCAAGATTGTGTGAAAGCATGTCTCCTCAGAAATTATTTGTTGTTATCGTTTTACCTACTCGAGGACGAGTAGAACTAAGCTTGGGGATGCTTGATACGTCTCCAACGTATCCATAATTTCTGCTGTTCCATGCTTATATTATACCATTTGCTACATGTTTTATATACACTTCGTATCACTTTTATGCATTTTCTGGGACTAACCTATTAACAAGATGCCACAGTGCCAGTTCCCTGTTTTCTGCTGTTTTTGGTTTCAGAAAGTTACTTCTGGAAATATTCTCGGAATTGCACGAAACAAAAGGCCAAGTCCCTATTTTTCCAGCACGTACACGGAGTCCGAAGGAGAGACGAAGGAGCCACGAGGTGGCCAAACCACCTGGCGGCGCAGTGGGCCCACCGCGCCGCCTGTGGTTTGGGCCCCTCGGGGGTCCGCCGACATCGCCCCTTCGCCTATTTATTCCCCGAGACGTGAAAACCCTAAAACACCGAGCCTTTCATCCAGAACATATTCGCTGCCGCCGCCGTCGTCAACCCTAACTCGGGGGGTTCTGAAGCTCTTCCCGGCACCCTGCCGGAGAGGGGAATCATCACCGGAGGGCTCTACATCGCCATGCCCGCCTCCGGAGTGATGCGTGAGTAGTTCATCCTTGGACTATGGGTCCATAGCAGTAGCTAGATGGTTGTCTTCTCCACTTGTGCCATCATGTTTAGATCTTGTGAGCTGCCTATCATGATCAAGATCATCTTATTGTAATGCTACATGTTGTGTTTGCTGGGATCTGACTTATATTGATACCTATGTGGAGCTGAATATTATATTATCATGTCTATGTCATTTGTGATCTTGCATGCTCTCCGTTACTTGTTGAAGCCTTGGCCAAGTGAATACTTGTAACTCCAAGAGGGGGTATTTATGCATGATAGTTGGGTTCAACCTCTATTTAACCTGGGATAGTGACAGCAAGTTCTAAGGTTGTAGATGTGTTGTTGCCACTAGGGGTAAAACAGCAATGCTTTATTCAAGGATGAATGTATTGTTTACATTACGCACATTACTTAATGCAATTGTCTGTTGCTTGCAACTTAATACTGGAAGGGGTACGGATGTTAACCGGAAAGTGGACTATTTAGGCATAGATGCATGCTGGATAGCGGTCTATGTACTTTGTCGTAATGCCCAAATGAATCTCATAGTAGACACCACAGCTCACACATGCATGTTATATGCACTTATCAATTGTCAATTGCCCAGCTGTAATTTGTTTACCCAGCATGTTAGTTATCTTATTGGAGAGACACCACTAGTGAACTGTGGACCCCGGTCCATTCTTTTACATCTGAAATACAATCTACTGCAATCATTGTTCTCTACTGTTTTATGCAAACAAACATCATTTCCATTCGATACGTTTAACCCTTTGTTTTCAGCAAGCCGGTGAGATTGACAACCTCACTGTTAAGTTGGGGCAAAGTAATTTGATTGTGTTGTGCAGGTTCCACGTTGGCACCGGAATCCCTGGTGTTGCGCCGCACTACACTCCTTCACCAACACCTTCGAAGCAAACCTCGTTTTCCTACTGGTTCGATTAAACCTTGGTTTCATACTGAGGGAAAACTTGCTGCTGCACTCATCATACCTTCCTCTTGGGGTTCCCAACTGACGTGTGACGTACAAGCATAGTTTCTGGTGCTGTTGCCGGGGAGATATTCCCTCGTCAACCTAGCGCTAGCATCATCCTAAACATGCTAAGAATTACATACGGACCTAGATTGACTCGAAACTAATGAAGTTCGGATAGAGATGCATACCGTATAGTCAATTTGACTTTCGTCGAACAGTTTGTGGGCGACGTCGTGGTGCGGTGACGCCGGAAGCATCCCGCGTCCGATGAGGCGCGGGGAATTCCCCCATCAGCTCGTCCTCCTGCGTCGGCGGAAATCTGCGATGGGTACTCATCCGCGATGAGGATGAGGCCCGGCTCCTCCGGGTTCGTCGTGGAGGATGTCGACCTTCTTGCCGGCAATGACGACAGGCGGAACCTGCGTAGGACGCCGGACGACGGGCACGGGCGTGGACAACACGGCTCCTCGTCCTGCGTAATCCGCGTTGGCTATCCGCCTCCGCCAGAGCCTCCAGCGCCGCTTTCCTCCGCCGCGAGCTCGCGGAGGCGCTGCCTGCGTGCGTCGCGTCCGCCGCGCGATGGTCTCCGGTTTTCAGCGCCGAGTCCCCCGCTTGCTCGACAGACTGGGAGGAGCCGCCGTTCTCGGCCAAATCGATTGCTTCCGTCGCCTCCATCAGATTGCAGGTGGAACGCGACAGGAGGAATGAAAATTACTGGCGGGAAACGGAGGCGGAGAAGGGGATAAGTGAAAGTGGCCGGGCGCGCCAGGATTTGGTTGAAAATTGGGTAGGCTCGCCTTGACAGATCCGACGTGGCGGACCGCGTCCGTGTGCGTTCGGGTGGCCCCAAACCCGCCCTACATATGGTGCTGGCTTTGGGGGGAGCCGGACAGTCCGGACGTTTGTGGAGGCCTTTGGGGGCCGTCGTTGGGTGGACCAATTCAG